>CM031233.1:195066796-195666796 GCA_018340775.1 Taxus wallichiana var. yunnanensis
AAATTTTCTCAGAGCTGGCTACAAGAAGATATACCAAGTTGAGCAAGTGAAGAGGTGTTGTTGATTCCACTTTCAAAGCTTTCCAAAGCTAGTAAATTCAAATCAAAGACAACCCTTATTGTTTTCTCAAGTCTCATCCCCATTTGGGTCTTCAAGTAGTTCACCTAGTAATCCCATTCAAACTCCTACTTATACTCCCCCTACAAATTCTCTCATTTTTCAACCATCGTTGAGCATTGAGTTCCGGAGGAAGAAGAATTTGCGAAAGCAAGAGCCGAACCAAATAGAAAAAAAAATGGCATATGATGTAGAAAGACCTCAACCCATTATTCCATGGGGAAGAAATATAGGCCCACTTTCTCTTAAACCCCCTCTTCATGATCTACCAACAAGTTCCCACAAGAAATTTCCAAAGTTAAAAGGCAATGACACACAACATCTTGAAGAACACATCACCGCTTTTACCACATCATGCGGGATTCTTGGAGTCACACATGAAGACATTTTTGTAAGGTTGTTCATGGAATCTCTATGAGAAAAGGTAGCATAATGATTCTATCTCTTACCCACTAGATCAATCACTCATTGGAATGATATCAAAACCAAGTTCAAGGAAATATTCAAATCTATTGAGGAATATCAAGATCTCCTTGTTCAATTGGCACAAATGAAGAAAGGTGAAAATGAAACTATGAGAGACTTCATGGCTCATTTCAATTGGTTTCTCCGTAGGATACTAGAAGAGGATTCACCATCTGAAAATAATGTCAAAAGATTCTTCATCAATGCTCAATCACCAGGAGGTAGGATTCTTCCTATGAAGGTTTCAACCAAGGAATCTAACAGAAGCGCAAAGAATGGTCATTGAACTTGATGATGATCTCATCCTATCTAGAAATATCAATAATCCCTCAAAGGGAAAGGCCCAACATCTTGGAGATGAGAGAACTGATCCATTTTTACAAAATATGGAAAATGAAATATCGTCACTAAAGAGGGAAATTTTCGAATGAGTATCTCCTCGAAGAAATAATAGAAATTATAGAATGATTTCTACATCATTTTGGGGCTCTGTCATTTTACTATCTTTTTTGCCCCGGCCCCTTTTTCCTTTTAGTATTCTTTTGTATTTTTTCAAGACTGATTTTGCCTAAGTATGGGCCCGGATGCGAGAGGTTATCCACGAATCCCTTCGGCACATTTTGAGAAAGCACAAAGAATCAAGATCCCTCAAGAAATGAGAATTGACCACATGGATAAGTGTGGCAAGGCAGCCCAAGTGGGCTGAAAATTCAAAGACATAGGAGAAGAATGCACAGGCCTCCATGTGTCGCCTAGGCACAGTTTCAAAAAGAGAGAGAAAAGGAAAGGCCCCAAAACCATGCAAGGTCTCCATGTGTCATACAAGGAAGCTACCACCATCGAAAGGACCAACTAAAGAAGTAGAGGGCTCGAGGTTTGGTGGATTGAATGGGATCTCGGGTCTCAAAACATATAATTGATATTTTCTCCTAGAATCGAAGATCGTATAGGTAGAAACTAAATGCGGATGATGGAATCCTTGATGGAAGGAACATTAGAGCAGGATCCACAGGGGTCTATATGAGAATTTTCTTGTGCCAATGGTAAAGAGGAGAAAATAGATTCCGAACTCCAAATAAGAGAATTTTAGGTTCAGTCTATTGTGTTCATTGGCCTTAGCAAGGCTCTGTTGTAAGGAAATGTTGTAATCTATGCCATTTTGGCCTTATGTATTGTTTTCTCTATAAATAAGAGTTCTTTTTGTGCACTTTGAAAATTTCACAATATTTTGTGTCCTTTATTTCTTCCTATTTTCTTTTAATTCAGTTCTTGATGAATGTTTAAATATCTATCATGTTGCATGCCCTTAGATATTTTACATAAATCTATTCATTGTGCACGTAATTATGTTTTAGTTTCATCTCACCTTAGATGGTATGAAATATCTTCAAAATAGTTGATCATGTTTGATGCTCTTCGACTAATCTAGTAGTTATTTTGATATTGATCTCTGTGCTTTTTAGTAAAGATTTGGTGCATCACCTTAGATAGGATTTACATATTGTTTCGTTTTCTCTCTAACCCTTATCTCAATCCAAATTAGAGAAGAGCCAACTTCTATAAAACCTAGAGGTTATCTTAGGGGTCAAGTCCCACATCCCTAATATTTCCCACAACTTTGGTGGTTCATCTGCAAAGATAATCATCAACTTTTTCCTAGCATGCCCGGTGGGACAAGCAGTGAAAGCTTAAACTTCAAATATTGTTAGGTTTGGTGTGTGACATAGAAATTTATATCCTTTGGAGGCTTTATAACTACACATCTGGTAACTCCATTCCAAATATCTACTAGTTTGAAGTATTGATGGTTTAATCCTCTCTAGTTCATGAGAAGGATTTAAACAAGGTCAAGAACAAGATAAGAAGGCATATTTGAATATCTGCAATTATCCCCAGGAAGAGGTAGAAAAGGTAGACAGATTCAAATATATTCATCTCCTCCAAACCGAACTCTTTCAACACCTCCACCTAGTAGGCCCTTCTTACAATCCACTAGAGTTCTCAGACCTATCATAATGGCTCAACAACCTCCTCCGAGATAGTTCATCTTGTGGAATCGGGAAGTCTTCTCATCTTGCCAGCAGTACCTCCAGCAACATGGAATCCCATCCCAGTAAATGCACTAAAGGCACTACCTAAATTCAATGGTGAAGACTTCAAGACCCCAAAGGAACATCTTCAAGATGTTATGGAGATATGCATAGTACATTACATCATGGAGCAAGATGTTTCCTTAAGGTTACTAGCTACCTCCTTTAAGGGAAAATCTCTTGACTAGTATAGGTCTTTGAATCCTAACTCTATCGGTACCTGGGATCAATTGGGAAATGTATTTTTCAGAATATTCAGTGAAAAGGGAGATAGATCTTCGCTCCTACAACAACTTATCAATATCAAGAAATATCCATGAAGAGCCCATGACTAATTTCAATACCATATTCCACAAGACATGGCAAAGGATTTTAGTTCTAGCCAAACCGCCTATAGGTATGGCTATTTTATTTTATCTAAAATCTCTAAACTCAAATATTTCAATTATGATTCATTCGTTAGGAGGATATTCTTCACCATAAGCATACAATATTGCAGTCTAGGCTGAGAATAACTTAATAGATGTTGGGAAACTTCCCCCAAATATCACTTTGTTAATGTATCTCGAGATAGCTCCCCTTCGACAAGTACAAAAGTTAAGTTCTTCCCAAAATCTTATGTCCATATATAGCTACCCATCCTCTCAAGTAGCCACAGATCCCCAGCAACATCGTCATATTCTTCTTCGGAGATGGAGGAAGTAAAAACATCCTTAAGAACTTCTCTAACGAGATAGTAAATCTTAAGAAGAATCAAAGTGCGTACCCAAGATATAATTATCAAATCTATCAAGGGGTAGACCCGCTTATCCTCCGCAATATCAAAAATACCCGAGAGACCACTATTGGCATAGCCGTTTAACAAAATTGTCCCCATACCAACACCACTCTAGATGCTCCCACCCAATAGTGGGAGAGAGATGATTCCAGGATAAAATAATTTGGTGGAAGATCCCAATGTTTGGTGTTTCCCTTGCAATACCCCTCATATGCCAAGAGATTTCCCCCAAGGGGATTTAAAGCTAAATCTAATAGAGTAAAGAGTGAGGGAAGGCCTTCGATCAATGCTTTAGGACCTTACCAATCCTCGAGAATTCAAAATGTGGCCTTAGTTACACAAATGCAAGGGATGTCCCTAGAACAAGAGGTAGAGATTACACCTGAACATGCACTTTTCTCTTGGGTCGAAGGAGAATAATTTGTATTCACAAATGAAGCATCCACTTTTAAGAATCCAGTACATTCAAATTACAACACTCACTCCAAGAGGCGGATGATGGAAGTTGTGATCCCTATTCCTATAACAACGAATGGAGCAAGGAAATAATCTCTGACATTCACCGACTCTCTACCCACATATAAACAAGAGTCCCCGGTAGTCACTCAGAATCAAGGGACCTTCCATCTAATGGTTGAAAGGGTGAAATACCAACAAGTCTCCAAAGTGCAACCTCTCGGTCGATGAATGTATTCAAGCAACTTAAAATGGTGTAGGACAATGTATCTTTGTGGGATATCTATAAAATTCTAGAACAAAATGAGTTGCTTGAAGAAGCGTTTAAATTCGATGTGAACCCAAGTACTACCAAGAAGGGGAAAGAATAACTTAGAGTAACCCAAGCTCAAATAGAGTCAATGCTGATGAACTAGAAAGAAGAGGTAAGTAAACCAAGATCCCAACCCTTCTTCATGACTCTTATAATTGGTAAAAAATTACTACATAACTCCATGATAGATTTAGCGCAAGCACTACGGTTATGCCCAAATCAATTGTGGATGCCTTGGGAGTTAAATATGATCCCCTAAAGAGAGGATTCATGCAGCTAGATGGGAAATCAGTTCAAACCATTGGTGTTATTAGAGGTCTCCCATTACAGCTCTATTCCTACCCAAACATAACCATTCTGTAGGATATAGTGGTAATCAATGTTCCATCGAGTCTTTGGACTATGTCTATCCCATGATTTCATGGCTAAAATTAGAGGCTACATGTCCCTTGATTGGTCTCATCTGATTTTGTGGACTAAGTATGGATCCAAAAAAATCTATCAAAACCCCTCACCGAGGAACATATTACGGATCAAGTGGCCTCAGGTTTTGAGGCCTCGCATGCCATGATCACCCGAGAGGAAGAGTCATATATGGATGATGGTGACCATCAAAGCGGAAACTATTTGGTTGACCTATCACCTAGAGATCCCTTCGGAAATTTTGATTCCACTTTGGGTTAGGTACTTATGTGATATTTGATGAGAATCCCAACATCCCAAATATTATGAGGGAAGATAGTAAAAATGAAAATAATCCCACAAAGGATTCCCAAATGTGGACTCTACATTTCGATGGAGCTAGAAGCAAGAATGGCTTAGGAGCCATAATATGTCTATCTTCACCGATGGAAGGAAGATACTCAGGTAATTTCACTTCCACTTCACTTACACCAGCAATGAGGTAGAGTACAATGCTTTAGTGCATGGCTTGGTATTGGCGTGAAAAAATGGCGTCAACAACTAAGAGTCTTTGGGGATTTTGGATTAGTAGTGACATAAGTTAAAATCAACTTTGCCCATGCAAAAAATCCAAGGATGAGGTCCTATTGTCACAGGGTATGGGATCTTATTGAAGACTTTGAGGCCTTTGACATTAAGGTTATACCTTAGAACCAAAACATAGAAGCAAATAGAATGGACCTAGATCGGATCACAATTCAACCCGACCCGGATCTGATGACAAACAAAGACTTAGTGAAATTGAACATCTACCTGTCCATACCTAATAATGTGGATCACTTTGGAAATTATTTGAAAGATACCAAAAATATTTCTCTTCTTACAACAATCTGAAGAGTTTTCGGATCAAATCCAACCCAAAATTGAATAAGCTTATGGAGATCAAGCCATCCATCTCAAAACGAATAAGCTTCCAAAAGGACTGATTACATTGGAAAGCCTTTTTGACTTTAATGATGCTAATATAGATAGGAGGAAGTTCTCGGTGGTCAAGGAAGACTATGTCGAGCTAGAAGTAGCCAATGGGAAGAAGTTAAAAGTTGGAAATTAGTCACTCAAGAAGGGAGAGAGATACTTGTGGCTCTATGCCATAAGTATGATAAGGTAGTATCCTGGACTTATGAATATCTACATGGGTATAATAAGGATATCTATCTCGTGTGGTTTTACCTTGGTTGTCTTGACATTTTCAAGGGGTAATAACTGAACTCAACCTTGATATGGTGGGGTTTCTGGGATACCCGTAGATTTTGATTATGTTTTTGTGCACCGTGTTCAAAAACAATCAAAAAAGTCTTTGTTGTGAATAAGACTCCTGTAATCAAAGTTGCAATGTTATGTTAAGACAAATGTTATTGATCAAGATGAAGTAATTTGATATTTATTTAATACATATAGTTGTGTGTATAGAAGAGCTTGCTAAACAACATATGCTTATCACTTATTTAAGTACATATATGATTTGAGAGTAATTAATGATTAAATCCACAAGTTAGATTCTTAATCAGTATAAATATTTTCGAGAGAGGGGAATGAGATTCAGTAGAGTTGGTAATTTCTTCTTCTTCTTCGGTCAAATTAGAGTCAAGAATTGAGATATAATCCTTGGAAAATAATTCTGAGTCTTCTTCCAGAGAATCATATTGTTTTATAAAGGTGCGATTGGTGCTATAGATTCTTATGTGCCTAGTGGGGCTAGACTTAGAAGTTTTGTGGTATTCCTCCTCTAAAGTTTCAAGACCGGTTGTGAAACAGATTCAAGTTGAGTGAGCTCCTCTCGCAATCTCAAAGCCTCGTCATAAGCCTCCCAAAAGGCATCAATTGTCTCCCTGATACGTTGTGTAGTGGAAAATATGGCTTCAATATGATTAAGTGGGGCATCTTGAATGGCACACAGATCTAAATCATTGAGCAATTCATATTTCTCCCAATGGAATGGATGATGGAAAAGAGGAAAAGGGTCAGCTACAAGGAAGTTAGAATCTCCCGATGACATCTGAGATCATAAAACTAGACAAGATATTAGCAAATAACCAAAAACATGCATTCATTTTGATCAGGTTGAATGAAAATAGTAAAAATACAAAAATAATAGGAATCACTAGCAATTCAGGGGAATCACAGGTGATTGAGGTAATCGCGGGCGATTGAGGTAATTGCGGGTGATTGAGGTAATCACGGGTGAATACTATGAAATTAGATTAGTTTTTAAAATAGATATGAAATTAATGATTTAACTTTCAACTTTACCAAAAACAAGGTATTTGTAATATATAAAGGAACTATAAGAAAGAATGTACCTAATTGTAGTGCTTTAAAATGAATAAAACAAAATATTTTACCTTGTAGAATGTTTGGTATGATTGTTATGTGGAAACATGTGGTTAAAGGGAAAGAATGAGTAATTTGACAATGACTCTAATGCTCTCTGAGTAGCATGACATTGTAGTGTGTTGATGTTGAAGACTGAATGTATGGTGGATTGAGAAAATGACATAATATACCTACAAAACCTATGGATTCACAATGCAAAATGAGGTCTAAGAACTTGTACTTATATATCATCGACGATCGGGTAAATCACCGATGATTTCGGTGAAATCTTAGTTAGGCTAGAAACTGAATGATTTCCTTCTATTTTTCATTCCAAAGGATGGGTTTCGATTTTTTTTGATGTGGTGGAAGTTAAAAAAGCATGAGATAATTTGTTATCTCTTGAAAGTGCACCCGTGTTGAGAGATGACTACAGGGGTTCTAAGCTTGCTTTGAATCTCTCACTTTTGTAGATACAATGGAAACACCTCAAGTTTGTGGGTATACCTATTGTTGAGGTGATTCTCTAGTATCAAGGATGGTTCCTTTCTGATGTATCCTAAACTATATTTTTGGGGTTTTGAGGGTAAAAATAAAAAATGGTCAGAATCGACATTGAAAAGGGGTGATACACCAAACTTGTTGAGGGATTTGACTAAGCATATGCACAATAAAATTGAGAATGAAATTTGGATGCACGAACCAATGGTTTTTAGTAGAATATTAAGGCAAAATATTTTGTATTGAGGAATGAATCACAACAACACAATAAGATAAACATGCACACTAATATTATGCAGAAATTAACATATTTGTAGCAAGGTAATATGATTAATCAAGAAATTGGAATTCACAAGAATTAATAAAGAGATACACACCACTGCAAATAATTAGAAAGGCAGAAATCAGTTCTCATTCAAGGGGCAAAACTGGCAAAAATTGCTTCAGCACTCCTATGTCCAAAAAGTCCTCTTTTGTGCCTTACATTGCACACAATATATAGCAAGATTATTCACCCAACCCATCCTAAAAATAGGCTAAAATTTGTACTCGCCCATGCATGCTAATTTTACCCCTTTATCATGAATAAATAAAGGAATAAAAATAGACATGCTGATTATAATGAGGCATTAATAGCCTTAGTTAAAAAAATAAATTTCAGTCAAGTGCAGTTGACTGATCTATTTTTAATAAAATTGGATGAATAATTTGGCTAATAATATCCTTTTTGTTGTGTAAGTATTCTCCAATGTGCATGCAATCTTTGTCTTCTTTTGCTTGATGTGACACTTGTAACTTGATCCACTTGTAATGATATTGTTAGGCATTCTTTAATTCCGCCTTTGGATGTGTTATCTCAAATTCACCCCGTGGTAAATTTGATGACTTGAAGGCTGAGCAAAGAGAAATGGTGAAAGGCCAAAATTTAGACTTTGGTGACTCCCTTTTCTTTTCTCTAACTTCCCTATCCAAATAAAATCCAAGGAGTTAGCAAAATTTGCAAAATTCTGAAAAAATGAAGTCAACGGCCTATTTTAGTGTAAATCGGGTCTGAGGGCTACAGATGGAACCAATGCGGGTCGTACCAAGGTTCATCATACCAAATTTGGGCCCGAAATGCTAAGGAGATAGTCAAATGCGAAAAAGTGGAAAAAAATTTCACGTGTGGTGCAATGGGACAGACTAGGAAAAAAGTATGCGCGAGACACAAAAAACTGAAATGACCGCAAGTCATTGTATTGTGGATATGGCAGAAAAAAGTGTCCGAGATAGTCGGGCCCAAAAAGACAGAAAAATCTGCGCGAACAAAGTATGCGAGAAAAGGCCGCGAACAAGTCCGCGGAAAAAGCCACAAAAAAATCCACAGAACAAAGTCCGCGGAAAAAGCCGCAAAAAATTCGTAGAAAGAAGGCGCGGAAAAAACTATAGAACAAAGTCCACGAAAAATGCTACAAAAAGTTGAAAATCCACAAAACAAAATCCGTAGAAAGTCAGTAGAACAAAGCCGCAAAAAAAGCCGCGAGAAAAGTCCGCGGAAAAGTCCACGAGAACAAATCCGCATAACAAAGATATAAAAAAATATGCGAGAATGCCACATAAAACAAAATCCATGAAATGTTGCAAAAAGCGGAAAATCCGCGAACAAAGGAAAACGATAGTTTTTCGCGTGAAGTTTTGAATGGGCATAACTTTTGATCCAGTGCTCAAAATTTGGCAAATTTTATATCATTGGAAAGGTCTCAATTCCCTATATGCAATGGGAATCATATTTCTCAATTTTATTGAGGTTAGATATGAGAAAAATTTGGAAAACATCTCCAGCCCCAATAAATTAAATGCTCAGTCCGTAAAAGGCAAGAAATCTCTGGCAAACCCAAAATAGTTGCTCACACTCAGATTGCCATATATTTTGCAATTATCAATGAAATCGTGCAAAATTTATACCATTGGAATCATGCCTCCAAGCCCGATGCATAGAAATCAAGAAATGAAAATATTGATGAATTTTTATGGTGATTTTAAAGAAAAACATGTCGGCTCGAATAATGTTTTAATTGGTAGTTGGGATGCATTTAATGAGGCATGGGAAGACATTTTCACTATTGTAGCACATGGGACAGCATGGGGAGCCTTTTGCAAGCAACATACCATCAATTACACTCATTTATGATAACTTGCAAGTGGTTGAAAAGACAAATCTGAGATTACAATTCTCTCTCTCCTTCTCAATTCTATAAATTGTAATCTTGGGCTCATTTGTAAAGGAGTTGGTCATTTTCTCTCCCACCCCTCTCTCTTTCTTCCCTTCTAGGGTTGAATGTGGAGCTTAAGCCTCCTCTATTTTCTTTGTAATGGCATTTTCTTTCCCCTTTCCCACTAATGATGTATTGTGTGAACTCATGGAGCAATAAAATTTGTTTCATGATGCATTTTGTCCATCCTTTGCTTATTTTATTGTCTCTTCTTTCCTCTCACCATTACAGGGTATATTGTGCATATCTCTGATGTCTATTATAGGTTTTGGGAGTTGTGTTTAATGGGTTTGAAGTGGTGTTCTGTGTGAACTTTATCTTTGGTCTGTGATGCATCTTGTCCATCCTCTCCATTGCTCACCTCTCTCCATTTCAGGTAGTTGGAATTGTGATTAGCAACCTCCTTTTCTGGTTTATCACCACTTTAGTGTAGGCTTTATTTTCAATTCTCTCTCTCCCTGGTACCTTGGAAAGTTAGATTAGGATTAGATAGTTTTCTGCATTAGAGTATATTTTGGCAAGTATTTTAGGAGTAGGAACCAGCCTTCTCTGGAGGACCATCTCAAGCCCACAAGTCCCACAGCTTGAGATATGGTCCAATGTTACACAAATTACATTGAATGCCCCACTCAAATATAAGTTCATTCGAGGGTGCTATAATTTCATGATAACAGGATGTACATGCAAAAATAATCTCCCTGTGTGAGGAAAAATAATTATTTTGTCTTTAACACTTTGTAAAATATTCACCCAATATGTGAGGACCACTTGCAAGCTATGATGTTGACATCTGTGCATTTACTCCACTTTTGTATTAATATGCATGATAAGATGATCATCTCTTTCTTCTAGTGCACTGATGTGACACTTACAATAGTTGGTCCTTGTGATTACATGCATAATATTATTCTCATGCAAGTAAAAATAATGTTTTTTCTTCAATACCAATGTGGGGACTACTTTTGGTGTTCACATGTTCTAATTTGTCTTCTTGAATAGGGCCACCTTTGGTATAATGCATACTTTGTCTTTATAGCCTTTAGGGCCATTTGTGCACATGTAGTAATAAAACTTCTCTCTTTATATGGATTACCTTAGCAAAGTTTGAGGTATACTTTGGAAAGTCTAAGGTAATATTTGGCCACCTTCATTTGGCTTGACCCTTGTATTATTTTCTTGGTCTTTTTATTAAAAAATCATTGCATATAAGGAGATAAGGTAAAGTTTACCTTTTAGTAATCATTGGTGCATATAAGTGTTATCCAAAATTCACCCCTCAAGGTAATTTTGATAACATGCATCAAATTCTTCAGTCCTGAGAAAGTAGATTGATTCAAGGCCCGAAATCATGTTTTGGGGCCCCATCGGCTTCTCTCTAACTCTCCCATCCAAGAAAAAATCCCAACGAGTTAGAAAAATGGAAAAAATGCAAAGGATAAGGTTGTAAGACTGTTTTAAAGCATTTCAGGTCTGAAGGGTGCGGATCGTACCAGTGCGGGTCGTATCGAGGTTCTTCGTACAAAGTTTGGGACCAAAAAAGGGAAGAAAATTGGCTAAGTCAGACATTTTTGTCCCAAGCGGTCCGCGGGACAATTGGGACGTCGGGACACACAGGACGCGAAAAGGTGAAATGGCCGTAGGCAATAAAAATTTTCAATTTTTTTTGTTGTTTCACGCAGTTTGGGATAGCCAGGACAAAAGTACACGCGGGGCGCGAATCGGGTGATTTTATGCAAGATGGTCTTTTGCGGGTAGTGCGGAGATTTTCATCCGGACACCGGACAAAACAAAAGTACGCGCGGGACGCAAAAAGGTGAAAAAGCCGCAAAAGGGGATAGGAAGCCCGAATCGGCCGATGCGAGAGAATCCGTCTGGACAAGCGGGACACGTGGACCCAATTTTTTCGAAATAGTTGCGAAGAAAGAAGAAAAGTCAACGTTTGACATGTAAACTTCAAACGGCCATAACTTTTGACTCCGAGCTCCAATTTTCACAAAATTGGATTTCTTATTTTTAATGAGGGTAGATATATTTAAATAAAAGAAACATATTCAGCTCCAATCAGTTAATGCTCATTCCCGTCAAATGATAGAAAACACCTGTCAGACCCAAAATAGCTGCCCGCACTCAGAAGGCCATAACTTTTGCATTTCTCAACGAAATCGCACAAAATTGGTACCATTGGAATCATGGATCCGATCCTGACGCACAAAAATCAATAAATTCAGGATTTGATGAGATATTAGTGGGGATTTTTCATAAAACATGGCCGGGTTCATAACAGTGTTTTATTTGGTGGTTGGGAGTGCAATTAAGAGGCATGGTCATCATTCTTTCTCTGCTGCAGCACCTAGGATAGTATGGGGATCCTTTTGCAAGTAATATATAATCATTTTACTTCATTTAATGCCTTGTACAAGTGGTTGAAGGATAGATTTCGGGATTTCCATTTTCCCCTTCTCTCTCTCTTCTCATTTTCTTATAAATTGGAGTATTGGGCTCATTGTAAAAGGGAGGTAGTTTTGTAGCAAAGCTCTGCCAAAATCACTTTGTGAAGCTAATGTGTTGCAGGCCCTTGTTATGGACTCCTTGCATGGTGATCCAGGCCCTTTTATTGTAACCGATTGAACCGTGCATATCAGGAAGCAATAAAATATAAGTTTGTGGATGCATCTTCCCCTGCTGTGTGTTTTTTCTTGCATTCTTCTTGCCCCTTCAACCTTGATTACAAGAATATTGTGTTTATTATTATGTTCTTGCAGGGATCCATTATCATTGTGTATGTTTTAAATATTGTTGTGAATGTATTTTGCTAGATTATGGAGAACTGTCATCACCCCTTCTAGTGTGTGTTTTGCTTCTGTATCTCACGCATTTGAAGACTACTCTCACACCCTCCTTTTCTGGTGTATCACCGCTTTAGTGTAGGCTTTCATTTTATGCATTCTCTCTCCCTGGTCCCTTGGAAATTTAGATTAGAATAGTTAGTTTCCCTTGCATTAGAGTAGATTGTGGCAGGTAGTTTAGGAGCAAGAACCAGCTTTCTCTGAAGGTCTATCTCAAGTAACAAGTCCCACAACTTGGAGATAGTACCCATGTTATCCAATCACACCATGAGTTCAAGTATATGCACTTGTATGAACATAGGGGTGCTTTGTGATTCGTTAATAACAATAAGTTGACCACCTTTTAAGCTGGTTGATGGTACATAATTTGGACCCTTTTGATTAAAAATCATTGCAAATAATATAGTTTTTGTTTTTGAAAAAACATGCATAATCATAAGGTAACTTTACCTTTTTGATGATTAAGTTGTCAATGATTTGTATGATGGGGTTGGCCCCCTCTCCACGATGACTCAACCCATTGTAAACTTTTTCAGTGGTTTTTCTTAACCGTGGTAAGTTCGGATCATGGTTGAAGTTACCTCATGTTGACGAGAACCATTGATCTTGTCTTTTTTATTCTTTTCCATCGATCCTTACGTACCCTTGGTTATGGTTATAACCGTAATTAATGTGGTCGAGTGCTTATTACATCGTTGATCTTGGACAAATTGATCTCACTCATTGATTTTTGAACCATGGTTAAAGTTTAATCTGAGATAGCTATGGTTAGGGTTTGCATTTGCTTTAAACTTGGTGATTGGATTATGACCATTGATCTTTTATACCGTCGGATCTCTGGATCTTCAATGTCTAACTTTGGAGTTAGCAATGTGGACTATTTGATCTTAAATGATTTGATCTTGGCCATTGAGGAATAACTTTGATGGGTTAGGTTGATTAAAAATTCAGCGAGCTTATCATTTTTTCATTTTATTTTCTCATTTTGAGTGGCGAATCCTGGCCATTTTTCTTCTCACTTTGCCATTTTGTTTGATTTCAAGCTCGGTTTTCCTCTGCAAATCAATTCTATGAGGCTCTGAATATCATCATTTTTACTTTGTTTTGAGCTTTCGAAAAGTTGAAGGGCCTCCATTTTGACAAATTTGAGCATTTTGTACCTGCGAATAGTTACATGTATTTTTGTTTCTATACCTTGAAGTGAGATCTGAAAGTAGTTTGAGGTTCTAGGCACTTTGAAATGTCTACCATTTTTAATATTTTATCTCCTTATGTTTGTTGTTTCTCGATAAGATTTTTGTATCGATTACTTGCCATTTTAATCTCCGTTTTACTTTTTTCCTTTGATTTGGCACTAAAACTTTGAAAATATTATGATTCATGTGATATTTTGGTTCTATGGCAAACATTAATTTTGAATTCGTTTTGAGCCTTCAACCTACTCTATGTTTGGTAACATTTTCAAGAGTTTTGAAAGCTCTCCTGAAAACTAGTAATTTTGAGTTCATCTTTTGAGTTCTTTGCTAAATTAGAAGGATCTTTTACTTTGTGAAAAATAGAGACTTTTCCTTCTTTGAATATGTAATAAAAATTGTAGAAATTTGACTAAAAGGGCCCATTCTAATAACCAAAATTTTGGTTTCTCTGCATTCGATTCAAATCATTTACCTTGTAGATTTCTGCCAATCTTCGAGTTCAAAAATCATTCTAGGCATTCGGTTTTCCCTACATTATGGATATTTTGTGATTTTTTAGCTCTTTCCTACTAATTGTGTCTGCACCACTTTTGTGGTTTAACGAGTTGAGCTCTAATGCATTGGTTGAGTTGTACATTGTCATTGGTTATTATTCCTTTGTACTTTATGGTTTGAAATATGAAGATTGTTTTCTATGGACTAAACGTGTTGTTGTGTTTTCTCCATTCAAAATGACTTTCCATTTATGATGAAGGACTTGTTTATTTGAGCTCTACCTAGATATGGGTCTACAATTTTATTCTTCGGCCCGATCTCATTCCTGTTTCTTTAAATGCCTTGAATATTCTTCATTTGTGCATTTATCCGAGCTTTAATCTTGGGCTCTTCTAGGTTTTGAGTTTTGTGATATTTCTAAAACTTAAAAATGTAGAAGGTTGAACCTTTGATCTTGTAGTTCGCACAAGTTTCTTTCCGTAATGACTATATTCTTTCAAGAGAATGATTGGTAATTTCATTTTGATAGTTTTTGATCATTCTTTGATTCTCCACTGCATTTATTTTCGAAACTTCATTGTCATAAAACTATGTCATATTTCAATTTTCTTTACTCAAATGGATTTTCAATATTCCAAAAATTTATATATTCTTCATTTCAAAGTTGATAAGAAAGTAAGGAAATATGTATCATTGAAACAATTGTCCTTTTGGTATTAACATCACTTACATTGCTCCTTTGTAACAACTCTGGTTTCCTTCGTATGAGTTGTGTATTTATTTTTCTGAAGTTTTAATATTATGTAAACTTTGTATTTTGTATCCCCTAACTCATTGTAATGTAGACGTATTGCACTTGCTAGTCACCATTGAGGAGAAACTAGAGTTGTTCCTTTCCAAACCAACATATCACTTGTACATGTTACAATAAAACTATGAAAATCTTATTTCTCTTGTTCATGGCTTCAAATGATAGTATCGATATCTTGGGAGGGCTTAATGTTTCTTCCTTTTACTCTATGTGTTATCTCTTTTTAGATGTTTGGGACCTTGGAAAACTACTTCCTTCTTGTATATTGAAATTGTATATTTGACTTTATAGTCTTTGGTCTTCCCTTCGATAGTTGATGATTATTATTTCTTAAAAAATATCCTTGTACATTACTTGATTTCATAACAACGAAGCACTTGAAAGCTTGTAAGATGAGTTAAGATGCTAGTTCCTCCAATAACATACTACAGTCTTAGTGATTTAGTTGTATTTTAATTCCATTAAGAATGACATGATTGTACTTGGAATTTTCAAATACTAGGACTACAAGATGGAAAATTGTACTTTCTATGTGATCTTATTCAGGATGTTCCGTGCAATTTTTTTACCTTGACTGATATAAATATGGACATCCTAATGATTCTGCACTTTTCTAAGCTTCTATCTCATCTAATCCATCTCAGAAATCTATCTTGAATTGCCCGATGAGCACCAACCTTAAAAACTAGAAATGTTTCCTTGAACAATGATGATCATGACTTTCTGAATCATACCTTTATCATGTACTTTCTGAAATGATCATTGTACTTTTAAGTTATAACTATAAATTTTCATTCATGTTCTGGGACTCATGATAAAAGAAAATATTTCTCTTTATGGATTCTGCAATGTATTTCTGAAAGTTGTATCATGTTGTCCTTTGATAGATACACTAATGAGTCATATTCATAAAATTTACTCTATCTTGCTTGTCATAGTTGTACCCCATTGGTACTGTAGCATTGCTATAACATTTTCTTTGTCTTCACTACTTTGCAAGAGTATGCATTTGTAACTTAACTTGTTTCTCTTAAATCCATACTCATAGTTTTTGAAAGCTGTTTCATTTGAGTGCAAGCTCGAAATATGCAATTTGAGTGTATATTGTTCCGACTAGAAATTTTTCCTTTCCTAGAATTTATTTCTGAAATTCTTTTATCGTAAACTCTTATATGTGTAAGTTGGTTCTTTGAGCTGAGCTATGTTGTAACTCTTGCATTTGATTGAAACATATAGTCTATTTTCAGTCCATACCTTAGATAACCCATTGTAGCTTGCTTTGAATCTGAAATTGAGTTGAGGCACGAAGTTTCCATTTGCACTTGCTGATATATCATGGAAGATTTGTAGATTTGGTTGCATGTAGCTTGCTCTTGATGAATTTTCTAAAACTGTTTCTTTTAAACTTATTATTTTTCTTCATATAAATCCTTAGATTTTTCTCATTTTTGGTATCTCCTGTAACTATCCTCTTCATGGGTTCTTATAGAGGTGTGTTAATGAAAATTGGAAGATACTCTTTCTTATTTTCTGTGCTTTGGTGAAAACTTTGTTCCAAAAACAAAATTGTTACTTGTATTCTACTTTCTCACTTTTGATTCAGTGTTCCAATGTCTCTTTTCTATGCATCATACCTTATTTGAGTAGTTGTTATATATTCTGATACTCATTATGTACTTTATACTTGACTGTAATTTGGTGAAAGCTTTTGATGAAAACTTTGTTTTTTCTAATGCATTTTCCTTTTCTTGGAACAACTCATAAACTTGTACCATCTAGATTCCTTCAAAGTATTTCCTTTTAGTACAATAATCATTTATGCAAAATATTTTTGTTTTCTTCATCTACTACATGTACCTACACACTTAAGAAAATAGTTAGAAAATAATTAGGCTTTTTGGCCTCTCTTATGTTCCATAGTTTTTCTTTTTCTCTTTCTTCTTTTGTAATGATTATGGGAATCATATGTGTTATTGTAGAATACTTCTTTATCAATTTTGTATCTATCTTTGATGTACCTTATGCTTATAATATTTAGAAATCCATTTTCATGTAGTTAGATAATACATGAGTATAGATCAAACCCTGAGCTCAATATTGATGTCATTTTTCTTTTCTATTTTAGGTACATTTGTAGTTGTTTGCAACATGGATGAAAGATGGAGTTGGAACTAGAGACAAGAAGATTAGAAGAGAACCCAAGGCAATGATGGGTTTCTTTTATACTCTTTTACTTTTAACTTCATGCACATGTACTTCTTTCTTTAGTAGTTATGAGTTACATCCCACGAATTGTGTGGGAAACGTTAAATTTCTTCATGAATAAATAACATTAATTTACAGAATCGAGTTGTATACTTCTTTTTGCATTTAGATTTTACTATGGAAATTGATTGTATAATGAACTAAAAACTCAATAACATAATTAAATGTATTTAAACATGCATAAATAATTATTTTTGAGGTACATGTAACTTTAATAATGAAATCTCTTTCTTATTCTTGAATTTAACATTTCACCTAAATTGTGATTCCCACCTTCATCAAGGAAATGCATTAGTCCTTCAGGGCTTTTGTGTTTCCTTGTTGAAGATGAAAATGGAATGGTAGTCTATGTGATGTGTTACATTTTGTAACAACACACATAGTTGCAGATTGCATGTAGTTAATTAATTTCTACAACTGAAAACATAATAAAACTGTAATACATCCCCTAGTTAGGTCCATTTCATTAATGCCTTCCATCGTAAACAAAGTTTTGAGTTGCCCATTTTTACACAAATGTAAAAAATTTCAACATTTTTGGTGATCGTACAAGGAAAGTTGCATGTTATCTTACGGACCAATGCCTTTCTCTTCTCCATTGGGCATGGAGTTAAAACATATAACAAAATTTTGCCTTTAAAAAAAACTAAAATTGGGAAAGGATATGGTGAACCAGATCACATGCATGAGTGCACTTATTGAATTGAAAAACATTGCAATGTGCATGAACTACACTTATTGAAAGGAAAATCCTACTCTAACCAAACATTGTAGGATTTTCAATAATAGTGTTTAAGAAACATACCATTCATAGGAATGGGAAGTTCCTCTCCATTCAACCTTGAAAGATTAAATGCATTGTGTTCTTTACAAGCTAAAATCATGTAGGGACCACTCCAAATTGTATCAAACTTTGTGTGGTTTCCTAGCTTTGCACGATCATCATCCCATTTTAACATAATGTCTCCTTCATTGAAGACTCTGAACTTAGCCTTCTTATCAAATGTTTTCTTGATCTATCTTTGATTATTTTCCATATTCATATGAGATTGATCTCTTAGCTCTTGTAGCTCCATTAATTCTGCATAACAAACTTGTAATGGTTCATTCTCAAGTAGTTCCATTTGATGCAGTAAATCCAATGCGGGAAACTCAACTAAGATGGGCATTCTTTCCTCTCGTCCATAAACAAGCTTGTATGGTGAATTGCCAACTGATCTTTTAGGAGTCACTATGTCAGCCCAAAGTGTTGAATTTAACATCAGATGCCAAGCTCTTTGGTTGTCCTTGAGTGTTCTTCTAATAATCCTCAAAATATTTTTGTTAGTACTTTCAGTTAATCCATTACCTTGTGGGTAATAATTAGATGAGGTACTTAAATAAATTTTATGCTTTATAGCTCAATCATTACCTTTGCACCAAGAAACGCTAAAGCATTATCTAAAATGATAGTTGTTGGAACACCAAATCTACAAAATATTCCTTCGTAGAATGATAAAAATGAAGTCTCGTTAGCTTCCTTCAATGCTATTACTTGAGTCTATTTTGTAAATTAATCCATAGCAGATCAAGCTCCATTTGTTTCCTTGTGATGAAGGTGGGTTTATCATGCCAATGAAGTCAAGACCCCATTACATGAATGATTGATCCACTGAAATAGGTTGTAGGGGCAGCGAAACTAAACGTTCTTTTCTAATAAATTAAGCACACTTCTTACACTTTCTAATCCACTCAAAGTAGTATTTGAATATGTTGGGCGATAGTAACCAACTTTCATAATTTTTAAGCATGCGGACATCTGAAAAGTGACCTCCTGCAGGTCCTTCATGAAATTCAGATAATAGTTGTTGAATTCTATCATAATCAATACATCGCATAAAAATTCCATTTATATCTCTTTTGAAAATCATATCATCAATGAAAACATAGGTACAAACTTGTATCACGAAATACATTATTTTATTCTTTTCCATACCTTTCGGATAAGTACAATGCTGCAAGTAATTAACCAAATCAATCGTCCATTGTGATTCCTGAACTTCTTGACTAAGTTCAGGTTGCTGATTTTTAGGTTGTAACAAGTTTTCCGACTGTTGATATGTAATTTCAGCATGTTGTTCAAAATCTTCAAATTATGTAGCTTTGTTGTTTTTCCATATCAACAATTAGATGTTCACACAAACCTTTTCCTCAAATTGTTTTCATAACATGGATTTCAACATCATACTCCATAACCTTTGTAATTCAACCTACTCTCTTATCATTCAATTATTTGTTCAATAATAATTCTTTAACACTTGGATGAGAGACTAAGACATGTATCTTATTATTTGAAATCATATACTTGAAGTTTTTAATCCTCTAACTATTGAAATTACTTGTTTTTCAAGAAAAGTGTACCTTGTCTCATAGTCATGCAAACTCTGTCCAAAGAAAGCAATTGGTTACTCAGTGTTTTCATCATTAACCTAAGTTAATATGGTTGAAATAGTCTCAACTCCTGCAAGTGCATACATTGTAAAATCCTTATCAAAATTTGGATTTGCAAGAGTAGGAGCTTGTGAAATAGCTGACTTGATGGCCTCAAATCCTTTTCTTCCTTCGTTGGTCCAAGAGAAATTCTTATCTTTCTTTAACATGATTTTTAATGGCTTGAATAATGCTACAAAATTTGGAACAAATCTTCTAACAAAGTTTATTTTTCCAAGAAAACTTTGCGTGCTTTCTTATGATGAGGTAAGGATAGGCTGTGAAATAGCTTCATTCGAAAGGATCAATAGCTAAACCTTTTCTAGAAACAATATGACCAAGAAATTTACCATGATGGACTAAAAATATACACTTCTTAGGATTCAATGATATTCTAAACTATCTGCGCAAATATGAAAAGTATTCCTTAAATGCATTAGATGTTCATCAAAATTCTTTGAAAATAAACTGACATCATCTAAGTAAACCAATATGTATCTATTTAATAGACTGTGAAAAGCCATGCCAATTGCACATTAAAACGTTGCACCAGCATTGGAAATTCCAAAAGGCATTCTTTTGTAAGCTTAAGTACCCCACTTTGTGGTGAAGGTTGTTTTGTATCTATCTTCTTCACACATAAGGATCTGATTGTATCCACTATAACCATCCAAAAGAGACATTCTATCCGAGCCTTAAACTATTCTTAAAATCTGATCTATATTTGGGCAGCAGATAATGAAGTTTTATTAAGATCTCTAAAATCCACACATAGCCTTTGATTTCTCTATTCTTTTTCCAAACCGTAACATCCTCATTTTAGACAATAGAACAAGTCAAATTTTTTTTTTTTTGATAATTGCATACTGGTTCTAAATACATAATTTAGAACTCACAATTCAAATAACCATTTATATAACAGACAACCATATGCAGCTGTAATGACTCGGAATACCTCCGATCTATTCATTCCATGACTCGGTAATCTACCGATCTATTCATGAGTAAAAAGAGTTAGTGTTTTTATTTAACACAACACTCTAGCGGTTCTCTTCCTAATGGGGATTCGAATGCTCTGTCAAGGAATCTAATCTGAATAAGCATTACTATTATTCATCGGCATCTCATCCCTTAGACTAGGTGAATTAGGACAACGCAATCAGCAGCTTGCGATACTTTGGCCAAAGATTTGAAACATACTGTTCATGTCTCGTATTCCTTAACGGCATACTCGTCAATCTGGAATACGTCCTTCACCCCATTCATATGTTATATAGAATGTCTTATCTTACTGACTCTTTATCAGGTCCTTCCTTTCACAAATAAATCACTCGGGCAGATTAACAAGGTGATAATGTTATATGGATGCCCACGAGGATTAGGGATATGATGACATCTTGGTTCAACCTTGCGGTTCAACCAATGTGTCATGATACCCCAAATCTCCGAGGCGCTTCTTATAACATGACCACATTCTTAATCGGTCCTGTGGTAACTCGTGCGAAATCAAGTGTAAATCTTAGCGATCAATGCAAAGGGTGTCACCATAAGTCACCTCGCATTGTTGTAACTTCGAGAAGATCCTAATCTTCTCGGAGGTACAACCCTATGCATCGACTTTATGTCGTCAACCTTTAAATCCGCCTCGAGAAGATCTACCCAATAACAAGCGTTACGCACTTGAGATTAAATTACTTTTAAAGACTTTTCCCTAAGGTTAGCCTTTTTAAATCCCTGGATTCTTTGTCTTAAGACGACCCTCCTCTAAAAGACTCATTACTGGTAGAGGTATTACGGTCACGCTCTCATCAAGGAGTCATTAGAATACACTGATTCTAAAGCAACAAAGCATGGGTCAATATCTCATAACCTATGCTTGAGATTGCCATCTCGAACTCCTTTGATTGCCTATCAGTTCTCTTAACTGAATTTATATCATACTTTTTAGTTTAGAGATATAAATGATTAAGAATCCAATTTACTATTGTCCTGTTATACTTAGGACTAGGGATTAGTAATTCAATCCAACTTGTTTAGCGTTCTCTTTTAGGCTCAATTTTAACCTATCTTCTAGAGAGACAATAATTAAATTACAATATTGCTTTTGCTAGAACAAATTAGAACTACTAAATACTCATAAGAATTTAGTCTAATTACTTACAAGCTTTCATTGTCAATCACAAAAGCATCCATATTATACAAAGATAACTATGCCCCTTCGTTACATAAACCGAAGAAGTTCATCTTTCAGAATAGAATACAACACATAAGTATCAAACACTTATTTTCATTCCTTTCGAAACTCATACAATTACATTTTATGCAACAGCATGCTTAATATAATGCTAACGGAAAAGAAACATCTTTTCACATATAGTACATCTATAAAATCAAGCTGTAATTCTTTATAAATCAAATAAACTATCTGATCAGCCTGCCAGATCTGCATTGTTTTTACCTCTTACGGCAACCATCTGCAAAAATAGTCAACATGAGTCAGTTCAATGAACTGAGCATGATAAGCACTAACTTTTAAAACAATTGCAATCCATCAATTGTTTTCATTAAACACCCTGTTTAAATGAGATCTGATATTCACATAAGTAAACATAATCAGACTATGCCCTTGTAACACAAAATGATTACAAATATGTAACTCTATCATTGTTACAAATAGTCTTAATCACTTTCTAATATTTCATCAAATATTAAGAAACAAGGAACGAATGTACACAACAATCATTAAATCCAAAATCACAACATTGGTCAGATTGTTTCATTCTCCAAAAAGGAAATAACATAACAATTCGGGATTCCACCAATATGTTACAACAATTTCCCACTGCTAGTCAATTATCAATAATTTTAAATAAAGGAAGAGAAAGAACCAAACCATTCATACTTCCTTTCTCATAAGTTCATCACTGTACTGCCTTCACATATGAAAACATTCAACCAGTATAAAAATGAACAAGTTAGACAAGCCGCAACCAAGATCACTGTTTAATCAAGAAACAGAAACACAGCAAACTCTTGTACAGCAACTAACACATCAACAAAACATGTATCAACCCTAAGCCTAATGCTAGTTCCTTTTACACAGTAAGGCATTGACACAAGTTGAAAACAAGAAATACAAGCGTATCGCTGAAAACAACAACCTTATTGTATCAAGCAATCGAAGGTTTCCAATGGACTATGCTATGTTGCCCACACGGTATTTCCAAATCATGCACAGTCAAATCGGACAGATTAATTGGAAAAGAACATAGCATACATATTCTTGCTCAGTCAAAATCGGACTGAAGTAAAAGAAAGGAATTCAGCCAACGATCCTTACCTTGCTGCATACAAGTCTTGGAGTGATATTCGCGACTTACCCAACAAGGTCAGAACACGAAACGGTCATCCATACTCAAGGACCTCAAAAAGTAACAAAGACAGTCCAAGGTCAAGCTCAAAAGGAGACAGAAGTACTAGTTACCTTTCCAGAATTCCAATGATTCAAACGGAGGTATCAATTCAAGCAAATGCATAAGAATTCATACTGACATTCATCAACAAAGCATAACAATAATCAGACAACAAATTACTCTCTGCCAATCATTTTACACTAATTTGCACAGGTCGAAGACATACATGTCCACCTAAGAATCTGTACCTCAAAATCCCAAAAACACGAAGGAATTCCAATCGCAATAACAAAATCGAAATACATGTTATTCCATTAAGTCGCCGGCACTTAAAATACCAACACTTAACTTTATTTGGCTCAAAAATAAAATGAATCATTCAATCGACTCCTCAGAGTCGTCCAAGCCACAATAGTTTAAATCTATATAATCACAATGTAACTGTTAAAGGTTTTGCACTTATAACCTCTGTACCTACAGCAACGTACTATGAAATTGGTTGATAAATCCATATATACCACTCATGGCTAACATTCAGAATGAATAAGTGAAACAAATCGAATACCCATTTCAAGCAAGGACAGCAACTGAGCCGCTTCGAACTTTCGAACAGCTTTCTCATAGAAAAGAAAATGCCTACACAGGAAGTCTTTATCCTTTAATTATTTCAAATATACAGTAGCCAAAAGCCCTGTTTCATCTTATCAGGCTTTCACAAAAATCCATTCACAAAACTTATGGATGAATCTACATTTCCAGCAATAGATAGCAATACGATTCAATCATCGACTCCACTGAGTCGATACAACAAAGTACAGGTGTATTTATATTATACACAGTGCGCAAGTAATCCCGCTAACCTAATAACAAGGAAAACAACTTCCGCTAGGTCGAAAAGACTATGGTAACACTACAGTTGCCTGTTCCAAGCTAAAAATTGAAAACAAATGAAACCCGAAAGTATCATTAGTCGCTGTCAACAAATCCCACGACAGAGTTTTCAAAGAAACGATAGTACAATCAATCTTACAGTAATCACCCAAATCATTTTATACAGTTTCAATAACAAGACAACGACCACGAATCAAAGACATACAGTGGTCTCATACTACACATAGGTATATTCTAAGGGCTCACGCCAAACAGGCCGAACACTCGAACCTTATAAATAAATACCTCACATGCATAAGCCAGAATGAATACTCAAACAAATAGAGTTGAAGTTCGATTTCAACAAACACCCATCAAGAGGAAATTGAAAAATCGAACCAGAAGAGATACAGTGCCAGAAAATCAAACTAGATCTCATAGAAAATTCATCCAATCTTCACAAAACATTTGAACAGAGTTGTTTTAATGAAAGCACTTGAAAAACAGCAAGATATTTAAAGGTTAGGGCCTAGCATGCCTGTATGTTGATCAAATTTCCGAAGCAGACCACAGGAAGAGCTCAAACTCCCTTTTCTTTTTCCACGATAAAGCAACCAACAAAATTTCGCTGTCTTCATCGCATATATATCTTCCATGACAGAGAAAAGAGCTATGGCAGTTCATACATGCCATGCAACTCAAAGAGAACTGGTGCGAAGAACCAGTAAACAAGCAGAGAGAGAGAGAAGACCGAAAATCGCGACAAGCCAAACAAACCCCCAAATTTCCGCTTGCATGCCTTCTCGCGAGTTCCGAGCTCGACTTCCGAGAGTATTGAATGCCATTAACCAATTTTCCCGCTTAAACTCTACTCCCACCGACCGCCAGAATTGGCGACAGTCCAACTAAAAATTTAAGTCCATTTCCAAACTTAGCAATTGCCAAGTCTGCACAAATTAGCCGCCACTTAAGCCTCCGCCATGACCTGTCCCTCATCCTTATCCCTTACATTTATTGCCATAGAAAACACCGCCATGGTTCGCCACCCTTCATCGGCCCCTTCATAATCTCCTCCAAAGTTAGGTTAGTATCTTAGGTTAGAGTTTAGGGTAATGCCCACACTAACAAATTTATACAAAGATACTAACTTAGGATATTAACAAATAGCCTAGGTCTAGGTTAGACTAACAATAATCTAACCCCTAGGTTAGGTTTTAGTTTTAGGTTACTAACCCTTAATAATTCAGTTTGGTCCTCGTCCTGAAAACTCGGAAAGACCTGTAACATACCTTCTAGAACAGAGTTAGCTCCCGTTCTTATTGCAGAATTGTATGTCAACGAATTATTACCTGGTCTACAATCGAGACCTTCCAGATATACTTTGATATCGGGAACCATTTCATTTCCCAAGATCAGATTAATATTCAGACACAAAATGAAATAAATAAAAGAGTCTATTCATATTTTGACTCAGTCGAGATCTGCAATCTGCCAGAAATTCAGTACATTGCAAGCATGATTTCTGAATCGAGGAACACATCCTTTTACAAGAAATCACATATCAACACTTGAATGCTTAGGAGAAAGTAACAACAGTTCAGGGTGTTACATGCTTCCTCTCTAAAAAGATTCATCGTCCCGATGAATTACATATTAAATTTAACCTTCAGGTCAATCAATTTATTAGTACACAAACAATGTGACTACTTCCATATTAAATAGTTTCAGAAATCAATGTCACAACACTTTTATTCAACTTGAATAAAGTCTGCCTTCATCTGGCTTTCATAAATACTTAAAAACAATAAGTTCATAATAGTATTTTATCAATAGATTTCATTCTGTTGCAAAAAGAGAAGGAAAAGCAATTTTCATCTCTTCCAGGTTTTCCCAAGTTGCACTTTCTTCGCTAAACTGGTCCCACTGGACCTTACATTGCTGAATATCACGATTTCTCAAATGCAATTGGCGAGTTTCCAGTACTCTTGTGGGTTTAACCACGATTATTCCTGGGTCTTGGACCTGCAAGGAATTCCAATTTAAAACATGTGACAGATCTGAAACGTATTTCTTAAGCAAAGAAATATGGAAAACATCATGCATACGAGATAAAGCAGGTGGCAATGCTAAACGATAAGCTACAGGATTGATTATTTCGACAATCTCGAAAGGTCCCACATATCGTGGTGACAACTTGGCAGCCTTGCCAAAAGTTATAGAACTCTTTCTGGGTTTAACACGCAGAAAAACCTTATCACCAAGCTCAAACTTTCTATCAACCCGCTTAAGGTCAGCATAGCTCTTCTGTCTATCCGCTGCTTCCTTTAATCGTTCACGAATCAGCTTAACTTGCTGTTCCATCTCTGTGAGAATCTCTGGTCCAATTACCACTCTATCCTCTACACTGTCCCAACTTACAGGGGTTCTGCACTTTCTTCCATAAAGTGCTTCAAAAGGTGCCATCTTAAGCGAAGAGTGATAAGTGTTGTTGTATGTGAACTCAACTAATGGGAGATACTCTTCCCATTTATACTGTTGATCCATGCAATACATTCGCAACATGTCCTCCAACACTTGATTTACCCTCTCGGTTGCCCATCCGTTTGGATGATATGCGAATCGAAGTTTAGTTTTGTTCCTAGGGCTGCGTTAAGCGTTTGCCAAAACCTTGACGTCATTCTAGGATCCTCGCGAAATAATCGCCTGCACACCATGCAATCTGAAAATTTCGTGGTACGAACCTCTTGGCCAGCAGACTCGGGAATCATCCTTTAGATTTCCAAATGCGATGAAATGAGCTACCTTAGTCAATTTATCTACAACTACCGGATAACATCATGCTTATTCTGGACATAGGTAGTCCTTGTACAAAATCCATGGTTATTACTTGCCATTTGTACTGCGGTATGCTATGAGGATATAACAGTCCAGCAGGGTGCATATGCTCTGCCTTCACCCGCTGACATTCCAGGCAATGAGTCACAAAATTTATCACATCCTTTTTCATACCTTTCCAGAAGTATTGCTGTTTCAAATCAGCTAGCATTTTTGTGATACCCGGTGCCTGAGAGAAAGGTGAATTATGAAATTCAACTAACAACTTCTTTCTCAAATCATTCAGCACAGGTACATATACCCTATTTTCATAACGCAAGACTCCTTCATTATCAAGATGAAAACCTTCATACCTTTTATCTTTAGGTTCTGCAGCAAGCGCTGCTTTTACTTGCTGAAAATATGCATCTGATTCTGAGGCACTTTTTACCTCGTCTTTAAACTGAGTTCTCAACGTTATGAGAGCAGAAATGTGCCTCCTACGACTTAGAGCATCAGCTACTCTATTCTCCTTCCCTTTGATATAGCTAATATCAAAGTCATATTGTGATAAAAATTCTAACCACCTTCTTTGTCTGGCATTCAGGTTGGGCTGAGTAAATATATATTTCAGACCCAAGTGATCAGTTTTCAACTCAAAAGGTTTCCCTAGTAAGTAGTGTCTCCAAACTTGAAGCGCATGAACAATGGCAGCAAGTTCCAAATCATGAGGGGCATAATTCAGCTCATGAATCTTAAGTTTTCTACTTTCATAAGCTATGACTTGATTATTTTGTAGCAAAACACCTCCAAGGCCTTCCCCAGAAGCATCAGTTACAACAGTAAAATTCCCATTAGGGTCTGGTACAGCCAATATAGGTGCAGAAGTCAACTGGTCTTTCAGACTTTTGAAAGCCGCTTCGCACTTGTCATTCCACATGAATTTCTTATCTTTCTTCTGCAATGAAGTTATTGGTGCAGCTACCTTAGAAAAATCCTTTACAAATTTTCTATAGTAACTGCAAGACCCATGAAGTTGCTTACTTCATGCACATTCTTTGGTGCATCTTTGAAAAGTGACCTCCTGCAGGTCCTTCATGAAATTCGGATAATAGTTGTTGAATTCTATCATAATCAATACATCGCATAAAAATTCCATTTATATCTCTTTTGAAAATCATATCATCAATGAAAACATAGGTATGCACTTGTATCCTGAAATACATTATTTTATTCTTTTCCATACCTTTCGGATAAGTACAATGCTGCAAGTAATTAACCAAATCAATCGTCCATTGTGATTCTGAACTTCTTGACTAAGTTCAGGTTGCTGATTTTTAGGTTGTAACAAGTTTTCCATTTGTTGATATGTAATTTCAGCATGTTGTTCAAAATCTTCAAATTATGTAGCTTTGTTTTTCCATATCAACAATTAGATGTTCACACAAACCTTTTCCTCAAATTGTTTTCATAACATGGATTTCAACATCATACTCCATAACCTTTGTAATTCAACCTACTCTCTTATCATTCAATTATTTGTTCAATAATAATTCTTTAACGATTGGATGAGAGACTAAGACATGTATCTTATTATTTGAAATCATTTACTTGAAGTTTTTTAATCCTCCAACTATTAAAATTACTTATTTTTCAAGAAAAGTGTACATTGTCTCATAGCCATGCAAACTCTGTCCAAATAAAGCAATTGGTTACTCAGTGTTTTCATCATTAACCTAAGTTAATATGGTTGAAATAGTCTCAACTCATGCAAGTGCATACATTGTAAAATCCTTATCAAAATTTGGATTTGCAAGAGTAGGAGCTTGTGAAATAGATGACTTGATGGCTTTGAATCCCTTTCTTCCTTCGTTGGTCCAAGAGAAATTCTTATCTTTCTTTAACATGATTTTTAATGGCTTGAATAATGCTACAAAATATGGAACAAATCTTCTAACAAAGTTTATTTTTCCAAGAAAACTTTGCAGTGCTTTCTTATGATGAGGTAAGGATAGCTGTGAAATAGCTTCAATTCTGAAAGGATCAATAGCTAAACCTTTTCTAGAAACAATATGACCAAGAAATTTACCTTGATGGACTAAAAATATAGACTTTTTAGGATTCAATGATATTCTAAACTATCTACAAAGATGAAAAGTATTCCTTAAATGCATTAGATGTTCATCAAAATTCTTTGAAAATACAGTGACATCATCTAAGTAAACCAATATGTATTTATTTAATAGATCAGAAAAGCCATGCCAATTGCACATTAAAACGTTGCACCAAAGCATTGGAAATTCCAAAAGGCATTCTTTTGTAAGCATAAGTACCCCACTTTGTGGTGAAGGTTGTTTTGTATCTATCTTCTTCACACATAAGGATCTGATTGTATCCACTATAACCATCCAAAAGAGACATTCTATCTGAACCTTAAACTATTCTTAAAATCTGATCTATATTTGGGCGTGAGATAATGAAGTTTTATTAAGATCTCTAAAATCCACACATACCCTGATTTCTCTATTCTTTTTCCAAACAGAACAAGATTGGCTATGCAAATTGAATGCTTAACTAGAAAGATAATACCTGATTCAATCATTTTGGACAACTCTTTTCTCATTAATGGTTCAATCTTCAAATTTACAGGCCTTTGTTTCTACCAATGGCTTGGAATTTGGTTGTAACTCTATTGTATGCTTTGAGCTAAAATGGGATCAAAACCTCTCAGATCTTGGTATTTCCAAGCAAAAACATCTCTAAATTATTTACATAAATTGATAAATGATTGTTTTTTAGTTGAGGAACATACCTTTCTGATAAATAGTTTCTTTTCATCATCCACCAAGATCTCTTCATAGTTATCTATGTGAGTTGAAATCTTGCCTTTGTCTTTTCTTAACTGATCATCAGAACTAAAAATATCTTCTAGTGTGACCAATCCTTGAGGAAACTTGTTTTTCTTCAACTAAACAATCTAGTCACCATAGAAGTGTTGCAGTTTTTCCTGATTTACTGCAGAAAATTTAGCTTCTTGCTACAAAAATGTATAGATTTGTTCATCATCTTTAAAAACTTTCTAGTTTTCTTCGTTATCAGGTATTGAAGGTTTGATAATCAGCTTTATATGTGGTTGTACTTTGTTTTTTCAACTCTTGGTTGTACTTTGTATTGAAGTCTTTCTACATGCTTATTTTCAGCTCTTAGAATAGATTGCATGTTAATAGCATCAAAATATTCCATTAAATCTGAAACTCTATGTTTTTAATATTTCAGCAATGAATTATTACACACATTAAAGTTTTTCACTTGATTAATAACTAACTCTGAATCACCAAAAACTTGCAAAGTGTTGATACCTCTTTTCTTGGCCCATTGTAAGCCATGAATTAATGCTTCGTATTCAGCTACATTACAAGTACAAGAGAATTGTAGACTTAAAGCTAAAAAGTACCTTTTGTTTGAAGGGGAAGTAAGCATCAAACTTGTACCTTGTCCCTTCTTGTTTTTAGCTCCATCAAAGTGAAGCTTCCATAGCCCTTCGATGTTTTTTTGTTTTAGACAACAAGGGGATTGGTGCATTTTCTTCATGCAAGCAATAGACACTAAACAAATATTCTTCTTCTTCTTTGAAAGGATCATAAGCATGTTATTCTTGATTATTTTCATCCATAAACATATTAGAAACACTATCTAGTGCATAAACATGTTATGTAACATCAAAATCAAATTGATCTAAAGCTGCATAATTTACTACAACATTTGAAGCATGAGGCTCAATATGAAACCTAGCCAGAGGCTCTAAATTTACGGTAACCTTAGTTCTATATCTTGTAGTAAAGAACAAAAATGACCAATCTAAAGAAAGATAACCTCCTATATTTTTGTAAAATCTCTTGATAAGCATAAGGAAAAGTAGGGAGGTAAATCTATAACAATAACATCCTGTAAAATAGTAACATTTGGGCAAGCATGTAAGGTTACCTCCAAATTTCTGATAATGCCAACTATGTTGGTTGTTGTTCTATCTAGTTGCAACATGCTTTTCTCTATAGGCTCATACTGCAAGCCCAATTTTTCTGCAATTGTTTTTGGCATAACTGTGTTGCTTGCACAATTGTCAACCATGTAGTTATGAACTAAATGATCTCTAATAATCGAGATAGATAAAATGGTGGTGGTTTCTTGATATCATGAGCATTTAAAACCTTTTTAACCATCCACTTAACCTCTTTCATGTGGTCTTGCTCCATTGTTCCAAGAACCATGTCTACTTTCTAAGCTTCTTTTTCGTTGGTTTTGATGAAAGTTTAGCTTAGCAAGCTCATGAGAAAGTAACTCATGATGTCCTAGAATACTTAAAGCATCCCACAATGAAATATTAATATTATGTTTTTCATTACCTTGAAAATATTAAAAGAAGCAACCATTTTTGAAACAGCTTTCTACAGTTTTAGCATAATATTTAGCAAAATCGACTGCTTGAAGCAGCTTTTTGAAATCGAGGTGTGAATAGTCTTAGGATCATGCTTTGCAATTGTTTTTTCTGCTCTTTTTGACTGAACCACTTGCTATTTTTGAGGAAAAATAAGACTCTTTGCTATTTTTGACCGCACTTGTTGTTTTATCAATGATTATAGACGAGAACAAGTATGTTTTGTTATTTTTCCTTATCTTGAGCCTTTTCTTGAGACCTAGTTGTGACACGAAAAGGGAGGCATAAGAAGAGGAACATCCAGTTGCTTTCTTTTTAAAAACCCTCCATGATTATGAGACAAGGTACAAATTTGTGGAGAAATAGGCTTACGCCATTGTCAAAGGTCTAAATAAATTTAGACACCTCATTACCAATAGCAAGATCACAGTCTTGGTGGCACACTCCAATGTCAAAGAATACATCATAGAAGGTGAGATAACCAAAAAAGGGCTAACTAGATCACTAAGATCTTAGAATATGATATTGAAATAAATCCCACAAAGTTGGTAAGAGGAAGAGGTATGTGCCAATATCTCACACAAGATCCAATAACCCCAACAAATGAAGAATTTGAGGTGGTGCTCCATATTCAAGAGAACGAATCCAAAACCTGGGTATCATATAGGATGCATTTCATGCAGACGGGTGAGTATCCAAGTCACCTTCATCTTAAAAGAGAATATATTACAGACAACAGGGATCTGAATTTATCATAATTGATAATTTCTTTTTAAAAGTAACTTTGATGGGATCTGCTTAGATTCCTAGAAAGGAGGAGGCCAAAAGTTCTTACATGAGTTACATCATGGAATCTCGGGAGGCCACTTCTTAACCAAAACCATAGCCATAAAATTCCTATAGGTAGGATACTTTTGGCCTAGTTTATTTGTAGATTGCTATGTGATGGTAAGAAAATGCAAGATTTTCCAATACTACATGGGCTTATAGAGAAATTCCACACTACCCCTTAACCCTATCCTAGTTGAGGAACCATTCATGCGTGGGGCCTAGATTTAATTAGAATGGTTAATCCAGTTTTAAGCGCATGTCATAGGTGGATTCTCACCGCCACTGATTACTTCACTCAATGGACGAAGGCAATTTTGTTGAAGGAATCCATAGAGAATATGATCCTAGAACTTCTCTGAGATATCACTACCTACTTCGGATCCCTCGCATGATTATATCATATAATTCCAAGGCTTTTCTAGGGGATAAAGTGTCTAACTTCATAATGAGGCATGGAATCTATCTTAATACGTCTTCCAACTACTCCCGTAGGGTAACGGTTTGGAAGAATCAACCAACAAGAATCTAATCAGACTCATAAAAAGGATGGGGAGGAACATAAGATATCGTGACATGAGCATGTCAAGATGGCCTTATGGGCTGATTGAATCACACCCAAACAAATCCTAAAGGCCTCACCATATGAATTGGTCTATGGTAAAAGTGTTATAATGCCTATCACTGTGGAGGTCCCGACATTACATTTTTGAAGAGGATTGAGATTGAGGAACATGGATCGATGCGGTTAAGGCTCGTAGAGCTAATAAAGCTTCCAGAAATATGGGAGGCAGCCTATGAATCCATGATCAACCATCAACAAGTTGTTAATACTTGGTTTTATCGAAGACTTGAGCCTAATTTCCAAGTCGACGCTTTAGTCTTAAAGTGGGACGCAAGGGCCGCCAAGCCTGGAAATCATGAAAAATTTTGCCCTCTTTGGACATGACCATTCAAGATCACTACATGTAAAAAGCACAATTCTTTCGATCTTGAGACTATGGAAGGTGAGCCCCTGTCGATTCCGGTGAATGGGATCCACCTTAAACCTTTCCATTGAATCTTTTGAATATTGTAAATTTTATACCATATGTATAGTTCCCCTCCTTTTGTCTCTTGCTTTGTTTTTCGGTGTCGCCCCTTCGAATAAGTATCTTTGGACATGTGTCTCCAGCGGAGACCCTTCTACCCCTTTTTGAAATTTTGAAAGGTATTATACCTTCCTTTTTTCCCAAGTAAATGATCCTAACAATTTTTGGAATAATTAATGAAAAGGATCAAATTGTTAATGAAAAATCTCTTAAAAATGAAAATTCGGTGCTAAGGGTCATGCGACCGAGGTGTCATTATATGATGTGACCTAATGTATGTGTGATCCTTTATTGTGCATGAGTTAAGGAGGCTATTTAAGGCAATTTTTGAAGTCACCAAAGCTTCATTATGAGCACTAAGAGCTTTTTCCCGAGTTCTTGAGTCCCCATTTCAAAGAACCAGAGATTTCCCCAATTTTAGAGCAGCCATGGTAGCTTCCGACTCCCTACCTCAACCAAAATCTTATGCAGGACACCCATGTCACATCGCTCTCTCAACCCAAGGCTAAGATTCCCAGACAAAGGAACACAATTCAGCAACACTTCCATGGTCACAGATTTCACGGATGGGGTCTTTGATCCCATCCTAAACAAGAAGTTGAAGGCTCTGAGAGAGGCTACTCGCACTGTAAATCCCGAATTTGGAGGATTCGAGTCCTTTGGTTCTTGAATCTATACCTCCACACTCACCCAATACATGATTCCTCTCATGCACCCATATCCAAAGCTTGTACAAATACGTGAATGTGGTTTTGACCCAGATACCAACACCATCAAGGAAAAAACATGTAGGTGGTGATTACACCATATGCCATTAGGGATATGTTGGACCTGCCCTATTAAAAATTATCCAATTTTTACAACATGGCCAAACTCCAAGGCATCTAGGCTCAATGCCAGAATAAATCCACATTCATTAACAAGGAGTTGCGGTAATAAAATTCAAGTAGTTTTGGAGCACCCAGATTCTCAATCCTGCTAAAAATGTTCATGTTAGAATCTCAGGATGCCTACTCCATGTTGGCATTTATTTTCAGCTAAGACTCGACAAAAATGTCTATGAATAGAAAATTACAACCCTTTTCAGGATGAGATCAGTGAAGAGGGACCATGCATATCGGTTTGACTTCTCTGAGGCCATAGTAAGCTCTATTTGTGAGAAATTGGCATATTTCTCTGTGAACTCCACTTTCAGGTACTCTTCCTTCTTGTTCCACCTCATTTTGTACCAAAATTCTTAGTTCTTCAATCAATATATGGCCTGGACCCTTAGGACCATGCATATTAGTTTGACTTCTCTCGAGGCCATAGCGAGGCTTTATTTGTGCACAATTGGCCTATTTCTGTGTGAACTCCACTTTCAGGTACTCTTCCTTTTTGGTCCACCTCATTTTGTACCATAATTCTTAGTTATTCAATTAATATATGACCCTAGACCCTTGGGACATGGAGGTGAATCCTCAAAAGGTTATCTCAATGTCTGCATGAACTCATGTGTTGTCCTACTTCTCAGACTCATATGAGTTTTCTAGCCATTTCATTGCACCTCTCCTGCATGAATTTGACCTAGAAGGGGTCAATAATAGAATAAATTATTCAGTCTGGGCCATCCTTTCAGACTACCTACATCCCTGCAACTATTTCTTCGGGGCCGTGCATTCAATGATCTGCTTGAATGGATTCTGAGATGAATCCTTCATGCTCCCAAGGATCCTCATGTCGTGAGTGGTGGGTTTGGAGATAACCAGGTAGTTGGTGATCCTTGACACATATTATGGCTATGGCCGTAAGAATAAGGCATTGTTCAACCTCCCCTTGAGTAGGGGAGGTGTTACGGTAATTAAACGCAAGGTGGAGCATATACTCACGTAAAATATGTCTTTCTACCGCTTTGCCTTAATTCAGTATATATGGAGATATGGCCCAAATGGGAGGATTGTTGTCATCTTGTCCTAAAACAAAGTCTCGAGACTCTAATCAACATGAACATAGGAAATGTTTTGAAGACAGAGGTCTCCCAGGAAGATACTCTTATAATATATTTTTGAATTGAGTAACATCTCGATTCCACTATGGGAGTCACTTCATCCAGTCTTGTACAAGTATGACCCCCATAATAATGACCGAGGGCTTGAGGGAGGCCCTACATAACAAGGACTAGAGCATGGAAAAAATAGAAGCCTATTGGAAATATAGGCAAGAAATTGGGCATACTACCCTCAATTTTGATCATGCCCATTGATGAGAAATGGGAGGAATTCTTGGATACCGAGCACGTGTCCAATTCGGATAATGAGGAGACAGTGGAGGTCTTCAAGGAGTAGCTCATAAAGAAAATGATAGAACCCCTTAGCTGCTCTACATAGTAAATGCCACCACATCCCCCTCCCTCCATTCCTCAGCAAGATCCCTCGGGCTACATTCCCATGGTTTAGACAACACCAAGCCCTCATGGTGCGTAGACAATATCATAACCAGTGATGTCAAACCTAACCCGGGGCTTGTCTTGGCACAACCATCATTCTTGCCCTCTGTGACTACCGGTGAAAGCACAAGCCCCCAAATCCCTCCAAAGAAAAATTTGAGTACAATCGAGGTTCCTTCTTCCTCTATCCCTTCTTTCTTTTCACTTTATATCCTCCCATTCTTCAATCTTCTTCCCCTCCTCCTTTCATTTCCGCATTCGGGGTGCTCCCATTTTAGTCACCCCAACCCAAACTCTTCCTCCCCCTAGCTCCCCTTTCCTTCCTCTGCCACCCACCACCATTCCCACATTCTCTCCCCGATTTTTGATGGACCCTTCTTCGAGATCTAGTGACTTTTCAAACCCCACAACCGATTCATGATCCCCTATGGCTTGTCACCAGGATTCCCATTTACATGCGGGATAGTCCCTTCTCCCTCATAGTTTTTGAATCAAGTCGAGATGGCCAAAGTGGCCCAAGATAACAGGAGGGAGAATAAGAAGAAAAACTAAATGGCATCGGGAGAAACGAGGCATATTCGGTCATTATATGACCATCAACATAGTTATCTAACCATATCCCATATGGTCCCCAATATCACCAAGCCCATGAAGCAAATTCAACTTGATGATTATTCCATCAGTGTAGTTTTGGTTGACCTTACGTAGTTCCGGCCTCTAGATAAGGTCAAACTAATGAGTGAAATAGCTGTTGTGGTCACCACGGACTATCTCAAGCTCAATAACAAGATGAATAAAATGGAGGCTAGCCTCCTACAGACACAAAATATTGTGGCCCACCTGAATGTTGAAATCAAAGGAAAAGGAAAAGAAATAGAATGACTTCGCAAGGATTTAAAAGAGGTGTCGTCAAAAGAAACTCTTGAAGCTTCTCCAGTGAAGACTAAATCATTAGAATTCGAGTTAGTAACATCCAAGACTACTATCAATTCACTTGATTAGGAGAATAATATCCTTTAGCAGAGATTGATTCCAAGAAAGTAGAGGTTACCACTCTTTAAGTGAAGTTGCATTCCTTAGAATCCGAAAGGGTAGCTTGCAAACGAAGTGAAAGATAGCTAAAGACATGATCAAGGATTTGACTCAAAAGCTAGCTCAACAACCCTAGAAAGGGGATATTGTCACATTGGTGTAGAGGTTATACACTTCCTATTGTAAAATAATTTCCACCATGGCAATAGACCTAGGGCCCACACTCATATTCATATCTAATGCACAAGGCTTATGCGCTAACGTGGCATCCTCGGCCTCCATTATTAACAATGTTGTATCCATCAAGGTCCCTAAATCACAGATGTTGGTTCAAAAACTATATGACTCTTTAGAATCTTCTTTACAAGGGGATGGCATTACGGACTTGTGGATAGTTGCGAAAAAGATCTCAGAGATTCTAAGTTGTAACAAGGTAACTATCAAGTGCCAAAATCTCTTGACTCAGCTCTAACTAGGGATCAAAGAGAGGAAGTAGCACATAGAGGAATTAGTTCAACTGGGCTTCCCCTCTCCCTTTCCCAATGTTTCCACTGTCCTAACGAAGGACCAAATCTAGAAATTACTAATGGTTAAGCGGCAAGATAAGACTAGCTTTCAGTCTTTAAAGGATGACTTTAGCGTCATTGAGGTGGAGGCCATTTTAAACCTAATTTTAAAACTGGAGTTCCGTCTGGATGTAGTGGTGCAAGATCTCTAGACATTATCTCATAAGGATATAATTGAGCTAGATAGATCCTTTCAGGATCTGCAATGATGAACTTACCCAATAGAGAATGGATCAGGTACCAAGTTACTTTAAAATAGCTCTAAGTGGTGGCTCTTTAAGCCACATTTTGAAATTTTGTGGTAGGGAAGGATTTTCATATTCTTCCATGACTGGCATGGAGTCCCTTAGTGATTCACCATAACTATAGAATGATTTCTACATCATTTCGGGGATCCACCATTTTTACTTTCTTTTATCGCCTTAGCCCCTTTTTCCTTTTATTATTCTTTTGTATTTTGACGGGACTGATTTTTCCTAAGTATTGAAATGGACACAGAGGGTATCCACATGTCCCTTCGACACAATTTGGGGAAAGCACAAACAATCATGAGCCCTCAAGAAGTGATAATTGACCATGTGGCTAAAGCATGGCAAGGCATCCCAAGTGGGTTGAAAATTCAAAGACATAGGAGAAGAACGTGCGGGCCTCCACGTGTCGCATAGGCACGGTTTCAAAAAGAGAGATAAAATGAAAGGCTCCAAAACCATGCAGGGTATCCACGTGTCATACAAAAAATATACCACCATCAAAAGGACCAACTAAAGAAGCAAAGGGCTCAAGGTTCGGTGGATTGAATGTGATCTCGGGTCCCAAAACATGCAGTTGAGATTTTCTCCCAAAATCAAAGATCGTGTAGGTAGAAACTAAATGTGGATGGTGGAGTCCTGGATGGAAGGTAAATTGGAGCAAGAACTGCAGGGTCTATAAGAGAATGTTCTTGTGCCAATGGTAAAGAGGATAAAATAGGTTCCAAAACTCTAGAGAAGAGAACTTTAGGTTTAGTCTATTGTGTTCATTGGCCTTAGCAAGGCTCTGTTGTAAGGAAATATTGTAATTTGTGCCATTCTGGCCTTATGTATTATTTTATCTATAAATAAGAGTTCTTGTTCTGTGCACTAAAAATTTTGCAATACTCTATCTTTTTTCATCTTGTTTACTTTTAATTCAATTCTTAATGAATTTTTAAATATATATCATGTTGAATGCCCTTAGATATTTTACATAAATTTGTTCATTTTGCACATAATTATATTTTATTTTCATTTCGCCTTAAATGGTATGAAATATCTTCAAATAATTGATCATGCTTGATGCTCTTCCACTAATCTAGTAGTTATTTTGATAATTATCTCTATTTTTTTAGTAAAGATTTGGTGCATCGCCTTAAGTAGGATTTACATATTGTTTCATGTTCTCTCTAACCTTTATCTCAATCCAAACTAGAGAAGATTTGGCTTCTATAAAGCCTATAGGTTATCTTAGGGAAAATTCCCACATCCCTAATATTTCCCACAAATTTTGTGGTTCTTCTATGAAGATAATCATCAACGAAATCAGTTTGTGGGATCACCCCGAATAATTTCCTTGGAGGCCCCACCTGTCAATGCAAGCTATAGGAATCAAGAAAATGAAGAAGAGCTTGAACAAGAAAGTGAAGGTGGTGATTTCCAAGAATTTTATGAACTTGAGAACAATACACAAATCAGATTTTTGAGTATTCGGAGGTGATGAAGATGAATAAGAAGATGCACCTAGTTTCTCATGTGTAGTATTCAATCATTTTCAATCTAAAAATGTAGCCACTTCTACCATTGTTGCAAAAAGAAAAATAATATTGAAGATCCACCGTGACAACTCTACAAAAAAATAATCAGTCGATGGTCTTCTCTTCTAACTTGCATAGAATCCTTTTTGGAGAAACCCGATCCTATAGCAAGCACGACGTCTCCCACTATTACAAGTAATTCTTCTAGTGTTTCTTCTAGTTCTAAATATAAATTTTCTCCCGTAAAATGTAGTGCTTCAAAATTTCCTAGTGTGCCTTTCAAAATACCCTTCGTTACCCAAACATCTACCCATGCTTCCAAACCTATACCAACTCCATAATAATTCCCTTTATCCCCCTTGTCTACATATGCTCCTTTTTACTTTTTAGAATATGCAAACATAATCAAAGTTCAAATTATCAAACCAATATTTATAAACTCATCCCGAACATTTTGAGAGATTCATCTGATATATCAAGAATGGTAGTTTAACACATAATTTTATAACTCTTGGTTCTAAAGGAATACTACCAAACTCACCTATACTTCTATCATAGAACATGCTTGCATTAAGCACATCAAATACTAAAAAGGTTGATCCTATCTACGTCTATGTTCTTGTCGGAGAATATGTATTGAACAATTGCATAATATATTTTGGTGCCTCTCGACAACGTTATTCTGTGAAGGTCACCAAGGCCCTCAAACTCACCATGACCCCTCTCATTGGCTCTTGCTACTCCTTGGAGTCAAAATAGGTCCCTCTTGTAGGGTAGGTCAAATACTTATAGGTGGCTCTCGCCACATTCCCGCACAAGAAGGTTTCAGCGATGATTTTGATTGCGAGACAATCGCTTCATTTATAATGTTGCTAAGTAGGAATTTCTATCAATATGTGTGGGGTAAGATCCGGATGAACTGGTCTTCTCAAGCATCCCGATTAAGGGATACATGGAAAATTACTTCCGAAAAGAAGATGAATTACAATGTGCAAAAAGAAGAAAATCCAGAGCCAACATTTTATACCAAAATAGCATGAGGATGAATCTTTCGTATAAACTAAAGAGGAGGAAGATATTCCCATCTTGATAGGAACGAGTATCTCTTCCCAAAGGAGTATGGATCTTGAAGAAGCATTGAGAAACTTTGAGTTCTAAGAGGATATACCTGATTTGTTGGATGATGCAAGCTAGGAAGAAGAGGAAATGGTTCTTAATGATTTACAAATGGAGAAACCAGATTGTATGCTTATCCATGAAGAGAGATGTTCTCATTCCCATTTGGATATGAATATGATCTCAATCATGTCATCCATGGAGGGACAAGACCATATTGTGATGATCCCGTGAAAGGTTTGAAAGAACGGTATGTACAAGAATTGCTAAGATCTTCGAAGAAACAAAATACCTTGAACTCGTCTCAAACTCCTAATGCAAGCCATGAATCTGCAAGATAAGTGTGAATCTAATTTACAAGCCTCAACCATTTTGAATATTTTCCATATTGAAATAAATCAAGATAATAAATCGATGTCCCTCCCAGAAATAGTTTATGCATATAATGATAAAATGGACGTATTTTCTTTCCCATTTGAAGAGGAAGACCCTTTCCATGATGAATAATTTGAAGCAAGGAATTTTTAGGCCCTTGAAGCTGAGGATCCCTCAACAAGGGAGTGATAGAATACACTTATCATCAATAAACTGAAGTAATCCCTCCATATAGTTTCGTGAGCTTTAAAAATAATACTCTTCGAAGGTATACAAAGATGATTTGCAGATGTAACAAAGTAGAACTCCGTGTAAGAAATCTTGGATGTAGTAGAAGGTGCAGAGAATATCCCAATATAATTATTTTTCTCTTAGCTCATGTTATGGCCATACAAGACAAGTATGAGGTTACTTTTGATACTCCAGTCAATATTCAAGAACCTCATAGTGGAGTAGAGAAAAAAGATAGGTTTGAGGTTTCTCATGGAAAAGAGGTTACTTATGAGCATAGACTAGGGAAAGAAAAAACTCTGAATATTAAAGCAATTTAAACAAAAATCAGCCTTGGGGAAGTGGTGGGATGCTCAATGAAGAATCAGTTATGTGGGTAAGCACAGAAAGCAACTAGCACTATGAAACTGATTTCAAAGGGAATGAAGGCAATGGAATTTCCAATAGAAATCCCGATCATCAAGAATCTCGTGTAGTCTCATTCCTACCAGCTACATAAAAATTATGAAAGCACCTAGATTTTATAAAAAAATTAAGGAGAAAAGGCTACTTTCTTGAACCAGTCAACAACTTGCATGCGGAACAACATTTCTCTATGTTTCCCACTCAGAGGTAACCTCTAAGAAGAGAAGAGCACTACAATGAAAGTAGGTTGTCCCCTACCTCGTACTATAGGTGATTTAGGTTTGTTTCTCCTTTCTATTTTGTTTGCATTTTTCCTTTTTTTGTGGTATGTTTCCTTTTATTTGTGTTTGTATGTGTTGTCCCTTTCTGCTATCTCTTGCAAGTTGTGCGTGTTCTGCAAGGCCCAATGGTTAAGGCACCTGGTCGATGTTAAGAACGAATATTCTAGAGTTATCATGTTATTTCCTCAGTAATTTCAAACCACAACATATCCCCAAGCTAGTGCCGATTATTGTCATGTGAATGTGCAACAGGAAAATTTCTTATTTTCAAGCATGACAATCATACCCTATTTGAAAATTTTACTCAAAGGTCATTCTGAGCTCCTCTTCCTATCACCCTAATCCCCGAGCCAGTCCTAATACTTTTCTCTAAAGTATTTCAAATCATCATTTCAGTATTTCCATAGGTTATTTAGGGTTACCCAGTCATCCCAAGTTATCTCAAAGCAATATTCATCAAGACATGCCTTTTAACAAGCTTGGAAAAGGTCATGTTCTGATCTTCTTGAAGTTGGTGCACACCCCGGAGTGAAAAATAAGGACAAAATGAACCATGGAGGTGTACCTAAGAACTAGGAACATTGTGTAATCAGTTTTGGAAGGTTTTGGGAAGTTTCACAAGTTTTGGAGCAAGTTCAACAAAAGTGAGTCTTGGAGGCCTAAGTAATGCAGAGGGCCCAAAAGCTACTAAGCTTCAAGAAGTGATTCCGAGAGATCCATAAGGATTTAAGAGTAAAAATATATATAATCATAAATTTAATTCAAATTTATACAATATAGAGGAATAATATTCTTCACAACACCTTGGCATACTATGTTCCATCTAGTTTTCCTCATATATACGGACCTTGAAGCTAAAAGAAAAATCCTAAATTTTAATGGGTAAATGATGGAATAAAAATATTATAACCCCACCATTAGATTTATAATGATATTTTGAGTCATGATCATATAACATTTCATCAAAAAACTCCATCGGAAGCTCCAGATATGATTCCGACAAACCTCTCCCCAAGGTAAATCGCCAACAGTTAGCCAATTTCTGAGTGGTAAACTCAACCAATCAGAATGTGGCACACTTTTTTACACCAAGTGCACCAAATCCTTGGTTTAAAAATTGAAATAAAATTATCCCCTACCTAATTTGATCCCCTGTACCCCACATGATCGTAGTTTGGCTCTTTTTGCAAGGTTAAGCCCCTCATGATCCATTTCCTAGCCCTCGCTCCGTGCAATCACACTCCATCAATTGTCAAGCCAGGGTGAGGGAGAATTTTTGTCCCATGTGTACCAAATATTTTGGATATTTGGGACATAAAACTCCCCATCCCTCCAATTTAGGCCCTTGGTTCCCCATGTAACCCAATCCCAGCTCCCAAGGAGAAGGCAATCAAAACAAGCACCTGATCTTTAGTGTAAGATTCTCGAGAGACATATAAGGAGTTAGGATGAAAAAAATACTCATTGGAAATATAATATAATCCTATACAAGTTTTAATCATCATATTTTTCATAAACCTTTGGCACTTTTCATTGGAGCTCATTCTTCTTAGGGACAACTAGCGGTCCTAATCAAAATTGGGAAGTTTCAGGATGAATAAAGCTATGATACTATCACCATTGTGTTAAAAAAATTGTTCATGTAAATTCATATAAGGAAGCACCAAAAACTCCTCTAGGAACTCATGATACGGCCTTGACAAGTAAATTCATATAAGGAAGCACTAATTTGTCCCTAGAAAATTTTCTCGCTAACAATACTTATAACTTATAACCATGGTTAAAATTGGGAATAATTTATGCATTCATGATCATGCAAAATGAATTAATAAACAACCTTGGTGGAATAAAATTATTGGTTATACCCCTAAAAATATGAAAGAGACATGATCTAAATGATAGGACCAATTGAATCGTATACTTTCATCACATGGTGAACTTTCTATCTATGTTACATAGTAAGTGTTTTTGTAATACCGATTAGTACATTTTCCATGTTTTACTTTGATATAACAAAAATTATAAACATATGCAAAATGTGTATAGCATAGATACATGTTGGATTACATTTGGATCTTCCATTAGTTGTTATGGTTTTCTATACTTAGGTATAAGGATATTATTACTCTAATAGATTTTATAACTTTTCATAAGGATATTTGTTGACCTTACATTTAGCATGCTAAAATTAGGAACTATTTAATCAGCACATCTACCATGAATGATGGAATCCTTTATCAATAGTGTCACCTCTAGTTGTGTAATACATTATTAGATTTTTTGTGTGTAATCCTCGTTGATGAACTCATTCTTTCCAATAGTTAACATATTGTTATATAGTTCAACAAAATTGTACTTGTGATCCTCTTTTTGAAACAAAGCCTATACCTCTTTTTTTAAACAAAGTACCATCTCTTTGGACTTAGTGTTTCATTGTTGACCTAGGATAATTAACAAGTCAAGAAACATATGTTAAGGATGTGAAGATATTTTGGAATCTTCTTTTCCATTTGGAGGAAACTCTCTCGTGTACTCTTCACCTCTCGTGGTAAGTATGAAAGGGTAAGTGTTTTTCATGGGCACATAATAAAAATTTTGGATAATTTCCCAGTCCCTAGGTCACATTTCCATGCCCCATGAAGTATCGAGAAAAATGTGACTAAGTAGAGTTTTGTGAACCCAAAATCCATGATTGGTACCACATATCACTAATCATAGTAGTTTTGTGAACCGAGAAAATCCATGACAGATAAGGTCCCAAGAACCCACGGAATCTTGAAATCCCATGATTGTTCTTTTGGATTAAGTAGTATGATCCGGATGAGTGAAATAATCCCGAGAGCGTGAAAAAACATCAAAGGTGCCATGTGTGTCAATAATCATATTCCACGGTCCCCGAAGTTTGAGTGAGAAGGAAGTAAGTGGCTAAGATATAGACGATCCCAAGATTCTATAAATCCTAAGAAATATGAGGGTATTCGAATACCTATGACTCTACGAGCATGTGATTGGTCCACATGGAAAAACAATAGGCCGCCAATTTTCCTAAGAATATTGAGATCGAGTGATTAAATGAGACCTTGTAAATCCGGAGAAGGAAACATAGCATTAAGTGGTTGGTTAGAGATTTTATCAAGTGTCTTAAATTTGAAGGCCAAATTATAAAGAGAAATAAGCTCGGGGATGTCTTGTCTAGAAACAATGGTAATGACTAAAGGATTAGTGTTTTTCTCATATCTTTTTACTAGGAGCTCCAAATCAAAAAACTCGTACCATTAGAAATCTCGTTAGAAGGGATACACATTGGGCACTAACCTCATATGAATTTATGATATATTTGAAGTGTATGTTGTGAAAAAGTTTTGATATAATTTTCCATTATTTTCATCCATTTTTTAATTGATTCCTCTAGTCTTCTCACTCTTGCACATGTGTGGGACCTCTTGGATCCTTTTTAGGTGTTATATGTTTCTCATATAATGGAATTGAGATCATTTAGATTTTTATAATTATTTTATAAATTTCATCTAGTTCATGTATGATTTGTGCATACTCTTTTCTCTTCTCCCATTGATTTTCTCAACTATAGTCATGAAATCATGTACTTACTACTTACATCACGCCTCTAAGTATGTTATTATATGCATGATTCCTAAGTAATAAAATTATACAATAACAACACTTATTTTTTATTTTGCATTTCTTTATCCCTCTTGATATTCTTTACATTGAACAACACATGACCCATCTTTGTATTTTCCATTGGGTAAGTGCATGGAAATGGGGGCCAAAATAGGGTCAAGAAGAGACACATTTTTCCTGAAATCAAGAAACCCAAACTTCATCTAATAATTCAGCATGCATATGCTCAAAATTTGACAAAGTGGTAAGAATAAGTATCGTATATCTCAAAATATAGTTTCTAAAATACTAAAAAAATTAAATGGTGGAGATTAAGAATGTCAAATGTGGTGTGCACACAAAGTACATCTATTTTTGTATTAAAAGATAAGAGCCTATTGTGTGTGCATCCCCCATTTTTTTATTTTTATAAATTATTTTTCAAATCCCTTTAGTAGAAATTTAGGTAATTCCATGTACAAGGTCCCACTAATTTTTCATAATTTTTGGATGAATATATAATTTTTTATTAATTTTCAAAGTGCACACATCTTGAAAATGAAATATTTGTGTACACCCCCATAACTTTGATAAAAATAGTCATTTTTTTTAATGCATGTAGAATGGAGTTTAGAAGAGGAGTTTTTTTAATTTGGATGAAAAAATCATAAATTGTGTACAAAAACATATGCATATGTTTTGACAAGAAAAAGAGGGCACTAGTAAAAGAAATTAAGGATGAAAGCCTTAAACTAATCAAATTTTAGAAAGAAGCATATCGTCACCAAGGTAAAACCAAGCTTGACATCATAGTATAATAGTTTTTGGAATATTAAGTTATAGCGCATAAGATTTCAGGGTGTACACATGAGAGTTTGATGTTTATTTGTTAAACATAGTTTTATTCACAAATTACATAGTCCAAGCCTTAGGGTGGGATATCCAAGGAAAATCCAAGCATATGGATTAGGATTACCAAACCCATCCAAGATGAAATGTGAGTGTGTTATGACGCACTCACGTTATAACATGAGTGCGTTATACTTCTCTCACTTTCCTATTTGTTATGTGGTATATGTGCTTATGGGAGGGATATATTTACTAAAATAAATGGTTTAAGTATAATTTTTTCTTTTATTAATCTTTATACTTTATTATTTCTTATACAGTATAAAGATTAATAAAAGAAAAAATTATACTTTAAATTTATTTTAGTAAATATAAGAAGTTAGGGTCACTTTGCACCTTATGGAACTAGTCTCACAACTCCATTTGTCATGGTTTAGAAGATGGTTTTTCATATTCTAACCTGGTCAGTAAAAAGGTATTTTTCAAGATTTCAGCATTCAACCTAAAGATTTTAGGGTTTAAATTATACAATCTATGTCTATTTTGGGAAAGAATATAGTCATTTTTAAGTTTTGGGGCCTTTTGGATTGGTTATTGACATTTGTAGGAGTGTTAAATGTGTCAAAATTAGAATTTACAAATCTCACAACTCCCAAAGGTAGTGACATCGATCGAATATATGGACTCATGAATTTTCCCATGAGCATGGATTTGAATCCCTAATTTTGTCTTAGAATATGGTAAAATCATATTATGGATGAGTACCTACTTTACAAGCTTAGGGAATGCATCTTTCACTTCCTGGTCAATGGTGTGTCCTTCCTCTGGCTAGCCTACCTTAGTACCACTCTCAACTTGGATCAAAATAAATTATTAACAAGGTTTTTTAAGTTTGTTTCAATGTGCAAGGATGATTGGATACAATGATTGATGAGTTTAGTGTGACTTGATGGAAGATAACTTCCTCTAAAGGCCTAAAAGGTCATTCTGAGCTAATCAAACACCCTCTGGGAGAGTTCAAGAAATATATTAAGTATATGGAGGTGATGTCAGAGAATATTGGAAGTGTTGGAGGTAATTTAAGAATATTTAGGAATATTTTTTAGGGCTTAGGGTTTAGGGCTCAGGGGTTTATGGTTTAGGGTTTAGGGTTTAAGTTTTAGGGCTCATGGTTTATATTTTAGGATTTAGGGCTTACGGATTAGGGCTCGATGTTTAGGTTTTAGGGATTAGGGTGTAGGTTGTAGGGTTTAGGGTTCAAGGTGGTAAAATAGGATTTATGTTTTAGGGTTTAGGGCTCAGGGTTTAGGGTTTTGGGTTTAGTGTTTAGGGTTTAGGGCTCAGGTTTTAAGGTTTAGGGTTGATAATTTAGGGTTTAGGGTTTACGGACTATGGTTTAAGGTTTAAGGGTCATTGTTTAGGGTTTAGGACACATGTTTAGGGTTTAGGTTTTAAGGCTCATAGTTTAGGGTTTAGGAGTTAGAGTTTAGGGCTTAAGGTTTATGGTTGATATCTTAGGGTTTAAGTTTTAAGGTTTAGAGTTTATGGTTTAGGGTTAAGGGTTTAGGGATTATGATTTAGGGTTTAGGTTTTAGGGTTTAGGTGTTAAGGCTCGGGGTTTAGGGTTTAGGGTATAGGGCTCATGGTTTAGGGTTCAGGGTTTAGGTTTAAGGTTCAAGGTTCGGTTTTTTATGGCTTAGGGTTTAAGGTTTATGATTTAGGGTCTAGGTTTTAGGTTTGAGGGTTCAAGGTTTATGGTTTAGTTTTAGGGCTTAAGGCTTAGGGCTTAGGGCTTAGGGCTTAGGGCTTAGGGTTTAGGGTGTTGGGTTTAGTGCTCAAGGTTTAGGGTTTAGGTTTTAGGGTTTAGGTTTTAGGGTTTAGGGCTCAAGTTTTAGGTTTTAGGGTTTATGGTTTATGGTTTAAGACTTAGCACTCGGGTTTTAGGGTTTAGGTTTTAGGGTTTAGGGTTTATGGATTATGGTTTAGGGTTTATGGAATAGGGCTTAGGGATTAGGGTTTGCAGAAAAATAAGGTTTAGGATTTAGGGTTTAGAATTTAGGGTTTAGAGTTTAGGGTATAGGGTTAAGGTTTTGGGATTTATGGTTTAGGGTTTATGGTGTATAATTTAGGGCTCATGTTTTATGGTTCGGGGTTTAGGGCTCGGGGTTTAGGGGTTAGGACTCAAAGATCAAGATTTAGGGTTTAGGACTTAGGGTTTAAGGTTTAAGGGTTAGGTTTTATGTTTTAGGGCACGGGGTTTAGGTTTTAACGCTAAGGGTTTATGGTTTAGGGTTTAGGGTTTAGGGGTTATGGTTTAGGGCTCAAGGTTTAAGGCTCATAGTTTAGGGCTTAGGGTTTAGGCTTACCCATTCACTCATTGTAATGTTTTGTGTCTTACCCATTCTTATTAGTATTGACAGAGAGTATTCAACTAAAAATGGTTCATATGATTCGTAGGAAGAACATTCAAAGAGATTCATCACAATTTGATGCCTTTCATCTATTGATATTTTAAAGGAGGGAAATGTCAGATATCCAAGAACAATTCAATACAAAGAAATGTTACCCAATATAGCTATCTCCTTTTTCTATAGCTTGTGAAATATTTAGAGCTCCAAGAGTGTTATAAATTGAGAATAACAAGTCCAAAGGGTATTTCCGGTCCGACGGACTAAGATACCAAGAAAATTTGATCATTTATTATGCTCTTTTGAATAATTATTTTAGTTACAAGTTGTCACGAATGAAGGTTTCATTCAAAGAACAGAGCTTGATATGCCCATTACTTATGTAAGCTGGAAATTTGAGAGGATTTATAAGGTTTAATTTTATTTTCCAAGATGCATTACTCTAATGTTTGAAAATGTTTCTCCATATGCAATGACATTATGATTCAGACACTCAATGATTCCTAAATGTCCAATCCTCGCCACGAGAACCTTGTAGTCCTTGATCCTCGTATACAAGGAGACATGGTTACTTGGTTTCCATTTATAATGATATAGATATTTGTAAATTCATGTTATGACCTCTAAATTTGTATGTATTTCAATTTGTTTGGAAATCATATCATACCTTTCACTAGGCTTGTGACTACCCCTATCTTTTTAGGGTTCTTTGAAAAGCTTCCATGGGTTTATCATAGAAGTAAATATCAATGAATGGAAGGTCACTAAGTCGTAGACCAGGTGACTCCCATTAAAAACTAAACATGAAATATTTACTAGTCAATTAATAACCCATGTGTGTTCTTAGTCATTCTTATGAATTTGATTCCATCTGAGGAGAATTATGGAGCTAGGAGGGGTAAGAGGATTATCTTCATGTAGAGTACCATATATGTAAGAATGACAAATCATCTGAGTTTCACTTTTTGTCACTCACTTGGTAGTTTTCTTAAACACCCATTTGAACCTTATAGTGTGATCACACTTCAAAGGAGGAAGGACATTACAACCACCTCATTTCATTATAATAGATGGCCACATGACAAAAATATCATTCAATGATAAACCCTTCCATCTACATGGTGAATATCTATTTCAAAGAAATGATAGATAATCAAAAAATGTTTGAGCATCATGGAGTTGATTTTTCATCACTAGGGTTAAGTGTGGAGGCCTTGAAAATTAAGAGAGTTTATGGATTTGGGATTGAGGTTTAGGGCTTAGGGTTTAGGGTTTAGGGTTTATGTTTTATGGTTTAGGGTTTACTCTTTAGGGATCAAGGTTTAGGGTTGTGTTTTTGAGTGACGAAACTTCTAACATGAAAGAGTGGTAAAACATGAGTTATCATGAGTTGAAAACATGCTTTTAAAACCTCAAGTGATGACTTAAGTGTTTAGAAACACTATTATGATACCTACATTGTGATGGGAATAGGATGCTCTCTTCTAATTATAAGGAAAGAGTGAGGATCACTCTCTTACTTTTCAAGGCCTCCACAATTAACCCTAGTGATCACAAATCAACTCCATGATTCTCAAACCATTTTCGATTATTTATCACTTACTGAAATAGGTATTCACCATGTAGATGGAAGTATTTTTCACTAAATGAGATTCTTTTCATGAATCACATATTGAAAACGTGCATATATGGAGAAGACATAAATGGGTATCTAGAAAACCCATCAGTATGGTCTAAAACCCCCTAGATCGAAAGGTACACTATAAAATGCACGATACCATAGCTAAAAGAGAGTTAATAGGCTAAAAATTAGAAAAGGTGATAACAAGATAAGTTTAAAGGGTTGAAATTTAAAATTTATCATGCATTACACAAATCTCAAGGGTATCTGAGGATGTGTTTATTTAGTTATGGATATTACTAGATGTGTATAATCATGGATCTTGCATGGGAATGGCTCTTGAGAGCTAAAACAAGGTAGGATTGATTAAACTTGAGAGGATTAATGATTTATTTGATTAATTATCACTTTTTTTGAATGGTTTCATGTTAGTCTGAGCATGGTGAAACAATATAAAGAGTTGGAAGGAGAAAATGGAAGCAAAAATTCCAAATTTGTGCTTGATTTGGAATTAGGACACTTAAAGCTAGTGAGAGGAATAGAGTGGAAGTATGAGAAAATGAGGTTTTACAAGAAAATGAGTCATTTTAACAGTTGATTGGGCTTGTGTACAAAATGTGAGAGCATGATATGGGGGTTGGAAGGGTAAGTTTTAGGTTGATTGTGCCATTTTTGCATATTTGAGCCTATAGAGCTTGTTGGAAAGACTTCTAAAAACAAGATACTAATGAGAATGATTGAAATTGGTTGTTATGAGTTGATGAATGCATGAAAATGTGTTAGAGCTCTGCATCACCTCATGATGTTTCAGATCCTTCATAAACCTCATGATGATCATTCCTTGATTATTTTAATCAATAAAAACTTACAAACGTGTTTCGATTTATTATGTGTTATAAGGAATTGCATGAGCCCATATATTCAATCATTTTTGCTACCTTTCGGAGTTGTGAGGCTTGTAAATTCTAATTTTGACACATTTAACACTCCCAAAAATGTAAATAACCAATCCAAAAGGAACCAAAACCTAGACAAAGATTATATTATTTCACAAAATAGATATCGATTGTATAATTTAAACCCTAAAAGATTGAAGGTTGAATGTTGAAATCCTAAAAATATCTATGTCTTGATCAAATTAGAATATGAAAAACCATCTTCTAAACCATTAAAAATGGAGCTATGAGAATCGTTCCATAAGGTGTGAAGTGGCCCTAACGTCTTAAGTTTTACTAAAATATATGGTTTAAGTATAATAAATATACTTTAAATTTATTTTAGTAAATATATCCCTCCCATAAACACGTATTCCGCATAGAAAACAGGAACATGAGCACGTTATGGTTGGAATTATCAAGCCATAATGTGCTTGTGTTATAATGTGACTCTAACTTTTCTTTGTTGCGTTATGATGTGACCAATCCATAACGTGAGCACTTTATGGCAAAAATAGAGTCGTTTCCACTTTTTGGACCTCCATTTCCATACATTTACCCCATTATATCCTTCGAGCATCCAAGATAATATCACTCATTACGGATAAAAGTTCCCATACACTATTGTCCCCTTTGGGCACTTCTATCCTTTTCCTTCTCTTTTTCAAGTTTGAAATGCCACATCATTTTCTATGTTTTCTAAAGTATCTTCTATCACTTTGGGTTGGCATTTTTGGTTGTTAATGATGAAATAAAAACAAGGGAATTATATTTATACATGACTTACTCACTATTATTAACGGGTTGGAAAAATTTTGGTGATACTTATTATCTTCTACTACTTGGGCAAAGAGTGACATTAAAAGACTACATTTGGGGTGCATTAATCACTACATATAAGGTGTTATTTCTAGATTCCATCTCACACATTCATCTTGGGGAAAAGAATTTATACATTACTCGGTGACAATCACATAAAGGTGACTTAAAGTCATTCTTACTCAAGCATATAAATTATTTATTCCGTCTAATGTTTTCTTGATCCTTGTACAAGTAGTTATGGTTTGTTTTGTAGGTTTAGGTGTGACATAGGTGCCCTACGGTGAAGTGGACGCAACAGAAATAAAAAGGAAGAAGACAAGTTGAGACCTAAAAAGATCGAAGCGATTTGTTGCCAAGACACTAGCACCCGCCTCGGACACCGGTGCATGTGTAGTCTTGTCCTCATCTAGGCGTTCATGTGCAAAGAGGTTTCGAGATACTAGTTTCTCGACGGATAATAAACAATTCAGATCCAACCTTCTCATCTTGTTTCCTAGTCCAATAGCATCCCGGATCTCTAGATAAAAGCCAAGTCATTCTTATTTCCATGTTGTATAACTTGTTCATTTCTTACATAATAGATATTATTTATTAGTGTTTATTCATTTGATCTCGAGTTCTATGATAAAGATTTAAAATTATTTAAATCATCAAATTTGAATTCCCTCTAATTCCATTCTATAATGTTCTTTCGATTGTATAAATTGATGTGATAGTCACTTCATTAAATCATCTTCTAGCTTGATGATTTTTATCTAGATCTATGATACTTTTGGTAGTCTATTATATATGTTTTCATTTTATCTTTGTTTGAAATATTTATAAAAGTAATGACTATGATAAATTCAAGGATATCATAATAAAGATATAGGAGAGTATCCATGTTTTTTTATTGAGTCATAAATGAGATAGTGGATTAGAAAGGAAGCTATCATTTGAGGCAAAAGTGTATTCACTCAAATTGTTAGATCTCCATTTAGTAATTAGGTGAAGAGGTCTAATGTGTAGTGACAAAATCAATTGATTGTAAAATACTTATGGAATTCCATCTTTATTTACACTCAATAAACTTAGTTGATGTTATATTTCAGATTATGAGTTATAGTTAAATATTAGTGTATGGGGTTTGGTAGTTGTATGAATTGTGGATATTTGCATTAATTTTGTAGAAGTATGTTGTTGTTATGTTATCTATGACTCCTTAATATCAAACTCGTATATTTTTCCCAATGGGTAAGGCTCATATGAAGTTGGAATTTTCAAACCCTCCTTTTACTTAAACTTATTTATATTTCCCCTTTAGGCTTTTGTTTATCCTACACATCCTTAAAGGCCTTGTTATCCAAAAATCACCCCCAAGGTAATTTTGATAACTTGCACAATTTCTTCAGGATTTAGCAAGAAAAAAATGCGGCAAAAAAGTCCGCGTAAAATGTAGGCAAAAATGCCACGAAAAAGTTCCCGAGAAAGTGTAGGCGAAAAAATGCCACGAAAGCTTGATCATTCGAAAAGTGCCACGAAAAAAGTCCGTAGGACAAAATCCTGTAGAAATCCACGAAAGATGTCGAACTCAAGTCCGTAGAAAAATCCACGGGAAATCCATAGAAAACCACATCCACGAAATGTTGCAGAAAATTGGAAAATCCGTGGAACAAAGGAAAACGACATTTTTCACGTGAAACTTCGAATGGGCACAAATTTTGATCCAGTGCTTGAAATTTGACAAACCTTATATCATTGGAAAGGTCTTGACATCCTCTATGCCAAAAAAATTGGATTTCTTATTTTTAATAAGGGTAGGTGGGTGAAAAGGAAAGAAATATATCACAGTTCCAAAAAATTAATTCCCATTCCCGTAAAAGGAAAGAAATCTCTGCAAACCCAAAATAGTTTCTCACACTCAGAAGATCATAACTTTTGCAATTCTCAATGGATTTTGCAAAATTGGTCTCATTGGTATCGTGATTCTAAACCTGATGCACAGTATTCAATAAATGCATAAATTAATAAAGAATCAATGATTATTTTAAGGAAAACTTTGCCAAGTTCATAACAATGATTTTATTAGTGGTTGGAGATGCATTTGATGAATAATGGGCGAGGCGTTCTTTACTGCTAAAAGTCATGGGACAGCATGGGAGCCTTTTGCAAGAAACATACCATCATTTCACTCCATTTATGACATCTTGCAAGTGGTTGAAAAGAAAACTTCGGGATTGTAATTTTCCGTCTCTTTCTCATTCTATAAATTGTAATCTTGGGGTCATTTTTAAGTGGTTGGTCATTTTCTCTCCTACCCCCTCTCTCTTTCTTCTCTGCTAGGGTTGAACGTGGAGTTTAAGCCTCCTTCTAAGCTTTGTAATGGAATTTCTTTTCCTCTTTCTCACCAATGATGAAGTGTGTGAATACAAAGAGAAATAAAATATGTTTTTGATGCATCTTGTCCATCCTTTACATGTCTTATTGTCTCTTCTTGACTCTCATCATTGCGGGGTATCTTGTGCATTTTTCTTGATGTCTATTACGGGTTTTGGGAGCTGTGTTTAATGGGTTTTAGGAGGCACAAGTTGGTTTTGGAGGGTATTCATGGCTTTGCAAGTATTTTGAGTTTATTTCTTTGTGATGTCACTTCTGGTTTATTTTGTGGTGTCGGTGCTTGGTTATTCCTTAGGGAAGGCAGTTGATGGTTGATTCAGCTAGTTTTAGATGATAAAGTAATTTTCATAATTTGAAGGGTGAAAAAGGAGAAAATATGCTGAATTCTGAGACCGATGCCGATTAAGGTTAACCATGGTTGGTCATTTGGTAAATGCGATCGGTCGGTAGTGATCGGGTCGGTTAGGAAACCATGGTCGAGTTTGGTCACGGGTTTGTGATGAGTGTTTATTTACCATTTTTAGATGGTTCCCTTCTTTTTATTTCATCTTAGTTGTTTTATGTAGTATGTTGATGACATGTATGCTAGTATTTACACTTGGTATTAGTTGCATGGTTTAGCATGGTTGTTTTTTATTGACATTGATGAGCACAAGATTCATATTCGGCTTTGGAATTAGTTGGTGGCTGACTTGGAGCTTCTAGAGAGCCCGGAGATATGGATGGATGCATAGTGAGTTTGTACATATGGATAAATTCACTTTTGTGAGTCTATGATGATGCAAATGTTTGATTTGCACATGGATGCCTTGAGCATGAGTAGGGGATGTTTGTATTTTCTCTTGATTACTATGTTACTCCATGGGAGATTTTATCTACAAATGATTGTCTTAGACATACTAGTTGTTTAAGCAAGGTTGGATTTGTAGATTGCAATGTTTGGATTCTTTGAGTTATGCGGGTTTGTGGATTGATCACCCACTTTATTGCGGTAGAACTCATTTAGGTTGTCTTTACCCAAGGATCTTGTTTTTCTTTCACATATTCCAGTTTGACTTGTCTTGGTCAGTTGCATTGGTGGTTGCATGGAGACATGGATAGATGGATGGAGAACATGGTTGGTTTTATAGGTATGGATATGGTTGCAGTTGAAGCTCAGTATTTCAGTTTGAGTGGGAGCTCTTACGATGTGTTAGTCATGGTGGCTTAGTTGCATGAGAGGCTTGGAGTTATGATTCAGTGGGAGCTTGATGTATGGATAGCTCATGTATCATGGATCAGGAGTAGCTTTGTGCAGGTATATGGTAAGTCACGGGTTTGTTATCTTATTGGTTTTAGAAGATGGTTTAATCTTCCTAATTTCATTTGAGAGAATTGTTTATATAAATAATAGATGGTCTTCACGGTATGTAGAGGATGGTGATGTACATGTACAGGTATAGGTTCAGAAATTTATCTCCAAGTGGGAGATTGTTAGGTTATGGAGCTAAATAGCTTCATTCGAGCATGCATTACAAATTGATTGGGTTACACAGTCCACCGGCATTGGTCGTGAAGTAACCAACATTAGTTAGACAAAGGACCGTCATCGGTCGGTAGTAACCTACATCGGTTACAATGCGGAGTGTTTTATTATAAGTCACAGGATTTAATCTAGCTTTTGTTTTAAAGCTGATTTAAAGGATGTAATTGCATGGCTATTGTACCCTAAGTTTTCTAGTCTTATATAAGCTAGAAAACTAGGGTTAGAACAAAAATTAATAAGGAAAGAGAATAATTGAGCTATCCTTGGTTGAAAGGATGAAGAAGAAGAAGAAAAAGAAAAAGTAGATTACATGAAGACATGAGCTTTCATAGAGAGAAGTTAAATAGAAGGAAAGTGTAGGTACATTGTTGGTGAGAAGATGGTATTATCTTCTATTGTATTTCCTTTTTATTGTTTAGTCTCATGTAATGGCTTGCATAGTATGCAAAGCACTTAGTGTTTCTTCTTGTTAGATCCACAGGTTGTTGTGAGATCTTGTTATTGCTCATTCTTGTAGATCCACATGTTGTGAGATCTTGTATTACAGATCCATGAGATCATGATGTATTGTTGATCCATAGGAATCTAGTATTGTAGAGGAATTTTTCTTCATGTTTGCACAAGTTGATGCAGTGATGGAGGAGAGACTTACTTCTTGGTGCATGGTTACGAGTTGCACATTGGTAGACCCTTCTAGAGGTCTTGTTTGCAAATTCACAGTACAATGAGAGCTTGGTTGCACAATGGCAGATGTAGGGTAGCTTCAAGTATGTGAGATCTGGTGGTGTTTCAGAGGCACGGTTGTAGTGCACTCAAGTAGATCTGGTTAGAGATCTAGAGGAGACACAGGTGGTGGTATGGAGGCACGGTTTAGTGTACTCGTAGATCTGGTTGGAGATCTAGAGGAAGATATAATCTTGTATAGATACATGTACTCTTGTGCAGAAGAGTTAGTTTGTAATCTCTTGTTATATTATATATATGAGATCTCTATCTTTGTTGGACGTAGCCCACATTGGGTGAACCATGGTACATGTTGTGTTATGTGTGTGTACTTTTGTGTGATTTGTATTATTCTTGTTTATACTTCCACTGCCTTAGATTTTGTGGGGATTGTTAGATTCGTATTTGCATGTTTTGGATTTGATATTCTATAGTTACAAAGGTTTCCGCATAGACCCATTCCCAACAAGAGGAAGGTACTAACATGGTTTTCAAGTGTGTTTCATGTGCGGGGAATGAATCTAGGTTGATTTCATGATAATACTAAGCTCTAAGATGGAATAGTGATATCCAAAGCACTAAATTGGCTATTTTTAGCCATATTGCAACATATGGACATCCTCTAGAAGTTGGACAGGAAGAATTAAACCATATAGAAGTTATGAAAGAGAGAAATGAATTTATATGAGGTATTTTAGGGAAAATATTTGGAGATAATTTTTGTGGGGAACAAGTTAAGAAAAACTAGATCATTTTGCACACAGGAAATGAAGGCTCCAATAGAGAAAGTCAACTTGTTTGGAAGATTCTAGGAGTTATGGGAGGATTTGGAAGCTCATAAAATACTCAATGGAAATATATTGGAATTCTCCACATGATGGGAACATAAATTATTTTCTAAGTTTTCAAGATCTCATATGATAGATCAAGTAACAATTATTGATCTTTCATGTTAAAAGGGTGAATGGTGCCAAAATTCAAATCATAGCAGAAATGGCTCCTTATAATTGTTGGTATGATTTCAACAAGTGATTTGGAGTCAAATTCATATATGTTTCGACATTGTTATCCATTTTTTCCCCTAGGAAAAATGGACATGGAGTATTAGACACGGGCACCCAGATTAGGGCCCACATGGGCAAATATGGGATTTACATGGAAAATCTAGGCTTCGGGAGCATTTGGGATTGATTTGGAGGTTGTGAAACTAGTTGAGGAATTTTTCCTCTTCTAGGTTTTGGAAAAGGCCATATTTTACTTTAAGTGGAAATACACCTTGGCTAAAGTAGAAGAACAAGATTTATGCAAGAATATGACACAATAATGTAAAGCTTCTCTGTATATTTCTCTATTTGGGAACATACAAATTTATAGGAAATATATTCCTATAATCATGGAGATTGTTTAACCAACTAATCTCTTAACAAGGTGTAATTGTTACTCTCGTAACAATACACTATCTAATAATATGAGTTGTTTTAACAACTCATTTATAATAAAATATTGTTTACATGAGAATAATCACTTTCGTAATTATTCTAATATTTAATTACTAACACAATAAAGTACGCACTAATATATATTTCCTAACATTCCCCCTTAGTGCAAACATGGGGAAAACATGCCTTTGTACTTGCACCTGCTCATGATCTAGTGATTTTCACAAGATGATCACAAACCTCAAGGATGGTTTTGCAAACGGTTGACCAAAAATCGAGGCCGGTGGTTTTGCAATTGGTTTACCACAAACTACAAAGTGATGGTTTTGCGAATGGATTACCAACAACCAAGAATGGTGATTTTCCTATTGGTTTACCACAAACCACAAATGAAGTTTTTCAAGTGGTTTACCTCTGACCACATCATGATATGCCAAGTACTATTATCATCCCTCATCACATCTCACTATAGGGAATAACATAAGAAATTTTTTTGAAGTCTCTTGCTCATACATAAATAGAAAAATATGACATAATGGAAATGGAACACTTTAAATCAAGCAAACACGCAACAGGAAAAAAATGCCACCAAATCATTTGTGTGGCCTCGTCATCAGCGATCGGCGAGAGGACAATGATTGACCTCAAACCTCCATTTTCCTCTGTCCTCTGGTTACATGTTGTTAACTCGGCTTGATTTGGCTTTGATTATCTTTGAGCAATTGACCCCCACGGATGGACATTGCGTCTGCAAGAATGCGTCTAATTATTGAAAAGTAAAGCAAAAAAAAAATAGTTTTACAATTTTTACGAGACTTTTTGATGACTTAAAAATGACTAAACTGCAACACAACAACACATTATTTTGACTCTTTTGACGAATAATGAAAATTTAGACATGACCTTGATAGAAATATTTTATTTTTATTTTTTTTACATTGACACTATGACCGACTCGACTTGACCTTTTAAAACTATTATATTTAACTTGAGACTAAGCTTTACCACTCACACAACGACAATACTTAATGATAATTTTTCTATGACCAATAATTTGTGACATAATACAATGAATTATGAAAATGACTTATAGAGATTCTTGTCGACTCTCTCTCTCTTTTTAATACAATGACTTGTTAACATGACTCGAATATGCATTCAACTCTAAATACAACTAAACATTAATATCCTATTCAGATTACAAGGACTAAATACGAGGCAAATGAAAACTAAACTTTTATGACCATTTGACTCAAATACAAATGTGAATCAATAACATAAAAATCGACTCGTATACAATACAATGACCTTTTTTGTTTTGAGAATTGGAAGGCGACTTTGGGGGTACTTATTAAAAAAACCAATAGACCTTTTATACTTGATTCCCGAGAAGACTGTCCTGGCAAACAGATTTATACAAAAACATGGGCACTATATATTTCAACGCAAGATCAATGTAAGTGAAGTGTTCAATGCGTCCCATTGACCACCAGTCCACCACAGGTGCATCAAACCCGTAGCAAAGAAGGGCTGTAGATAGACGTTTTCATAATCTTTGTTGGAAAATGATAGTTTTTGAGCTGCGATTGGAGGAGTTTTGTCCATAGTGTTATGAATGGAGGAATCAATGTATGTTATAGCCGAAATAATGCAAAATTTCACCACACTTTCGTTGTGTAAACACCATGCCTGTTGTGTGAGTGGATTGTCACCACATTGGGTGGATCACCAAATAATATCGAGGCATGAAGAACACTTTCCAAAATAAAAAAATGACCCGTCCACTTAGAATTCCACGCTTCTTTTGGTACTCTCTAAATTGATTTTTAATGGTCCGACCGAAAGAAGAAGATGTCCGCGCACCAAAAAGGTAGCAAGTTGACACCCAAGAGAAATGTGCCTAGGAGAAATCTAAAGTTCAGATTTTGCAGTAGTCTATGTCCACTCTAAAAATTAAACTAAGAAGCTATATCTTATCTCCTACCAAGAAGGATAAAATAATTAAAATACTGCACATATAAACTCTCATTAGAAGGCCGACCATGAACAAGAATGAATCTACCCCAAACTATGCTCAGGACTCCATAATTATCTGATACCAAATAAAGTAGAAGAACAAGTTTCATGCAAGAATATGACACAATAGTAAAGTTTCTCTCTATATTTCTCTATTCAGGAACATACAAATTTATAAGAAATATATTCCTATAATCATGGAGATTGTTTAACCAACGAATCTCTTAACAAGGTGTAATTGTTACTCTTGTAACAATACACTATCTAATAATATGAGTTGTTTTAAGAACTCATTTATAATGAAATATTGTTTACATGAGAATAATCACTTTCGTAATTATTCTAATATTTAATTACTAACACAATAAAGTACGCACTAATATGTATTTCCTAACATTGATGGGCTCACTTTCGGCCCAAAATGAGAGAAAAATGGTCATAACGGGCTCAATGGTATTTTACTCGGCCTCTGAGGCCTCCTTGATCGGAATAAATTCAAAGAAAAAAAAAATCCAACCCGGGATGAAAAGGTTGTAAAAATGGCGCTATAGAGGTGCCAAGCCAAATTGGCTCAACAAGCTGGTCAAATTACCAAGTGAGTGAGCGGGAGCTCCGTGAGTGGATATTCACAGTCGAGCTCGGGGATTGATTGGGGATGCTCCATGGATGATGCAACAATGTGAGGGGGCCGACTCGGTGCGGTGAGGCATGTGGGGTAGTGAACTCGGGAGTGTCGAGCTCGTAGGTGAAACATTACATCGAGAGAGGTCAACATTTGGTGGGCTAAGTTGGCCGAGCTCACATTCAAAGCGTAAATGGTGAGCTACTCATCAATGAAGTAAAATGGATCAATCATTGAAGATGAGTGGGACGTGAAGGCAAATGGCTCAGTGTGCACCGAAAGTGAAGATAAAGGGGTCCACATTGGAAGAGGTGACCTTGGAGGTTTGAGTTTGAAGATGATGGTTGATTCGAGTCACTCGGCACATAATGCAATGGTCGGCGCCCGCAGTTCAACAGATGGCTTGAGTGGAAGAGGCGATTTGAGAAATCTCACCATGAAGTGCGTCGGCTATGAATGAAATGGAGAAGCTCAAACCAGTCGGGCTCAAAATCTCATGCATTGGCAAGTAGGGAGCTCGATCATGGTTGGAGCCACGTCGACCAACGAACTCACCAATTTCGAATGAAGGCTAGTATTGGATGCATCAAAGGATTTTCATGAGGAGAGATTGGAAGATCCAAGTGGGACACCACGGATCTTGCGAGAATTATAGGAAGAAGCAACCTTGCTCGGGTCACTAGGAGAATGATGTAATTCAAAGGACCACAGGCGTGGATGAAAGCGAAGATTGAAGCACTCAACTAACGGGATATACCGAGGAAGGATGAGATCAAAAGGGCTCGTTAGGTCAAGCTCGGAGCATGGATATGGGGAAAATGTGTCATAATTTTGGGTTTTTCCGTTTTAGAGTTTAGGGGCATTTGCACTTAGAGGCGTGTTGAGAGTGCATTATCCCTGTAAAATTGACAAGGGCAATTTTGCAGGTAACCATACCAAAATTTCCGTTTTGGTCCCCGTTGAGGTCTCTTAACATTTGGAATGGCATAAAACCCCTTTTCTGGAAAATCTAGTTTTGGAACTTGGTCATTTTCAACCTTTTTGGGTTGGGTGCAGTTTTCTTTCACGTTACATCAACCAAAACTGCGCCCCCTATATTCCTTTGGCACATTCTATTGAGTGTCAACATTCGAATGTTGTGCCTCGAATGTTGCGAATTTAAAAAATGTGCCTCTCGAATGTTGATGATCCCCAAAGTTGCACCTAGGGTGAAAATATTTTCATGTTGACGTCTATCTGGATGCGCCTTAGAAAAAGTTGGTGGTGCATTTATTGCACCTTTTGCTATATATAGGCGCATCCGACCTGTCATTTTCATGATTGAAAAAAGTGAAAAAAGTTATTCTTCTACACTTGTTAGCGTTCCTGTCAGCCCCGTGTGTTTCTTTTTGTTGCATTCGTGGACCCCACATCATTTTCTCTATCTTATATATTCCTGGTAAGTGGCCCTTGCCTGCTTGTGGTATTTTTGTTATTTTTGGAGGTTAGTATTATTAAAAACAAAAAATGAACCTATGAAGGTAATGCAACTCCAGCCCGTTTTGTAAATCAAACCCACCTTCAAACCAGTTTTACTCTCCTTCCAGATCTACTAACCTAGAAGGCCTTGTCTCAGAATGGATCCATGTCCCATTTCTCTCTGTTCCCCTCACTTTCAAAATTTGATAACCACAAAGCCTGCCAAAAGAGTAAAAATTATAAAGCCTTAGCAAAACATCCACTATGTTTTCTTTGGCACAAGTTTCATTGATGTAACATCAAAAACAGTCGCACCAAAAGGGCACACTGTCCCTACATGCAACATTGGCCCTACCCGCACCTTACAAAATTCCTAAAGCAATAACACAGGCGCAAGCGCAACTACAGCTACACCAACATTTGAATGTTGTGCAGGCCCTTCCCGCGCCGCGCAAAGCTAAATTCTTGGCACACCTTACCTTAATGATGCACCCTTTGAATCTGCACCCTTTGGTGCATCATAATGCTTTGCAACATGTACCACATCTGCGCTAAAGGTGCACCCTGAGACCTTGTTACACCAAATGAATTTGTGCCCAGTTAAAACCCTTCATATGGCGCAAGCGCACATCCATTGACACCAACATTTGAATGTTGTGTGTAGTCTTTCCACGCCTTGTGCCCCTTTTGGCGTTGTTTTCTCCCATGCAACACTTTCCAAAAGTGCGCCTTGCTATTCTGAGACCCTGCAGCCTACAGTAAAGCTATGCCTTGCGCCCAGAAGCTCATAAATTGCTAACTTTTCATTCTGTAAGCTTTGATGGACGACTTAACAGCTAACATGGCTCTTCTGTGATGGACTTCCCTGCTTCTTCTTGTAGATCAACAACTGAACTCAGATTCACACATGTCTTCATCGAGTAAGAAGCCAACCAAGTCCAAGGGTAAAGCCAAGCTAACAGAAGAAGAAATGAAGTATAAATACCAAAGGGTCAGGATGCCCGAATCCCTTGCAGAGTGTGACTTGGATATCAGAGATTTAGAGCTCGGCCATATTGACATGGAGGACTTCTGGGCTAGAACCAAAAAGGTCACGGGAAGCCTATGGATGGAAAAATTGGTCGGCAGTGGTCTGCACTTTGCTGCAGGAATTCCCGTGAGCACAATCAACAACGAGTTCATGATGGTGGTGGGTCATTGTTACAATAAGGACACAAGATGTGTCGAGAATGAGAAGGGCAAGGTAATAATCAACCTCACTGCCCGACACTTTGAAATCATGTTGGGTATCCCTCACCACCGACATTTTGTAGCAAGATAAGCCAAGAGGAATGCATGAAGACGTGGGACGACGACGAATAGGCTCCTTCCTCCTGAGATTTATCCCATTTTTGTCATAATATTTAAAAGAATGTTGGCACAAATGATGACATCATCCATGTTGCACCATGGGATGTTGTCATCCACCAAATTGCCCCAAAGTCAACAGTTGACTTTTAGATATTTTGTAAATAGTTGTTGGCTCCTTTTTGCCTTCTTTCTCCTTCTCCTTCTATAAATACTTGGATACTTGTTGTATTCAAGGGGTGAACATTTTTTAGACGAAAAATAGAAGTGAGAGGAAAAAGGCTTTGTACTTTTTGTAACAGAAAATATTAATACAAAAATTAAGACTTTGTGCTCAATGGATGTGTTATGTGCATTAGATATTTCTTAAGTTAGATCTGTGTTGCTTTTCTGTTAGATCTATCTCTACTTTTTGTCATTTTCTCATCAGTATTGCTTTGTTCGTTTATGCAAGTAGGTTTGGCTCTATTTACTACCAGCCCAAAACATAAACCCTCTGACCTTTTTGCTTTGGAATTCATTTCTTTTCTCCCTTCAGATCTATCCTATCTCCATTCCTCCCTTCATTCCTTTCTATTCATAGTCGAAATACCCCTACTGGGACAAGATCCCAAACCCTCAAGGCGAGAATATTGTAGGGCTTGCTTGATTCCTGCCGGTAGAATAGCAATAAACCAATTTCACTTTGTTGTCTCAAAGAGGGCTATGCCCCGCACACCGTTGGCTCGTCTTATCCATAGATTTGCCCACCCGACAGATTTTCGGACCAACAGAGTCAAAATCCTAAAGTTTGAAATTCAGACTTCGCGACTTCGAGAATTCACGTTTCAAAGATGACCAGGTGAATAGTGTATTTTGAGCAAGGGGACAATATTTAGAGTCTGCAAGGGGCCGAAACTCCGAAGTGGATGGGGTATCCAAGGTGATTTGTCGAGGTGATCATGTGGACAACTCGGTAGGCATGTAAGGTTAAAGTTCGGTTAACGACGCAAGTGGGTGGGTGGTGGATGTGTAGAGGTAAGTCTACTAACATAGTTTATAACACGGGATACGGCGGAATACTTATGAGTTGAGACAATCACGGTAGCATGGGGAGCTCTCCATAGGAGCCAACGAAGCGGGAAGCACCAAAGGGCTCAATGAAAAGTGGAACACATTGGACCGAGGGTAGTATGAAGTAGGGGCTCACCCGAAAAAATTGTTTAAAAAGCTCACCAATCACGAGAGAAAATGGTACGAGATGATTACAAAACCACCATAAACATGACCGTAACGACTCGATGCAAAGTTTTTCAAGTTTGCTTCAGGTGAGCTAGCTCACCCCAAAGTATTGCCACAAATAGATGGCCACACATAAACCTTTGTACATGTAGATATCCATATCTTGGGCTCAAGTTATCTGTTTTTTACAAACTTGTAGTCATTGAAAAGGTGAGAATAATATCTACAACATGGAAACATGAAAATGTAATTTCATAGGTTCTAGACCTCATAAATTGATGAACAATAAATAGTGACAGAGGTAGGTGGAGGTTGTTAATGGAAGCATGGGCATTAATTTTTCTCACATGGATTCCAAGTACCAAAAGCATGGGCAATACCAAGGATTATACAAGTAGAGATGGTCACCCATAACCCTTGGAAACCTGAAATTTCTCTCTCATGCTCAAATTTCTTCTATAAATTGTAAGGAGGGGCTCATTTTAAAAGTTTGGACACTTTGTATTTACCACTCCCTTCTTTCTTTTTTTGTAACATATCATGGAGTTTCAAACCTCCCTTTGAGCATTATAATGAAAAATTCATGTCTTTGGCCCCTATTGTAATGTATTGTATCAACTTATTGGAGCAATAAAATCATATATGTGGATGTTTGCAACCCTCTTTTGTGTTTTATTGCATCTTTTATGGTCTTTTCATTACATGCAAAGGTTATTGTGCATTTCTTATATTTTCATTGCAAGGTTTGGTAGTGTTGTGTTTATAGTTAAATGGGTTTGCAACAGGTGTTTTGATCTATGGTGCTAGACCACCCTCCTCAAATTTAGTTTTTTTCATTCTTGTGTAGTGTAAATTAATCAAAGATCCCTTCTGGTGCATCACTCCTCTTAGAGTATATTTCATTTATGTGTAATCCTTTTATCCTTGACTCCTTAGAAATCATTAGGGTAGAGTTAGATTAGTTGTTCTCTGCATTTTGGAGTAGTTTGGCACTAGGTTAGGAAAGGAAATCGTCCTTCTCTAGAGAGCTATCCCATTTGCAAAGTCCCACACTTTAGGATAGTTCCATGTTTGATAAATCACATTGACTAGCCCATTATACACTTACAAGCATTCAAGGGTGTTGTGATTTTTCCATAATATTTTTGGCACGCCTGGTGGGACAAAAATTCATCTTCATAACTTTGGAGGCATTTGTAAGGAATTCAGACTTCGTAGTTTTGCGAGAATTTAGATTTGAGTTTTCACCGCAAGGTCAAAGTTCCAAAATCAATTTTTAGATATTTTTATGTGCAAAATAATCCCTACATTTCCAAAAAGACAAATCGGAGGTTGAAAATCAAAAGGGTAGTCTTAAAAATCCAAAAATTTACATTTTGGAATTTTGGAACTTTTTTGCATTTCGTAATTTTTAGGTTTCGAGATTTCGGACATTTTGGGATTTCAAATTCAAACATTTTGGGATTTCAGAAATTTCAAGATTTCATACATTTTGGAGTTTGGAGATTTTAAAATTTCAGACATTTCGAGACTTTCTTTTCAGTAACTTTCGTGATTCGATTTGGTAGATTGCTTACACTTGAGATTTTTGGAGACTGACAGTTTAAAACAAACTTTAACTTCTCGAAAAAACAACATCCAGACCCTTTAATATTTCCATTTTCATTTTTTTAAGTTTAGATGTGTGACTTGGAAAAAAATCCTTTCTAGGCTCATTCCCAACACATATAGCGACTCCCAGTAGAACTCAATGATGTAGCAGTCCAATTTTCCAAGTTCATGTGAAGAGTCCTGGACCATATCCGACAAAAGAGAAGAAGGAATATTTTTTTACTTACAACTACCTCAAGGCAGAGGAAGGAGAGGAAGGCAAGTCTAGAGTTCTCCATCTCCACCGAACATAACTTTTCTACACATCCACCTGGTAGACCCTTCTTTCAATCAACTAGGGTCTTTAGACCAATCAGAATGGCTCATCAAGCGCCACCAAATCCTTTTGTCAACTTCATGGGTAGTATTCCACTTTCCCTCAATGTAAAAAATATAATCTCAGTTGTATCACTAAAAATCATCCCCTATTTCACTTGAGAAAACTATACAACCCCTATTAACTATATTCAAGGCATTGTGAATGTTTGTGCCATACACGAGATCAATGAGATGGATGTTGCAGTCAAACTATTAGCTTCCTCTTTCAAGGGTATGGCCTTATAGTGGTTTAGGAGCTTAACAGTGAGGTCAATTACAAATTGGAATAAACTATGTACATCTCTCTGTGATCGGTTCGGAGAAAGGGCGGATAATTTGTCTTTATTAGAACAATTGACAACAATTAAGAGGGCTCCAAATGAGTAGATGGTAGATTTTAATTTCTGATTCCAAAAGACATGGGATAGAATCCCAGTGGTTGTGAGACCAGCTTCCCAAGGTGTGTTCCTCTACTTCTTGAAGGCTCTAAATTTAGACATAGTTATGATGATACAGTGTATGGAAGGGATGACATTGTCAGGAGCCTACAACATAGCCGTCAGAGCGGAGAACTATTTGATTCAAGTTGGCAAGCATATACCTAGGCCACCTATGCCTCTATATCTAGAAATGGGGAATCCCACTACCCCAGTAAAACACATGAGTTGAATCCCATCCCAACCCCTAGAAATCGGATCAATAATGAGGATTCCATTTCTTATGGTACTTCTAAGGAACTTCAAGATATTATGAAGCAGCTACAAAACTTACGAAATGAGCTAGTGATTATTAAGAGGCAACAAGCTCAGAGCTTTAGACCATATCAGCCTCAAGATCAATCAAGTAGGCCTCTGTATCGACCGAGTAGACCTCCATCTCAAGCAATAAACCAAAATCAAAACCAAAGACAACCCCAAGTTTTTACGCCATTTCAACCATATAATCCAAATGTAGTTTCAACATCCAAAGCCTTGGTTCCAACTAAAAATAACCTTGCATAGAGTATGAATGGTGTTTCCCATGTAATCAACCTCACAATCAAGCAACATGCTTCAATGGTGCTTTAAATTAGGCCTTAATGGTGCAAACCGTCGGTGTGTCCCAAGAGCCGAGTGAGGAAGAAAATCAGCAACAAAGCAAGTCCACAAGAGGCTTCTCCAATTGAAACCACACTAGTCAATTGGAAAACGAAAGATTTTTGAGGGATTAATCAACCTCCTGTCCAAGGTGTATCTTTGAAGACAAGGTCAAAAAATAGGAACATGGAGGAAGGGCATTCATCTAACCCACTCTCACCTCACAAGGAATTAGCAATGCAAAAGTAGCTCCAAACCCACAAAATCAGCCCAAGAAACCTTTTGTAGCATCACATGTGCCCATTCAAGTTCCGGAAAAGATTGTACTGAGTAAGGGGTAGCAAAAAAGACAATCCATCCCCTTTCAACATTATTGATCAAATGAAGAAAATTCATGTAAGCATTTCCATGTGGGGATCACTAGCGATTTTGGGACAACAAGATTTATTGCAAGTAGCAATGGCCAATTGGTCCGCCTAAAATGGGTGATCCAAAAATCAGGAGAAGATTCTCTCCAATACAGTGCAACAAGGAGATCAACTGAGTAAAAACTTGGAAGCCTCCACCATTCTATGTGTGTCTTGATTTTTGGGAATAACTTAGTCCACAACTACCTGATCAATTCAAGGGCAAGCGGTCATGTAATGCTTTGAAGCAAATAACAGATAAATTTGGCCTAAAGTATGAACCGGTCTCCAAAGGAGTGGTACAATTGGATGGGACAATAGTAGGAATGGTAGGAATGATCAAGGGATTAATCCTAACACTGCATGCATGTCCCAATATCACTTTTTTCCTTGTGCTTGTTAAGGGACTTCACGACTAAAATTGGTGGGTACTATCTGTAGACTAGTCACATATGCTCTTTAGAATGAGATATAGATCCAAATCCACAATCAGGTCAGAAATGATTACCGACTTCCACATTGAGCCTCATGTGCTAAGTATGATCAATGCAAATTTATCATCTTTTGATTAGGAAGATTGTCCAAACACTCTAAAGACAAGTACTAAAGTTGAGGGCATTCTGGATTTGACATTAGATGAATGGGAAAACAAAAGGCATGCTTTTGATCCATACAAGGAGATGGAAGAAGCTAAACTAGGCATATATTGCTTGCATGAAGAGAAACACCTCTCCCTAGCATCACCAAGCTAGAAGATAAGGATGAAAACGAAGTATGGAAAATGGTTTTTGATGGGTCAAGGAGAAATCAAGGTGTTGGAGGAGGTGCAATGTTGGTGTCCCCATAAAACATTAAATATTATTCAGCCTTCTAATTTCAGTTTACTTGTTCAAACAACACATCTGAGTACGAAGCTCTAATCCATGGAATTTATTGGGCTAGGAAAAGAGGTGTCAAGAACTTGTAGGCATTTAGAGATAGTGAACTAATTTTGAATTAAGTCAAACGACAAAATGTTTCTAAAAATGATCTCCTCAAAAGCTAAAATAATAGGGTATGGGATCTCATTGAGGACTTTGAAGCTTTTATATCAATTCCATACCGAGGAAAAAATGAACGAGGCTGCAGATAGACTTACATCAATCGATGCAAAATTTGATGTGGTTGATAGTATTAAGAGATATAAAACATAGCCCCATATCAAGGTGATTGTGAGGCTGGCTATTTCGTACAACAACACAAACTTCCAGGTGTTCGAAAGTGACCAACGATCATTAACTTCTTACAAGAAGAGGTTGAGTTCTCAGCTAGGAATCAGGATAAATTAGAAGCAAGTATGGGGATTAGGTAGTGCAATTGTAAAAAAACAAGCTCCCAAAAGGTTTGGTGATACTTTGAGTCAATCTTCAACCCCAATGACCGATTACGAAAGAAAAGGAAAATATTCGGGTCAAAGGGAAGGATTTGGAGCCCATTTCGAGTTAGAGAGGGTAAGGTACTTCAAATCATCAAAGTGAGCACTCAATAGGAAAAATGTGATTTTTTATAGCTTTTCCAAGAGTTCCTAGATGTCTTTTCTTGGAGCTATGAGGAATTAAGGGGATTTAATCCAAAGTTGGAACAACACACTATTAAATTAAATCGAAAGACAAGCCCATCAAAAAAGCGAAATAAAGACCAATTAATCCTCATATCAAACCCATTATCGAAAGGATCTAAACAAGATTGAATAAATCGGTGTTGGTTGTGTGTGGACTTTCAAGATTTTGGACTTAAACAAGGCTTCTCTCAAAGACCACTATCTGCTTCCCTCTATGGAGCAAATATTATAGGTGGTAGTGGTTCGAAATTTTCTCTCTCCGAGATGCCGATACTTGGGCTACAACCAAATTACGGTGATAGAATAGGACCAATTTAAAATGGCCTTCACCACCAAATGGGGTACTTATGCCTATAGGAAAATTCCATTCAAATTGTCAAAATTGGGAGCCACATTCCAGATGACTATGGACATGGCATTCAAGGGGTTGATAAACAAGATATTCCTCATTTAATTAGATGATATCATTGTATTCTCAAATAATATAGCAATTTACCTTTTTCACCTCGTAATTGTTCTAAAGATGTAGGAGATTCAGAGTGTCCCTAAACCTGAAGAAGTCCATATTCCTATTTCACAAAAGAAAAACTCTTGGGCCACATCATATCTAAAGAGGGGTTTACAATTAATCCATAAATAATCAAAGTTATCGTGCTTTACCATTTCTAATTCATAAGAAACATCTCCAAATATTATTGGGAGGATCAACTTTGTCTGAAGATTTGTGTCGATTTTTCCACTCTTTTCAAGCTAATAACCATGATTTTGAAGAAGAGTGTGGCATTTAAGTGGATAGCAAAGGGAAAGGATAGTTTCGAGGCCATCAAGAATTCAATATCTCAAGCCCCAGCTCTCATAAATTCAAATTTCTCCAAATACTTCATGCTCTACGCCTTCGGCACTTCAAACACTATTTCTACCATTCTAGTGCAACCGAACAAGGAAGGATCCAAGCAACTGGTTTCCTTTTTCAGTGAAATCTTGGAGGACTATGAAGTGAGGTATTCCTTCATTAAGAAAAATGTCCTCACTGTCATTAGGATCTTGAAGAAATTTAGGCACTCGATTTCAAACAATAAAATTCATTTCTTGGTGTCTCATGTTGAGGTCAAGGATTTCCTTTTGAACAAAAACTTGAATGAGAAGTGGGAAGATTGGATCATCCATGTCATGTAATATGACATATAAATTAAAGTCACCAAATTAGTCTGTGCGAAAGGACTATGCAAGTATCTAGCTTCTAGTCAAAAAAATGATGAGGCAAACCATGAGGAAGAAGAATATGTTTTGGTATTGTAGGATAATAAGGAACAAGCAGATGATAGTGATGTGTGCCTACTCCTTATTGAACTAGAGACTTGGTACATTTTCTAAAAATATTTGTATTCCCTCTGAAATGAGAAAAAAAAGAGGAGATATTTTAAACTTTGGGCCATTTCATATGTGCTTATTGATGGTGTTTTGTTCAAGAAGGATGTAAATAGTGTACTATTGAAATGCATCGGAACAAATCGAGAGAAAAAGTGCTACATGAGTTTCACAATGGAGAAGTCGGAGGCCACTTTTGCTCCATGAGTAAGAAATCTTAAGATAATGAAAGCCGGTATTATTGGCCCACATTGTTTAGCGACTATTACACATGGATCAAGAAATGCGAAAAATGTGCATTATTCACAGGCAAGGAGAGCTAAAAGAACACTTCATTACATCCAATTTCAGTTGATCGATTGTTTATGCGGTGGGGATTGGACTTCATCGGGGTCATTAATCCAAATTCTAGCCAAGGCCACAAGTGGATCCTAATGACAAAGACTACTTCACTAAGTTGGACCGAGGCGGTAGCACTCGAGAGAGGAAAATGAGTCTAGTATACTAGAATTCTATGAAGGAATAGTGACAAGATTCAGAGTCCTGACCACTATTATTTTAGATAATGCTCTAGCATTCTTAGGTACCAAGATCATGAAATAGCTTGTTAGGAATGGAATTTATTCAAGCACCTCCTCAAATTATTACCCTTGGGGTAACAGGGAAAACAAGTGCACAAATAAGAATTTTTGAGAATCATTAGAAGGACTCTAGATTAAAATCAAAGGACATGGCATACCAAGCTCAAATCAGCCTTTTGGGATGATAGGATAATGCTAAAGAGGTCAACATGAAGCTCTCCCTACAAGTTTGTCTACGAGAAGGAAGTAAGGTTTTCCATATCACTTGAGTTGATTGCATTGGAGTTGATGAAGCAACTAGAATTTTCCGAGTTTGAGCCTATGGAAGCTAGGTATGCATAACAAATGGAGTTGGAACAAATAAGAAAGTATGCAATGCAAACCATGGAGAAATATCAGGCATTAATTAAGAGGTCATTTGACAAGAAATCCAAAGTGATGACCTTTCAAAAAGGATACTTGGTTCTGAAATGGGATGCGGATCGAGCTAAGCCAGGGAAGAATTCCAAGTTTGATGTCATATGGAGTGGCCCCTACATGGTCACAGGATGTAAGAGTAACAATGCCTTTCAAATATCCACTTTGGATGGAGAAGAACTCCTTATTTTATTTAATGGAATCTATCTCAAGCACTGCTACTGAAGGAAGATTCTCACCCTTGTACATATTAGGTTAGGATTTCAATTCCTCTAAGTGCTTCCGCACAATTTTCTTATAATAGAGTAGGTTTCGGTTTCCTAAGTTCTTATAGCATAGTTTTATTTCTCCTAATTTGTATCATTATACAAATTCGGTGTCTCTCCGTAAGGAATGTTGTAACAGGAAGCTCAAATTTGTAGGAAACAATTGTAAACCTTAAGGAATTTCAAATGTAGAGGAATTAAAATCATACTAAGGGGAAAATTTTAGAAATTTATATCCTCTTGTCCCTTCGGATCGATCATGATTCGATCTTCTAGCTCCTTGGCATATCAACAAAATTAGACACGGGGATTAGCCTTCCCAATATCGGTCGGCTTCACCTTCAACAAGTATTCCGAGCGGGTTCGAGAGGAAAGTAAAATTAGATTTTAATAGAGCTCTATGATGTCCCAACTTGGTAAATATTTTACTTAAAACTCTACAATGTGTTATGCATGATGAGAAATCATTGCTTTCTGTTTACTTCATACTTAGTAAAATCAGTTTCGTGACAGTCCGAGAGTTTATTTTTAGTCCCACAAATTAGGAATGCAGAGAGGAACGGGTGAAAATTCCAAATTGAGACAATTTTCCACTCTCACAAAAATTGTAATTCAAAAATCTTGTAAGTAAGATGTTCAATTTAGTTTTGTGAGCAGATCTCGAGTAAAATTCAAAAGTTCAAGTCATTTAAAGACCATTAAAAGTGACTCCATGCCCAATGGAGGCTTCAGGATATTGGTTTATGAACATCTAGCAAGCAAATGTCCTCACAAGTCACCAAATTGTTATCTAGTTTGACCTAGGGGAAAAAAGGACAACAGGGAGTATTGGACCCAGGCACATGAACGGGGCCTGCCTGAGAAAATTTGGGATTTACAAGGAAAATCTAGGCTTCGTGAGCATTTGGGAGTGATTTGGAGGTTTTGAAACTAGTTGAGGAATTATTTCCTCTTCTAGGTTTTGGACAAGCCAGATTTTACTTAAAGAGGAAATACCCCTTGGTGGGCCCACTTTAAGCCCAAAATGATCGAAAAATAGTCAAAACACATAATGAGCCCCATGGTATTTTACTCACCCTCTAGAGGCCTCCTAGATCTGAAAAAAATTGAACAAAATCCAAAAAGAAAATCCATCCTAAGATGAAAAGGTTGTAAAAATGGCCCTATATGGGCATCGAGCCAAAATGGCTTGTCGAGCTACTCAACGAGCTATTTGAATTACCAAGTGAGTGATCGGGAGCTCGGTGAGTGTATATTCATAAGTCGAGCTTGAGGAGGCTCGAAAGATGATGTAATGATGTGGGGGTGACTCGGTGCAATGAGGCATGTGGGGTAGTGAACTCGAGAGTATCGAGCTCATAGGTGAAACATTGCATTAGGGAGGTCAACATTCGGTGGGCTCATTTGGCCGAGCTCTGAGTCAAAGCACAAATGGTGAGCTACTCACCAATGAAGCAAAATGGCTTGGGCAATCAAGATGAGTGAGACATGAAGGAAAATGGCTCGGTATGGACCGAAGTGAAGATAAAAGGATCCGCATTGGAAGAGGTGACCTCGGAGGTTTGAGATCGAAGATGATGGTTCAGTTGAGTCCCTCGGCACATAATGCAACAATATCGGCACCGGAGGTTTAACAGATGGATCGAGTGGAAGAGGAGGATTTGAGCAAACTCATCATGAAGCACGTCACCATGAATGAAATGGAGAAGCTCAAAGTATTCTCGAGCTCAAAATATCGGGGATTGGCAAGTAGGGAGCTCGATCGTGTTTGAAGCCATGTCAATCAACGAACTCATCAAGTTCGGATGAAGCTCAATATTGGATGTGTCGAAGGATTTACATGAGGAGAGCTTTAACGAGCCAAGTGGGACACCATAGAGTTTGTGGGCATTGCAGAAGAGACAACTCACTCGGGGTCACGGGAGAATGATGTAAAGGACCTTGAGCATGGATGAAATGATGACAATTGAGCCGCTCGGTTAATAGGCCATGTCGGGAAGGATGTGATCGAGGGTCTCTCGTTAGGTCGAGATCAAAGCATGGATGTGGGGAAAATGTGTCGAAATTTTGAGGTTTTCCATTTCAGATTCTGGGGAATTTGTGTTTGGAGGCGTGTTGGGAGCACGAAGCCTGAAGTCTGAAATTTGGACTTTGAGACTTTGAAGGATCGAGAGAATTCGAGCTTCTCGGCGATGAACAGTGTCGGGGAATTAATAGGCTAACCTCCGACTACGAATTCTAAAATTTCAAAATTCGAGAGAATTCACGTTTCGGAGATGTGCGGTGAATAATGTATGTTAAGTGATGGGCCAATCTTCAAATTCGAGGGACCAAAACTCCAAAGTGGAAGTAGTGTTCAAGGTTAGTTGTTAGGTGAGCACATGGGCAACTCGGTGGGCATATAAGGTTGAAGCTTGGTCGAGTCTACTAACACAATGCAACATAGGATACGATGGAATACTTGTGAGTTAAGATAGTGGGGGTAGCTCGGGAGCTTGCCATAGGATCCAACAAAGTGGGAAGCAATAGAAGGGCTCAATGACAAGTGGAATGCATCCAGGCCGGGGTGGTATGAAGTTGGGGCTCGCCCAAAAAAATATCTCTGCACTCGTAGAGAAAATAGTAGGAGATGAATACAAAACCATCATAAATGTGACCAGTGTGACTCAATGCGAGATCTCGCCGAGCTAGCTCACCCCAAAGCATTGCACATTCCGGATGGCCACACATAAACCTTTGTACACTTAGAGATCCATAGCTTAGGCTCAAGTTATCCATTTTTACAAAATTTTAGTCATTGGAAAGGTGAGAATGATATCTACAAAGATAGAACCATGAAAAAGGAAATGGTATAGGTTCTGACCTTTGAAATTAATAAATAATGAATAGTGATAGAGGTAGGTGGGGGTTGTTGATGGAAGGATGGGCATCAATTTTTCTCACATGGATGCCAAGTACCAGAAGCATGGGCAACACCAAGGATGATGCAAGTAGTGATGGTCACCCACAACCCTTGGAAACCTAAAATTTATCTCTCATGCTCAAATTGTTTCTATAAATGGTAAGGAGGGGCTCATTTTAAATGGTTTGACACTTTGTATTTTCCCCTCCCTTATTTATTTTCTGTAAGAGATTTGTGGAGTTTCAAACCTCCCCTTTGAGCACCGTAATTCAAAATTCATGCCTTTGTCCCCTATTTTAATGTATTGTACCAACTTATCGTGAGCAATAAAATCATATCTGTGGATTTTTGTAACCCTCTTTTGTGTTTTATTACATCTTTTCTGGTCTTTTCATTACATGCAAAGGTTATTGTGCATTGTTATATTTTCATTGCAAGGTTTGGTAGTGTTGTGTTTATTGGAAAATGGGTTTGTAGCAGGTGTTTTGATTTCTCGTGGTAGACCCCCTCCTAAAACTTACTTGCTTTCATTATTGTGTTGTGCAGATTGTTCAAGATTCCTTCTTGGTGCATCACCTCCTCTTAGATTAGATTTCATTTCCATGCAATCCTTCTATCCTTATCTCCTTGGAAATCATTAGGGTAGGGTTAGATTAGTTGCTCTCTACATTTTGTAGTAGTTTCACACTAGGATTAGGAAAGGAAGCTGACCTTCTCTGGAGAGCTATCCCATTTGTAAATTCCCACACTTTAGGATAGCTCCATGTTTTACAAATCACATTGACTACCTAGTTATTCACTTGCAAGAATTTAGGGGTGCTATGATTTTTCCACAACAGAGATTGACACGCCATTCCATGCTCCCGAGGCTGAAAAAGCACTCTCAATGTCCTAAAATGCACTTGGCGGGTGACATCAGCATTCCAAAAATCTTGGGCATACTTTTTCACCCTTGGTGTCCCATTGTATTGTCCCTAAGGTTAAAATGGCACATGGTCAAAAAAAGTGTTCTCCTCCTATGGATTTTATGTTTTCGTCACTTAAAACTTGTGAGTTGAGTGGTTAGGTGAGCACAATGCAAAAATAGACCATTTTCTCATGATGAAAACCACCTAGGCACATTTTTTAGTATGTTTTCCCCTTATATTTTCCCCAAGGTGCAAAGGGGACATGAGGACACAAAATTGTACTCCCCATGATCCTTCTCTCTCAAAAACTTTCTAAACACCACTTTTGCACCTAGGAAGTTACAAATTGCATGTTTTCTCAAATACTTGGTCTCCCCTCATGAGGTGAAGACCCATGGCACATTCTTCACCCATGTTTTCCCCTCACATTTTCCCTAATGTTTAAAGGGACATGAGGGAAATAAAATTTCACTCCTCCTCTCTCATCTAGTCCCCCCGGACACAAGAAGAACCATGATACATCCTTGTGTGCTAATTACTAGCCCATACATCTCACTCACAAGAAACCACAAGGTGATAATTGTCTAGATCTGGTGAAAAGCACACTTGTAAGTCCCTTTTGTCCCATTTGTCCCTCTTGTCCCCAATGTTTTATGGTATAACTCCACATCAACTCTCATTCAACTCTTGTTAATCATGCTTGAGTAAAACTTGAGTTAAGGTGAGCAATTGAAAATGAAAAGCTTCGTATTCAAACACCTAGCCGCTTTTGTTTTAAATATTCATTTTTCCTCCAAAATCTCATTCTCGGTGTTGTTATGTTGTTGAAAATATGTCGAGACCTCATATGCTAAAAATGAAAAGTTGTTCATATCTCCCAAACCCCTGATCCGATCCCCATGAGATTTTAATAGTAACTCCTTCTCAAAAATGTCTTTAAAATGATCCCAACCTTGCATCCAATGGTGGTCTACATTATTTTTAACATACGAATTTTTTTCTTGAAATAAACATTCATTTTTTCATATTTAAAGAGTTATGGCAATTGAAATTTTCCAAAATTTGGAACAAAGCATCCTTGTGAAATAACAAAACTTTTGAGATCACTCTCGTTCTATTCTCAAAATAGGGATTACTAAAAATATTAAGTGTCAAGATATTGGTCTAGGAAAAAGGATGATGAGCCTCTCATGTTGAAGAAATAGCACCTGGATATGTTTGAAATAGTGCATAACATCATAATGACTTGAAATATTTGTGATTTCAAGCTATGCACTTTCAGTTGAATGAAGGATAAATTCTTCTATTTGGAGGAGAAGACCATTTCCAATGAGTAACATATGAGCAAGAAGGTGTTTGAGCAGCTGGGTTGATTCCATTCAAAAGGAAACATTTGTGTCATGAGGGTGAATTTTGAAGCAAAGAAGAATAAGGTGATGATCTCCATGTTCTAACTCCAACCTTGTGTTCAAAGAAGGATCATCATGTTTCCATATCAGTGCAAGTCTCACAACAGTGTTTCTAAACACTCATTTAATTCCTTGGAGTGTTTTTACATCTTACATGAGGAGGAATTTGCAACCACGGTGTTACAACTCAACATGAGGTCAAAGGCAGGAAACTTCATTCATGGAGCATTCACTCAAGATCCATCGAAGCAAGTTCTTCATCAACAAAAGCTTCCCCATCTCCATATTTTCACTTCTCTCTCTTCTTCTCTCTCCCCCTCCCTCTCTCTCTCTCTCTCTCTCTAACATTCTATTTCTTCATTGGGAATTTACATGTTCACTCTTCCATCTTATTTACTTAAGTGACTTAATTTTGTATTGTAAAAGTTCCTTTTCAAAAAAAAGAAAATGACTTAACTTCATTCCTAAGGAATGTGAAAAGTCACAAGTGGTGATGAGATGAAAGGTCACATGGGGGAGAAAAAGAGATATTTTTGTAAGCTATAAATTGGAATGGATTCTCCATTCTAAAAGGGGTGGAAATTTTTTATTGTTGTACTTTGTTGGATTTCGCTAGTACTGCAAGCAATAAAAGTTATGTTTCTTCTATCTCTTTGTCTATGTTCCTCCATTCTCCCTACTTCTCAACTTTGTAAGCATTGTAATCTTGTACAACCAAGAAGGAAATCTGTGTCATTTATTAATGGATCTATAGAAATTTTTGTCTTTGATTTATCGCTTTACTATTGGTTACTATTAGTGAGAATCTGCTAGTTCCTACTCACGACATTAAGTTTGTCTCCATATTTCTCCTACTCCTCTTTACCTCTCTCAAAGAAAATTCTTCCCTTGTACATTGTACAAGCACTTTGCTACATGTTTAGTAGAGTATTCCTATGTGATCTCTGGCCTAGCGACCACCCCGCAATTTTAGTTATTTTACATTTAATAATGTGATCCTTCCCATACCCAAGAAGGAGGGGCTTAGCCCAGTGACTGCTAGTCAAAATCACTAATTTGTCCTTGCGAAAAATTATTTCACTAACAATTTTTGGAAACTCTGTTGGGAATATTTTCCCTTTGTGCACCTTCAAAATATCTCTCAAAACCCAAAAAATACATATTCTTAAAATCAATAAAAATCATTAAAACTAAAAAGTACCAAAAATTTATATGAATGCTTACACCTTGTTGTAATCCTATAAAAAAGTTTACATTTTAATAGTTTCATTCCTTTCTAATGTTTTGAGCCAAACTAGAAGAAAAAATATATAATCGAGTTGATGCTGCAAGTAGCATTGGTTATCCCCGTTTAAAAAGCAACAACAAGTTGATTTTTGACTTCATATTGTCTAGGTGGAAAGGCAAGTTAGGAAATGGTCCTCCGTTGAATTTGATCCTAATTTTCATTTGAAGATCTTATTGAAGAAGCAATTGTAGAGCCACTTGATCACATTCCTCTAGAAGAAGATGAAGAAGAAGAAACATAGGAAATAGAAGAAAGAATGGCTTTACACTCTGCCATGGGGAAAGAACACTAGTCCACTAGTGTTGGCTTCTCCACTTCATGAATTACCAAAAGGATCAAGAAATAAATTTCTCAAATTCTATGGAGATTGAAAGCAACATCTAGATGATCGCATTGTAACTTTCATCACATCTTCTGGAATTCTTGGAGTGGGGCATGAAGGTGTTGTCGTTCAACTATTCATGGATTCATTGCAAGATGTCGTTGAATGGTTTTACTACTTGCCATTTTACTTCATTACTGATCAGGATGACATGAAAACCAAGTTTAAAGCAAAATTCAATGTTATGGAAGATGTTCATGCTCTCCTTTCTCAATTATCTCATACGAAGAAAGAACCGCAAGATCCCATGAGAGAATTTGTGGAAAAATTCAACACATTGATCAATAAAATTCATATTGGTGTTCGTCTCACTTCAGATAATCAAAAAAGGTTCTTAATTAACACTCGGTTTCATGAAGTTGGTTTCATTCTACGAAGAGATAAACCAAACACTTTGAATAATGCTCAAGAACTTTCCATTGAAGTGGAATATGACCTTACCATGTCATAGGGAAGATTGAGAAATATTCAATGAAGAATAAGGTCCATAGTTTCAAATATGAAAGGGTTGATCCATTGTTGTAAAACTTAATCAATGACTTGACTACATTGAAGAAGGAAATTTCTCAACATGCCTCGCATCGAAATAGGCAGAATTAAATTATTGGAGCTCCTCAAAGACTTACCTTGGAAGCTCCACCGGTTAATGTAATATGTGAAGATGAAGGAGAAAAAGTATAATTTTAAAGAGAAGAAGAAGATGGATATGCAAACATTGAATATTTTGAATACTCACCTAAAAAAAAAATTGAAGAATCCATGGATAGTTACTCTTATGCAGTGTTCACTCACTCACAAATGGAGAAAGAAGCCTCTTCTTCCATTGCCCAATCGAAGCACTTGAATCCACAAATTGTGACTCTATGAAAAATAACAAAAAAATGAGGATCATCAATACTCGATTCCATGAGGTTAGTCAAAAAGAATCCCAAGACTACCTCGAGTCAAGAATCCATTGTTGGCATGGTGTTCTAATAGGTGTTGTCATTGATGCAAAACTACATTAATGAAAAATTGAATGTTGTATGATGATTTCATGATGATTTTCTTGGTCCTAACATGGTGATTAAGATTTATTTGAGTTGATACAAAGGGATTCGGTGAGGAATGCTTGTTCCAGCTAGCCCATACAAAAGTGCCTAGGAGGTGTAGCTTGGTAGTGTGAGCTTCTTGGATGCTTGGGAAGCATGTTGACATGATGTATAGCATGTTTTGAGGGTTCTTGAGCACTCACAACAGTGGCATGGTACATGTACAGGTGGATCACTTGGTTACAGGTGCTCATTGGGAGCAAGTATAATAGCTTGGAGGTGTGAAAAAGTGGTTTGGAGCTATATGAGCTCATGAAAGCATGCATTCGGTATATCATGACATATCAGGTATTTTTGGGTCATTTACAAAGGTTTTATGATTAGTTATTACATTATTTCAATTGACCCTAGCTTCTACAAGTGAGAATCTAGCATGCAAGCATAGGTAAGTCTTAGTGACTGGAGATATTTATCTATGGTTTTGAAATTATGATGATTTTAAATATTATAGGGATGATTCATAGTTATCTTTAAAAAAAATCAGTTTCCCATGATGTGTATTTTTCTGTATATGACTGATTTTTTGAGACAAGGTGAAAATCAAGTCATTTTCCAGCTCGAAGTTTAACTTCATCTTCTCGTTGTGAAAAGTGTGCTTTACATGGGACCTTATTCCTTTCATGGAATCTTATATGGTGAATTTTTTTTCACGCAAATTTGCAACAGGGAAATTGACAATTTTTTAGCACAACAACTATACCCCTATGCTGAAATTTTCATGTTTTATCATTCCCAGGAACCTCAAGTCAAATCCGTCGGTCTTGTCACCCCCTATTTGAATTAAAATATATCCCATATGTGATTTAGGAAATTCTATCCTTTCCCTAGGTGATTTTATGGATTTCTAGAAAGATACTATTTTCTCGCGATGTATCGGGAAGGGTTATCATTGGCCTTCCCAAGACTAGGTCAACCACCTTGGAGCAGAACGAAAGGGAAAAATTCAACATGGAGGTGAAATGAAGACCTTAGAACATCATGGAAATAATTTTGGAAGTTTTAGGGAAGTTTTGAAATATTTGGAGCAGTATGAGTGAAAAAGGGTTCACAAGCCTAGACAGTACACAGGTCTAAAACATTCTTTGGACTTGAAGATGATTCTGGGAGCTCTGGATGGAGTTAGAAGAAAAATAAAATAATTTCAAAAATAGTATTAAAATAACTACATGATGATGAAATAATATTTTTCACAACACCTTGGTGCATAGGATTGGAAGGTAGTTTTTATCAGGTACAAGTGGAGTCTCAAATCACAAATCCAATTTTTCATGGATCAGATGAATTAATAAAGACATGAAACCCCCACCATTGGATTCAAAATTCCATTTCCAGTCATTATCATATACAATTTCACCAATAAATTCCATCGGGAGCTCAAGTTATCTTCTTTCTAAGTTACCCTCTCAAAGGTAATTCATGACTTAGTCATTTTTCGAGAGGACACGTGTCAGCCCCGGGAGCACAGCGGAATTTCATGTCCCCGAAGTCCCTCGGGTCAGGTACAAAAACCATGGAAAAATTATCCCAACCCCCATGTGACCTCTTGGACCCTCATATGACCTCCAGACTTGACAGATTCAACTTTCAAGTGCTTGTTTGTAGCATTCATTCCCTATCGTCGGATCGGGCGCCACGTGTCAGCTCCAGGACCACCGTGGAAACTAATTTCCCTTATTTCCTTGAGGTGGGGACATCATACATGGAAAAATTCACCCATCCCCTATGGGGTGTCATTTGACACCCACGTGACCGAATTTCAACCCACGAGTGCTTGTTTGGAGCATTCATTCCCCGTCATTGGATCGGGCGCCATGTGTCGGTTCTAGGACCACTTTGTGAAACAGATGTCCCTTATGTTCTTGAAGTGTGGGACATTAGACATGGAAAAATACACCCAAACCCTATGGGAAGTCATTTGGACACCCACGTGACCGACTTTTAGCCCCCATGTGCATTTTTGGAGCATTCATTCCTTGTCGTTGGATTGGGTGCCACGTGTCACCTCCAAGACCACCGTGGAAACTGATGTCCCTTATGTACCTGAGGTATGGGACATCAGACATGGAAAAATGCACCCAGTCCCTATGGGGAGTCATTTGGACACCCATGTGACCGACTTTCAGCCCCCGGGTACATTTTTCAAGCAAATCCCCTATCGTCAGATCGAGGACACATGGCATCACCAAGACCACCGTGAAAATTTATGTCCCTCACGTCCCTGAGGTCAAGGACATCAGGGACACAAAAATTCACCCAGCCCCTCCATGTGCATGTTTTTAAAATTTTAAATCCGGCACTTAGCCATTTCTTCCCCTCATTTCTCCTTCACGGCTTCTCTCCATGTCATGGCCATGTTCTTGCTCGTCCAAACACCCGGTCCGCCATTGTTGATCCAAACCAGCTCCATCATGATCACCAAACTATCCACACCATGAATAATCAGCAATATGCAGGCCTCAAAGAAAAATGGAGTGAAAAGAAATGAAGAATGGGGAGAAAATGAAGGTTTTTTGCCAGATAACCATGAAGTCACCCAATCTAGAAATCTTCATATCTCACAAGATACAAGTCGGATCGAGATGCCATCTTTTGTAGAATTCCTCATTTTTCAAGGTGATCAAGATGCAACAAACAAGAGGTCAAATGGTGCCCAGAATAATTTGCTCCAACAAAATCCTCTCTTTGTAATCGGCTCACATTCGTCGATTTCGTCATTCCGACAATGGAAACGAGCTAAAAACTTACACACGAGCTCCAAATAAAAAACCTATCACAATGGAGTTGTTTTCATTACAAACAGAGACAAAAACCAGACCTATAAATTTCGAGCTCCATTAATGGCCGCCATGGCAACTCCATGCCCGAAGCCACTGCCAGTTAAAATTTCAAAATTTATTTCTAGGCATTCTAGTGGGCAAAACTATGTGAAATTTGAAGGGTGTGATTGTATTGGAAACACCCTTTCTAAAAATAGTAAGTTTTCCTACACATGCTTGCTATTTTTGGTAAGTCTTCATCAAAAGTGGCTATGGAAAGAGTAGTGTGCATTGAAGATCTCCAAAAGGCCAGAATGATTATCCAGATCAGAAAACAGTGAAAATGACCACTTACTAAAAATACTAAGTCTCCCATCCGGGCATTTACAAAAATAATAAGCCACACTCAAAGAGCATTTTTGGCATATTGGAACATTCGAGAAATTCGTCGCATCAGAGATTTCCATGAACTGGGACCATCAGACTTCATCACAAGCAACTTCTTCTCCTCTTCTCTCTCTTCCCTCTCCCCTAATTTTCTCTCCCTTCAAATGTTCTAATTCTTCGTTGGGGTTTGCACTTTTTGATATGCATTTAAGTCACTTAAGTGACTTTAGAAATATAATGTAACTTTAAGTCACCTTTATGTTATAAAAAGGGACTTAAAAGTTTTTTATGAAAAGGCATTAGGGGGTAGATGAAGAGTCATATTATATTCTATAAATTGTAAAGCCATTCCCATTTCAAAGGGTTGGTGATTGATTTTGTAAACTCAAGAGTGTATTGAGAGAACAAAGGAGATAGCCAAATTCTTCCATTCCCCTCATTCTCAAATTTCCTCTATTTCTCCACTATGTACAACTTTGGTTTGAGAAATCAATACAAGAAGAAGGAGTTTCTAGATTTCTTTGACTAAGGGGTTTCTTGATACTTTGTGGTCAATAAATTCTATTTGGTCTTGTTGCTATTTGCAGGGTTGTTTCTTCTCATGAATGCATGTGATGAAGTTTCCAACTAGTGTGTGTGCAGGAATCTGATTTTCTACCTGCAGCATTAGTTCTCCTACCTCTTTTCTCACTCCCCTTTCCCACTCTTCAGACAAATTCTTCCCTAGCAAGAGATTTCTAGCTTTGCCGCAGGGTCAGTGGAGTGCCCCTGTTGGATCCCGGTTGAAAGGCCACCACGAAATCCACCTTTTCATGTGCATGCACATAAGGCGATTCTTGTAGGTTAAGTAGAGGGACTTAGATTCCCATAGCGTTGGCAAGAAATCCACAAGTTTTTTCACCCAAAAAAAAATTCACCAACAAGTTTATAAAGTTTCACAAAAATAATGAGGTAAGTTGATCGTCATGTTTTTATGAACGAATGTTAAGAAGGTAAAGAGGTCTAAAACCCTAGTTAAACCCTAGCTAGGAGCAATTGGCAGAAAGTGAAGTATTGTGACCCAATTTTGATTGATTAATAAAAATGACGATTTTATGTTTTATATTACTATGTTATATCTCCAAAAATGTATGATTGAGGTCATGGTCATGAGTGGGCCCCACCTAAAAATAGCAGTTTCTGAAGAATAATAATTTAGGACAAGTTGGTCCAAAGGAGTAGTATGCAAAACTAATGGTGCATGATGTATGGGAGTTTTTATTGGTGTCCATGGAGGTTTCACAAAAAAATTTACGCAATTACATGGTGTTTTGAGGTCCAAACAGGTTGACTAGTCAAAGGGTAGTTTTGGGATCTCAAACAACATGGGTCAGTAAAATGGGTATAACTTGAGCTGCAGGTGGAGTTTTAAGGTGATTAAAGTTGTGTTGGAAAGAGGATTTAGATATATTTTCATTGATATTATTTTTTCCTCATGATGAGGTGATTTGACATGGTTTCCAAGTCATTCTTTGGACAAAAATATTTTTTGCAGTTCAAGACAACATGTGTTCTAGTGAAAGTTTGATGTTGTTTGAGGCATGTGATGGATTGGGTGATGCTTCTTATCACCTGGAATGTGAAGAGAGATAAATTTGGCATAAAATTAATCCATTTTGAGGTCTTGAATGTATGTAGAAATGATTTTATGAGCTAACCTTTGGAAATAGCATTTTTGGAAGGTTGATCTAGTGAAGGAAAAAGTAGTTGTGGTTTGAAGAGATGAATATTTCATGGCTTCTAACTTGCTTAGAAGTGTTCTACATGTTTTTAAATTTCCATTAAGTTGTCACATTGCATGGTTTGGTTCATTATAAGTGATTTGGTGGCATTATGAAGTTTCCAGGGTGTTGAAGGGTGTAGGAAACAATAGTTTTGAGAAGTATAAAGCATATGGGGCCCATTAAATGAAATAACTTGATTGTTTGTTATTAATTGTGACCATGTATGATGGTTAAATGTTAATTTAATCATGTGTGATTATTTTTCTCATGAAAAAGTATGGTACTAATGTTAAGGCAATTTTAAGATTGTGCCCATGGGGTTTTGAACCATTTTGGCACATGAAATGATGGTTTGAGCTAGGCCGACCTAATTGGGTCACTTGTGACTATTATATTTCAAATTTATAATGTTTCTATGATGCATGGGTTGAGAAAAATGAGGTAAAATGTTTGATTTTTAATTTGGGCCTACGCGAGGCTATAAAAGTGAAGTTATGGGCATATTGTTTCTATCTTTTTTAAACATCTTTTATCTTATTTTTGAATAACTATTTTTCTGCAAAGAAAAACCCTTTAGGATTAGCCCAAAACCCTAGAATTCCATTCTAGGACAGTAGCTGGGTGATTTTTCATGAGAAGAATTTGAGAAAGGACAAAGTTTGTGTTGTTTCTTTGAGAGCAAGTTGGAGAAGGAGGACAGATTTGGATGTTATCTTCATAGCATGTTGATGTAATTTCCAGGTTTCTAAGGTGTCTTCGAGATATGATATCTATTTGTGATCACTTTTGGAAGAAGTATACCTTATTGGATATCCATGTGACTACATTGTTCATCTTGATACATCTTTGTTGCACCTTGTTGATCTTTGTTGAAGGCATTACTCTTGAAATTTGATTTGAATATATATATATATATAAGTGTGTGGATCTGATTTCATTACCAATCTAAGTGGCTCTATATGTTTATCATTGTGATGTTATCATTGTGCATCTTTCATTGAGAAGACTATATGCTTTGATGTGTTCTACTTAGATTTGTGTGGTTAGGGTTTGAAGCACGAGTAAGTTTTTGTTGAAGGCATTACTCTTGAAATTTGATTCGAATATATATATATATATATATATATATATATATATATATATATAGTGTGTGGATATGATTTCATTACCAATCTAAGTGGCTCTATATGTTTATCATTATGATGCTATCATTGTGCATCTTTCATTGAGAAGACTATATGCTTTGATGTGTTCCACTTGATTTTGTGTGGTTAGGGTTTAAAGCACAAGTGAGTAAGTTTTATTGATGACTGATTCACCCCCTCTCAATCCTTTTCACCTCCAACATCCATCTTCCTCTTTGAGTAAGTCTCTTTCATCTTCTCTTGACAAATCAATTTACATTTTTATTGATCCTAACAACGCAAATCCTAATCATGTCAAGGTTGTCATAATTCTTGATGTGCCTACCACTTCTTCACCTTTTGACATCATTGACCATGTTAAGAAATCTAAAATTCATATTTTTGAATCTGAGTACTTGAAAACTCACCCCAAGCAATTTGATAGACTTGTCTAGTTTATCAAAGGAGTCCAAATTCATGTTCCCAAAATGTTACTACCAAAGAACTACCTTTCGCTCCTCATATCACTCCTCGAACCATCTTGTTTCCACATCCTCTATGTTTGAAAAGGAAGAACCCTTCTATCTAGCCTTGTTAGTCAATGGGTATAAATTGAATAACTGCATTATTGAATCCGGTGCCTCTAACAATGACATGCCCACAAAAGTTGTTAAAGCTCTTGGTCTCTCTCTCACTCCCACTACTAGCCATTGCTACTCCATGGAAACCAAAGAAGTACCTCTCATTGGCCAAGTGAAGGATGCTCAAGTATCATTTACAAATTCTGATGAACATATTGATGGCGACATGTCAGCCTCCTATAGTATGTTATTGATACGGAGTTTCTATTGAGATGTTGGTGGATATATATAGATGGATTGGTCATATGCCAGCATTTTTTTCAATGGTAAAGATGAATAAGTTGCTTCCCATTAGGAAAATGAAATACACGGCTCAAAAACCAAATGACCCAAGGGCGGACATTGTGTTTCGAGATTCAAGGTACGAAAACTTTTTCATAGCTTCAGAGGAAGATGTTGAACACATTTAATCAATATCAAAGCAATGAGGACCAAAACAAGATAATTATTAGATATAATAGCAAAACTCAATCTAAATTTCCTACAAATAATAAGTCTCTTAGAGTGATTAATTTCAAGTAAGAAAACACACAACATCAAAAAAGGTTTCTTGAGCTTTTAAAGTATCCCCAAAAGTGTCTTCTAAAAAATGTCATAGTAAATTTTTTTATAAGAGTTTTTGGGTCATTGTCATGCCTTTTCGCACATGATGATGTTTATTTTAGGGAATATGTTGAATAAAAATCAACCAAATGATAAGACTCTAGCTAACTACAAAACTAAAATTTAAAAAAACTATGTGACATATTATATTTACCTAGCTATTAAATGTGTGTTCTCTTTAAATATGGTGGCTATTTTTCTATGATTCCCACTCAAATTTAACACAAATTTGAGTTTTTAAGTATCCTTGTGTGTAAATAGCCATAGCAATCCTGTCCTAAAACATTCAAACTTGGTATTCACAAACTGAGTTGGTTCACCTATCAAATACCTTCATCAAAAGACCAACCATACATCATAAGAAACAACTTTGAATCTTATTTCCATAACATCTTACATTTCCTTCCAACTCCAAGTGGAAGGTCTTCAACCAAGTCAATCTCTCGAATTGCTCAAAACGCACTTCTAGGCCCAAAACCGGTCCTCAAAGATAGGGCACGGTTTGCCCTCTAGGACTTCAACCATGACATGAAACCACCATGGACATCTAGTAAAAATATGAAGATTTCATAAATGGTGATTTAGTCCATACCTTCAATGGACAACTTTTCCACAAACTACAAATCTTTGGAAATTTGCCTTTTGAGTGGGGCCCACATCACATACAAGATCTCGCCATACCTTTATGGAAATATGGAGGAGTCATCTACAACCTCCAATCATCGCATTCGCAAGAACAATCCATTTTGTTCCCATACCAAGAAGATTTATCCTATCACTCTCAACCTAGGGTATCGAGGCCATACAAAGTTGTTTCACTTCTTCACATTTTTTCATGAAAATTTGACGATGAATCCACTCCATTATTTTTTCAAAACACTCTTAGCTCAATGGAAAACATCCTAAAAGCTACAAGGTCCCATGCAAAGTGTATGAGAGCAAGTGAGCATTAGAAGTTACCTATCGAGGTCGAAAATGCATTCTCAAGCAACCTATTTTACCAAAAACTTCATAACTTGCAAATTTCACTTCATGGCAACCCGATTTTTTTCTCGCACCTCTAAGACACCCCTTTGCATCATCTCTAATCATTTCTTGCCTCAAATAGGTCTTCATCTTCATATCCCATCTCATTTGCATGACTAGGCCTTAGGGTTTTGCATGTTCTAGGCCATAAAAAATTGAACTAACACTAAAACCAAGCATGAAACCTTTGCAAACTATCTCTACATGATTGAAACAACATAAAATACCTCCATGAATGTCCTCAAGAGCTCACACACACCTACAAATGACTATCATGCTCCAATAGGCTTCTAAACACTAGGATTAGGCCTAGTTTAGACCTAGACCAAGTAGACTAACACCATGACTCAACTTCCAAGATCTCCAAAAGGACCTAACATACTTGAGACAACATGTCTCACACCTTTGCATGCTTCTATGAGCTCATATACCTTTACATCTCACTCTCATGCTCCATTTGGCCTTCAAGCACCTAGACTAGGTCTAGATGATCACCTGCAAACCATGCTCAAACATGTACTTGCACTCCACCTCACTCTACATCTGCTAGACCAATAGGAACTTCATACAATATCATCATAACAAACTTCAAACAAACTTCGAAGCATTTAGTCATGAATCTGAAGCAAGTAGAACAAACGTCGGACAAACTTCAAAGCATTCAACCTAACTTCAAAGCATTCAAGCAAACTTAGAAGCATTATGTATTCCATTTTGCAAACGCTCAAACTCCTTTGTCATTAATGTGCATTCACCTTTTACATCAATGACAACACTAACTCACTCATTCTAATACATCGTGTTTCCTCTTTTACCAAAATATTTGTGACTCACATCATTAGAACACTCTCTTTAAGATCTTTCTAACAAATATAAGTTTGCAGCGGTCTGAGCTTTGTAGTGAAATATATGGGCTCTTGAAGTTTTTGTGTATGTGTTGGTGTTTGACATTCACATTCTCATCAAATTAAACACAATGTTCATGAGATATTTGAATTTTCCACGTGGTGTGATCACGAGCTACTCGAGCTCGTGCAATGTCCCCAACTCTTGTAGTTAATAAATAAAATTTGTGTGACTATTAATTTGAGTCAACGTTCATTAGATCTATTAACATGCCACATGGCAAAGACTATGGACTACTCACATGTCTTGAGTTCTCTTATTTGTTGCTAATAATCACGGGCCCATCGAATTTGAGATAGTGATCACGAGGCTCGTGAACCATACAAAGGGTCTTCATGCTTAATGGGTCTCACTTTGGTTCTTAAAATGTCTCCATCCAAAAGTGACAAGTGACCTACATCAAACACAAATGGTCCCATTATTAAAACATATTAAAAGCTACAAAACCAAACGAAGACGCATCAACATCTCAACGTACATAGTGTTCACAAAGCTTAAATAAGGCCCATGATTATTCACTCACTTGAATGATTGGTTTGGTTCGAGACTCACTAATATAAAAGGATCGTTTAATAACCTTAGACATAAAGGGGATCATTTATCTTTGGATAAGCATAAGAATCCTTGAGCTCATTTTAACATTAAAGGGTCATAAAAGTCTATGCTTGCCAACTTGGAATTTTGAAAGTGTCTTGAATTCCAAACAAATATATGAATTTTTATAGCCAATGTTTAAAGGGTCCTAATATTTAAAAGGATCATAATATAAATTATATGTGGGGACCTGATTTTTTAGGCTTAAGAACCTAAGGGACAATTTTAAAATTAAAGTATGGGGGTTATTGTTAAGCTTCGAGGGTGACCAAACTAAAAATTGGTGAATTTGCTTATCTATTCAGATATCCTCATTTCATCTTATGAAATAAAGCATGTCTAATAAAATTACGAACGATAAAAACTCGAAGAAAGAAGTTAAAAGCAAAAGAGTACTTATTAACGGTAGAATTCATCTCTTAAATACCAACCTTCTCATAATTGTGTATCGGTTCGATGCATTAACTATTGAGATTTCAACTTTACATCATCACCCTCAATCGACGATCAAATCTTGTTTCTCATGATATGCCAACATGACGTTGCATTTTGGATCGACAATTAAGATTAGAGCAATTCTTGATTTTAGAATTGCAAACCCTTTTGAGATTGTCAAAATAGATAGAATCAAAAGTAGAGATTTACCAATCTTAGAATCGTAAGTCACCTACATCCATCACTTCAAAACCCATATTTGAAGAATGATGACTCAAATTGGATTGTCAAAATCAATGACCGATCTCGGGATTTGATATCCCTCGAGAAACACAAAAAGGTTGGAAGATTAACAATTTAAATTGAATCCTATAAATCGACAACTAACCTTAGAATTTCATACATAAACCTTTTATCATATCTTAAACTATATTTTAAGATTGACAATCCAAATTAGATCAAGTTTTAGAATGCCACTCGATCTTAGCGTCCTCAATAACCTTTATATCCATGCACAACAATTAAATTGTAAGATTGATGGTCCAAATGAAAGCTATCAACAATTGAGCCAAGCCATGCCATAAGATTAACAACTAAGATTAAAACTTAAAGATTGATAGTCATAATTGAATATGGAAATTCAACGCTCAATCTTATAATCGTAAGTCATACACTCATTGCCCCATTCATCCAAGATTGTAAGATTGACGACTACAATTAAAAATTAATATCAACCACCAAGCTTAAGATTACGTCCTTTGAATTCCCAAATCAACTCACGAGAGATGAAAAACCAATATTAAAACCTAAAATGATTCTCTTAATAACACTCATACCGAACTCTTAAGATTATGAGCTCACACCAAATCCACAACCCGATACAAACCCAATATAGACATCGACTTCATGCAAATAATGCAAGGCTTTTACCCACCAAAATATCTCCATAAAAAACTAGTCAAACAATCTAAAAATGCTAGAATTGACACTACCATTGTCAACCAAAACCAACATACATCGGAATATCTCTAAAATTTGATTCTACCATTAATACACACCCAAAAGAACTTACCTATAGAAATAAATTAATTCTTGTATCCATACTTCATTTCGCCTATCAAAATAAAATAACTTTCAAAATCACATTAAAATTTCGCCTTTATAAAAATTTATTTTTTAGAACCACATTGACTTTCACCTTTCTAACTAAATTAACATTTAAAACCACAATTAAATTCTACCTTTGTATCTAAGATAAATTGTAACACTCCAAAATTGCATCTTCCAATGTTGTATTTGGTATATGTTAACATATGAATAATATTATTTTTGTAGACAAGGAAACAAATTATTTTTCTATGAAAAAAGTGAGACAATTCACACAATATTTGGAGTTGAATTATTGTGGGGGTGGCTCACACATTTACTTCACTCGTAACAATATTTACATCCATCAAGGCATAATCCCAAAAATTGATGAACTTTTGAAAGCGCCGTTGCCCTAAAACTTCTTTGATTTTTTTGGCATCGAACAGCTCCAATCAATGGGCAACCTTATGGTTGACTCTTAGGTTAACTTAGGCTTTAATAAAATTGTTGGTTTCCTCGACGCTCCTCATTTTATCGAACTAAATAGCCTTATGGTTGACTCTTAGTTTAGTAAACTAGGTAGCCTTATGATTGATTATCCTGGTCGATTCTTTGGCTTCCTCGGTACTCCTCTTATCAAACATTGTGTCAAGAATCGTCTCAGCACCTTATTATTCATTTTCATCCACCATCGACGTGCCTTTCTATTCCAATTACCACCTCCTTGCAATCAAAACAGTTAACCACCTGCCTCAATATCTCTGTCGGCGTTACGGCAGCTCTATCTCCCTTTCCGCATGTACCAGTGTCAATGGCATATATTTCTGGATACTAGTCCCCCATTTCGTTTCTCTGAGTTCAAGTGATACGACCGAATCGTTGGCTATACGAAAGAAACGTCAAATCCACTTTAATAGACGAACTACAAAACTCCACTCCACTTTCCTCCTCCAGATCATTCTAATACCAAGATCCCTGATACCAGTAACCCCTTTATTCATATAGGAATACGAGTGGTACGTGTGGCTAAACGATCTCAAAGGTAAATCAAAACCACTCTTCCTCTCCCGAATCAAGAAACTGTGGTTGTGGTTCCTTATGCCCCTTGTTCTTTTGTTTCAAGCAAGTTTGTGTTGATTTTAGGTGAGCACACGCGTCTGTTCTGTACCTTCTTTCAACTTTCAAACATTTTCTTAGTTTCAAGTAAGTTTATTTTGATTTTAAGCAAAGAGAATAATTTGATAAAAACGAGCACTCACGCTTTGGCAGGAAGCATACATGACATTGGCCAAAATCCGATGAAAATAACCTTGCAACAACATTTTGCCATTTATATTGTAGCTCGGTTGGTAAGGTTTGATTTGCCTACGAGCATGGTCATGATGCCGCAAATTGGTGGGCGGTTTGACCATGACCTAGAAAACAACCCTCACCTTTCTATGCACGTATACAACGCATGTGCATACCATAAATAACAATTTGATAAAATAAATCAGGACACTCCTGCAATTACACTTTGGCAGGAAGCATACATTGACATTAGTCAAAATCCAAAGAAATTAACCTTGCAAGAATAGTTTGCCATTTGCATATTGTAGCTGGGTTAGTAAGGTTTGATTTGCCTTCGAGTTTGGTCATGTGGCAGCAAATTGCCGTGTGACTTGTTTATATACGTATACAAAGCATGTACATCCCATATATGAAGTTTTTAAACCAGGTTGTTCTAGGATATCATATTGCAAGTATTCCTTTTCCTTGTAACAATTGGTCATGTATAAAATTTTACAACTAAAAAATTACACAAATTTCACGTCTGAAAATTTGCAAGAATTCCTTTTCCTTGAATCAACTGGTGATGCATAAAATTTCACGACTGAAAATTCACAAAATTTCATAAACGGAATAACCAATCAGTTTTGCAATTTTGAATCATAAATGCTGTCCTAGACATTAGAAGTCTCCAGACCAAAATGAATACAACAATAACATACAATTTTCACAGTGGCCTCCTCTCTTTTTATAATAATGAACAAAAGATACCAGCTGGTTTTGCAAATTTGAATCATAAATGCAGTACTGGACAATGGAAGCCTCCAGAATAATCATGAATACAAAAATGACTGACAATTTACAGAGGCCTCTTCTTTATTTATAATTATGAACTAAAGATGTGCAATCAAATCATTCCAAAAATAAAAAATAATTAACATTCGCAGTGACAGACTTGTCCCATGAAAGATTACTGAATGCAAGGACTAGCCAATGACTTACAATTTTCAGTGTCTTCCTTTTCAATAATTATGAACTAAAGATATGCAATCAAATCATTCAAAAATGAAAAAATAGAAAATTAGTGACATTCACAATGACAGGCCATGAAAGATAAAAAGGCCAGTGAATGTCAGGGCTAGCCAATGACCAAATTGTCCAGTGAAACATTACTGTTCGCCAACTGTATTAATAAATCAAATTCATATTAAAAGGGATTTCTAAGAGAATTGAAGTTTTCCGTATGTACTTACGTAACTGCAGCTTGCATTAATTACACATTTCTTTCTATTCCTCAATACAGGATAAACAAATAATAACAAAGATATCACTCCAAAACCAGGAATTGCTGGGAGCTTCCAGGAAGCAACTTCTACTGTAGAAAACTCAATTTCAATTTCAAACATCATCTTGATGTTCAACTTTGTGCATGATAAAAAAATTGCCTATGCCTTCTTAATAAAAATGTCAAAACAAAAATATATAATGCTACCAGTATCTAGAGGAGCACATGAACAGACAGAATGCCTTATCCATCACCTTCTCCACTCTTACAAGATACATTCACAAGCTTTCCATGGGTTAGCAAAGGTTCCTTGAACAAAGAATAAATACCAACTAGCTATTAACTCTAAAAACAAAATTGTACATTCAGGTAAACGAGTGGAAGATTCTTAGGAAACCTCTATAAATTAATTGGAGTTGGCTCTTCTTATTGCATATACTCTGTATGCAGCTAATCCCACAACTGCAACTGCTGCCCCAACTGTACGAAAGAAAAGATAAGATCAGCCAGGCTTACAAGAATTGCTATGATAAATTTGATGGCCCTATAGCATGTAACATTACCTACTACTATTTCTTACGTAATACACACTAGAAGCCACCAAAATAATGTCAGGTTTGTAATTTTCTGGTTTTCCACCATAAAATGTATAAATAATTTTTCATGCATCCAAAAATCAAGCTCTACAATATTTGAAATTGTGAAACCCTTTATCCAGACCAAGAGGATGAAAGCTTATACCACATTTCATAAATACACAAGTACATGGGCTTTCTAAATACCATATGATCATCCAATGCAAAGCAATAAAGACAAACATATATTCTGTTCAATTAGAAACCAGTCCGTAGACCAGAAACCTTTTTTGGCGTGAGCACCATACATAAATGGACTTTCTAAATACCATATGATCATCCAATGCAAAGCAATAAAGAAAAACATATGTACTATTCAATTTGAAACCAGTCCATAGACCAGAAAGCTTCTTTGGCATGAGCGCCCGTGAACACACAACTTCGGATAACCATAGTTTGCATTATTGTATTCGCAAATATTCGCAAACCCAAAAAAATTGACTCGACAAAAACTCAGCAAGACTTGGCAAATATTCTGGAATATTCGACAACTTGAAAAATACACAAATTTCTTTAAAAACGTAAATTGTATGCAAAATATAGCTACAAAATGTATCAAATGAGTCTGTAAAATGTTGGAGAAGTGTTTTCTATTAGATTTGAATACAAATACAATACAAAATTGCATCATCATGTGAAAACAACAGTCCGCTGATAAGTGCTAAAAATTTATGATGATTGTCATTGAAAATTATCATCATAAATTTCATATCTATGCAAGTTACAATTTACAATAAGTTGCATTTTTCTCTTCCTTGTTCTAGAGAAATATTGGGGAGAGTGTTTATTTCCTCTACTATTCCCCACACTCGGCTACGTCTCCTCACTCCTCCTAGAAGGCAGCAATTGTGGCTCCAACTCTGCTAATAGATGGCGGTGGCTTATCTATCGCATGTTCGACATCTCCTTCAAAGATGTCATCCAATCCTGCTAGTGCTTCTCCCTCCATAGCTTCCCTCTCGAAAGGAGTAATCTTATCCTCTATGAAAGCAAGGATTTTCTCTTCTTCCTCACCACTTGTTGTATGGATCTATCTCATCCAAATCAATAAGCTCCTGCGATGTGGCCTCCACTTTTCTTATGTGAAGTCGAAGATTGTATTGCAGAAAAACCAAGTTGTTGAGGCATTTTGAGTCAACTTGTTGCGCTTTTCGTGTTAATGGCCTCAAACAAACTCCAATTGCGTTCACATCCAATAGTGTGACAAGGTTGAGATAAAATTCTAAGAGCTAGCTTTTAAAGATGCGGGTATTTCCTCCCGAATCTTCCCACCAAGAACCTAGAAACAAGATATCAAAAGTTTATAAATAATTAATAAAATTAAATTTATAACTTTAGTAAACATTCTATTTCTTATTACATGGTGATTGCGTGGTTCTCCTCGGATAGCTAACGCGAGAAACGAGCCTCCCCTAACATGCTTGTAATCTCTACAGCTCTAAAATAATGAGGTCCCTCGTCTCAACCTCTAGTATCATCCTCTCAATGCATGTTGAAAGGCCCTCCATAACCTCCCCATTCACATTTGTGAAACCATCGAGAGAAGAAAAACTTGGGGTTGAGGTAGTACCCCACTACATGAATAGGTTGGTGGAGTTGATTGTTCCACCTCCGATCAATTATCTCCCAAAAGGGACCAAATCTGGCGATATCCCCCTATAATAGTTTTGGATGGCCTCTTTGGCCCTATCCAAGTGCAAAACTCTCACCAACACTCTAAACATACACACATTAAAATTTAAAGTTACAAACTTACAAATAAAGTAAATAAGTAAATAACAATATATTTATAATTTAACAAATTAAAATAAAGGAATCGACTTGAAATATAAATTGAAGTTTGAAATTACCTTGATGATCTCTATAGCTCTCTTTGCAAAGACATCATCAAAAACTATCTTTGCAGTCCTCTCTCCATCAACTTTCTTTGAATATTGTGAGTCTAGCCATGTTTGACTCACAAACATTTGCTTCAATGATGACAACAAACTAGAAATACTTTGCAACGTCAAGAAGTTAGTTGCAAACCTTGTGACACCAGCTCGCACAAGCTCTTTCCCCTTCGTGTGTTCTCTCATCAAGCTGAGAACCCAAGGGTGATTATATATGTTTTTGTTATATTTCTCGCATCTTCTATAATCGGTCTCACCCAATCAATTTTGCTTATGTCCTCCAAAAGAAGGTCAAAGCAATGAGCCGCACAAGGAGTCCAAAAGAGTGATGGATGCCTCTTATGTAATAGTCTCCCGTCCGCCACATATACTATTGCATTGTCTGTGACAACTTGCACAACATTCCTGGATACTCATCTCTAATAAAAGCTTCTCCAACATAAGACTCAAATTCTTTACATTAACTATGTTAGAGGCATCAATTGACTTCAAAAATACCATCCCACCATTTGAAAGCACTAAAATAATTGATGAGAGTGCGGTTCCTTCCATCTGTCCGCCCATCCGAAAGAATATTTGTATTTATGTCATTTCTTCTTTTGATATTCTAAGATTATCGTTGCATCTATAACTGCACCCTTAAGCAATTTTCCACTCTAATCTTTTGGAGAGGGTGCCTTGTACCCTTTCCCTGCAATTGTCAATGTTTTCACCAAGTACTCCTACAATGAGTTTTTCACCACATTAAAGGGAAGGTTGTTGTAGTACTAAAAATTCACACATGCTTTATCTGCTTCCTCGTGTGCATCCTTGTTCCAGCTTGTACCTTGTAGCGAAGGTTATGCCCCAAGTATGTTTCTTGGTACAAAAACCTATGAATCTATTTTCTCAAACTCGATGAAGTAGATGTTCCTTTTCCAGTTCGTATGCGTGGACCGCGAGTAGAGCCCACAATCGTTGTCATATCGTCCTTTGAATCCTCTTCCATTCTAGGTCTAACGGCTTCTGCTATGGTTGCATACATCCTTTCCCTCTCTAGTTTCTTCTCCTCCAACTCTGCCAACTCTGCCTTCATCTCTCGTTTTGTCTCTTTTATAACATTGGGACATACCACAATGTCCCGGCAAACAATACATGCAAGATGATACTTCAGGCAATTGATGCCTCCAAAAAACATTTAGCCGTAGAAACTACAAACCATGGTTCTCTGAACTACTCCACGTACACCATACTTTCAAGCAACCGTACGGGCATTAGTGGGAACGGTTCCTGCTAGTGATGCTGACCCAGATGCCGAACCTAATGCCGATCTTGATGCCATTGGTAAGCTCTAATCGGTAACACAATGTACATTTTGGAGACTTATCTTCTCCGGTTTGCAACAAACCACTCTACCTTTCTTTTTCTATTGCACTATTTATCTTCAAGTAGTTCCTCCGCTACAAGCTCAAAAACTCACACCCATGCTCTCTTCAAGTTGCAAAACCAACACCTTTAGTTGTTTCTCTTATGCCTCTCAAACACTCTACATGCACGTGCTTCCGATCTGCAACAAAAATAAATAAGACACTTTCCTTCTGCAAACAAGATGCCATTCTTGTTATGTGTTCTTCATTATGACGTTGGTCTTCTTAAGTGAAGATTAAAAAGTGCATTAGGAAGTCAGCAATAAGGATTGGGCCTCTAATTCATCCTTGGCGCCAAAGAAGGGGTACTTAGCGAGGATCAAATGGAGTATGATCTTATTTCATCTATATTGACATTTACTTGCGATTGGACCTAGTGTAACAACTCTTCTTGCCATTGAAGGACAAAAACCCTTCCTTGGTCACCTATTGAGGACAAAACCCTTCAATAGGATCACACTTGGGGACGAAACCCTCATTTGTGCATTGGTGGCTTCATACAAAGGTCACATGTGAGCTTTAAGGAGGATTTCATATTTATTTCTTCCCTTCTAACCCTAGGTGACTTGTTTGGGTGTAGGGTTTGATATCATCTAGGGCGCTTTTAGACAATTTGAGTTGATATTATTGTTTTTCATTTTTCATAATGCTGGAATCTACAATTTGGTGATTTTCGAGAGGTTTATGAGCTGTTTTTAGCCCTTGTTTGTGGTTGCCCTGCTGTTATCATTAAATTAATTACATCTGGTGTAATCTCTTATTTCATCTATTATTTTGATGTAATTTGGATGGATAAATGGTGTCGTGCTTGAAATAATTATTTAGAAGCATTTTTCAGCCGTTATTGCATGGTTGTATCATGATTTGAAGTGCCCATATAGTCGCTGCCCTAAAGGACTAATTATTGATTACTCAAATAGGGTTCAAGTGTGTTGATTGATGGTGTATTTTCAGATTTGATTCATTTGGGGTTGTGGCAAAACCCATATTTTCAGTTTTTTAGCCCCAAAAAGGGACATTACAGAAAGTCAAAGCGATCAAAGGGCCAGGTTATGCAAAGATTTGCGTGCCCATTTATAAAGCATCAAAGAGCTTGGGCAAAGTGGAAAAAATTGACCTTGACATTGGTAAAAGGGTTTTTAATTTGTTATAATAAACAATCATGTTCCTCAAATACGGCCAAGAGATCATGTCACAGTTTTGATTGTCATTTACAATATTACTAGCCAAGAGGTCTGTAATTTTGGTGTGGTGTTGTTTGTGATGTTGAAGTTGCCTCTATTGTGGGTACTTTGTGTCCCTGACAGTCTACTGTCTCAAATCATCAATATTCCGATGGAGTGGCTTTGTGCAAACCAATGTTTTAAAAATCGGAACCGGACTTGAAACTAGCCGAGGTCAAATCGAACCGGACCAGTTTAAAGCTTATGAACCGGTTTTCTAAAAAGTACATAAAATATTACAGTTTTAATGAAAACAAGAAATTTTAAAGATTACAAACAATTAGAGACAAAATATGCAAAGTTTTCTCATGCATATACCATGTAAGGGTAAATATAGCAAAACGACACCGAGTGCACTACATATCCAAAACAAAATACATAAACAATGAGGTTCTAAATGGCCTATAGAGGATGTAGACACAATATGCTACAAGCTACTACATGTTTGATATCAATCATCAAACTCAACACCACTGCTAAGAATGGGATCCTCATCCTCATCAATGTCATCATGTTCCTTTGGCTCATACACATCGGACTCCTCACGGACATCTGCAGTAGTTGTAGTAGCATGGCTACTATTTTCCATGTTTGGTGCTACTAGTGGTTCATCATCCAAAGCCATCCACCCCAAGTCATTAGGATCAAACTCTGTCAGGTGACTCTCCTCTACCACTTCTGAGGTTGGATCAATATCATCCAAGACAATGGGATCTGTATTAGGTATCCTATTTAGTAATTGGTTGCGCTTTAGCCGGAGGTTGTATTGCACGAAGATGAGATCATTTAATCGTTGTTGTTCCAAACGGGTCTATATAACATCATTTTAGGGTTAGGGTTGGGAAAAAGTAACTTAAAAGCTAAAATTGGGAAAAAAAAATGTTTTAAGGCAAAATTTGCCCCTCAACTAATTCAGATTGGTTCAGTACGGAATTGACCGATTTGTCTGGTTCAAGACGAACTGCAAGGTTCAATACTGAACTAGTACTCAATCGGCCGGTTCCGTACACAACCGATCATTGGTTCAGTTTTTCTACCGGTTTGCAATTTTTTTAATGAACCAATCAAACGGTCAAACTGAACCGAACCGAATGATTTTTAAAAATTGGTGCAAACTCCGTGACGATACTTGTGTTGGAACCTTGCGATCATGTTGATAAGAATTAAGCGTCCATTAATGATGAGACATTTGATTTTTAGAATATTATTAAACTATATTCTTGTGTACAGTGCCCCTTAATTCTACGTTGTTGATTGCATTCCTGTGTTTTACCTGTAGCATATGATTAGAGTATCCCAGTCATAGCGGATTATTCCTCCAATTCCAGCTTGTCTTGGTGAAGGTCCAACAAAATTGAATGCATTTGGAGTTGAAGGTTCCTAGACTTGCAGGAGCTGAATATGCATGCATGTGTATTTATAGTGATATTTTGAATTTTTCACATGGTAGCAAGATGCTAGTCATGCATACCAAAAAAATTGTGTGGAGTTTTCAAAGAATAGGACAAAACTGTCCTTCATTTTGGCTGTGATGATACAAACCAAAAGTCCTCTTTTCTTTAAGAGTCATCAAAAACTTTGCTGTTTTTTTCTTTCCATATACTCCGGATTACAAAAGACGAGAGTGGCCTTCATTTTGGCTGTGATCATACAAACCCAAAAGACCTCTTTTCTTTGAGAGTTATTAAAAACTTTGTTGTATCCTTCTTTCCATATATTCCAGATTACAAATCCTGGGACCGTAGAGCACCCTCGCTGAATAAATAGAATAGCTATGTTGGGCATTGACCACTTATAGGTGCTATATGTTTTTGTGAGAGTCATAGCACAGTCAAACTTCGAGGATATACAAGCCCAGATTGTTTGGGCATACTTTCAGTGGATGAAGAGATGGCTGGTTGTTTTTGCATATTCTTTAGCATTGGGGCATATTGTGGGCTCAATAACACCTCTTTTACATAGGTTGTCAGAAGTAAGGATCATATTATGCAAAACCAGAGGAATACGTTTACCTTTGGTCAACTATGTAAGTCCCATTATTTCAGACATTTCGTAGCAGCTGAAAGTGTGTTGTGCTGAATTCATATGTAAGCTATAAAGACAGTGAATCTCCTGAACTTGTGTTGGGCTAGATGAGCTTGTCCCTGACAACAGTATGAGTAATAGACACGTGACTTCAAATTTTAACCAAAGCTTGACTTGGCTCACGCACCTTGCTGCCCAATCTGTTTATCAGATCAAAGTTCCATGTAGTTTCGGTTAACTCTTTATCAAATAATCCTTCAAAAGGATGTAACCAGTAGCTTGTAGGATAGTTCAAACTTTTGAAAAATCAAAATCACAACAGGAGGCTGCCCTCTCCAGCTATCTTCCCAAAATATAATTGTAGACCCATTTCCCACTTACTAGGTGGTAAGAGGTTGGAAGGAGGGTGAGACCATTCTCAATATACTTTGCTGTAGGAGAAATTTCAAAGTTGAGATTCCAATTGGAAATTCAAATATTGAAGACCATTTTTCCAGTAGCATATTTGCTTAGCAGGTACATTGGCAAATTGTGCTTGCACCAGCATTTCTATCCCAAACTAGTTTCATTGCCAGATGAAATCTTTAATGATCTACCTCAGAAGGGATACGGATGGGTGATTACAACACCAGACAGCCTGTAGCACAGCTTTAGTTAATTGTATTCTACCTGCCAAACTAAATCACACGTTGGCTCATTACCCAATTTTGATTGTAATATAACCACTGCGAACCCACGTGTCCTTGAAAAGATTTCCAAAATAGCTGAAAGGCTAGGTGCAACTGCAATATCCAAAGAACCTCTGATTTTCAGACTCTACTCGTGTTTGCAAAAATGACACATTTAATTTGAGATTGTTTACTAATTAGCCCCTATTGCCAGTTGGTACATATCAAGCATTTGACAAGTTTGTGTTATCATCTACAACAATGGAAATCAATGTATTTGTGTCCCTTTTAGTAACCGGAAGCCCATAAACTTTACCTCTTCCTTTTTATAGAGGAATGTGCCTCGTTAGGAGCTCTCCTAGTATTATAAATAGGTAAGGTCACAACGGGTCTCCCGTGGGAGTCCTCTCGCTCTGCTTTAAGAGTGGGCCACTTTCCCCACTAAGACTAAGAATGTGTAATGTCCCCTTTTCCACGCTAGTCACTGTGAAGGCCTTGGGCCCATTCCACCTTCTGCAGGATTCAAGTAAGGAAAGCAAGGGAGGTGAACATTGCCATAATTGTAAGTGATTGTATTTTCCTTACATATATGATTATGGCTTGGAGTGATTCGATTAGGTGATAGGTGAATGACAAAGCAAAAAGGAACTTCTATCTTCTCCTTCATTAAGGTCAGTCTTCTTGAGAGCTACAATGGAGATAAAGAAATACTCTTTCCCTTTTTATGAGGTTGGTCTTCTTAAGTGAAGATTAAAAGTGCACTTCCCCCTTCATTAAGAGGTCGGTCATGAAGATTGATCTTCTAATTCATCCTTGGCACTAAAGAAGGGTACTTAAGGAGGTTCGAATGGAGGAGGAGAGGGATCATTATCATTCATCATTTTGACATTTACTTGGATTTGGAGCTAGTGTAGCTTCTCTTCTTGCCATTGAAGGACAAAACCCCTTCCTTGGTTACCTCAGAAGCATGGAAACGCCTAGTACCCTCCTGTTTCAAGTCTGAAATGTTTCCAAAACAAAAACGTGGTACGAAATGCTTTGGGAAATGCCAGGAAACGCCATTCAAATTTCATTGTGCCCAACAATCTTTATCCATGCATATTGAGGTTTGTAGAAGTGAATTTGTAGAGCTCCCGTGCCCTCATTTCCTCCAGCTCCCATGCCCTCATTTCCCAAAGCCATGAAAGTTTGGGAGGCACATTTTAAAACGCCTAGTACCCTCCCGTTTCAAGTCCGAAATGTTTCCAAAACAAAAGCGTGGTACGAAATCATTTGAGGAAATGCCATGTGTGGAAACGCCATTCAAACTTTCATTGTGCCCTTCGAATCTTTCTGAGAGCAGTTGAGGTTTGTGGAAGTGAATTTGTAGAGCTCCCGTGCCCTCATTTCTGGACTTATGAAGCTCCCATGCCCTCATTTCTATATTGATTTTCAGTCTATATGCCATGAAAGTTTCTTGATGAGGCACATTTCGTGAGTCGAGTGTCGAGGCATATAGGTTTAGTTATATTTGTTTATAAACTTTCTATTTATTTATTTCTATTTCGTATTAGTATTAAAATTTATAAACTTTCTATTTGTTTATATTATTTAAATGTCATGTAATTTAAGTCTTAGTTCTATGTATATTAAAAAAAGCTATAATGTTATTTAAAAAGTAAATATTTTGAGTGCTTTATCAATTATTTCTTATGGTCTACAATTATAAAATGAGTTATATATATATATATATATATATATATATATATATATATATATATATATATATATATATATATATATATGTGTACGACGTTTCCCGTAACATTTCATATCCAAGGTTTTTTTAAAATTGTGTTCTTTTCCATGCAACGTAGTTGGTTACCTATTGAAGACAAAAACCTTAAATAGGATCACACTTGGGACAAAACCCTCTTTGTGCATTGGTGGCTCATTTGGGAGTCACAAGTGGACTTTATTGGCAGATTTCTTGAATAACAAGGTGTTTATCCGTGCATAGGCACTTCTACTCCAAATAGGGCACTTTCAAGGGTGTTACGATCCTTCCTCCACTTGATCTACCCACCTAAGAAGTTCGGGATCACTTTTGGAGCGGATTTCATGGTGGAAAATTGTGATTTCACTTTCATTTGATAGCTAGTCTCTCCAAGATCATTTTGAGCATTTGTTTATGTTGAAACTCCAACTATTGATGGAGTTATGAATTTTCTAAGTTTCAGCTTTGAGGTTTGCACTTGAATTAAAACTATAAAATATATATTTGTTCCAGATTTCATCTTGTTGTACTTATGAAGTGTTTGGAATATTTCTATATTAATTTTCAGTCTATATTACATGAGAATATTGTCTTTTCGAAGCCCATACAGTTTGCTTCCCTAGGAAATAGAAAATCACGTTCATCGGTACTAGGGCTAAGAGTGATATTATTGGCTGCCATATGAATTTCTTTGTTGTCAAATAAATTCGAATTTCTCTTTGTTGTTAATGTCATTTTCAGTTTGTTCCTCTAAGGTAAAAGTGATTGATCAAAAATGGCTGTAATAAAATCAAAAATTGTCATTTGGGTTTGAGCCAAAACCTTTACTTTCAGTTTCAGTCCTAGAAAGGGACATTAAAATGGTATCAAAGCTTCAATCCTCCCAGCCTGGAGGGTTTCATTGTGAAATCATTGTGAAAGAATAATTCAGATCAGCTGATTGAAGAACTTAGCATGGCCCACCAAGATTCACAGGGAGCCAAAATCAATAAGCTCATTGAAGGGCAAGTTAGATTGGCAGATGATCACCATTTTGACTTGTTGGCCCTAACTTTTAATATCCCCTTCCCAATAAAAACCTTTGGCCTATTTTGTCTACCCGATGACCAAAGGAAAATATAAGTGAAGTCGCTTAAGTCACAATAAATTATTATAAAGTGCTATAAAAATAAAATAAAATTATTAAAGCACTTATATTAATTTATTTGGCTTATAAGAAAAATAAATTATAATCCCTATGGTAAATACGATTTGCCTTAAGAGGCAAATATCGTATGAAAAGGGATTTATTATATTTTATCCTTCTTAGATAACATAATGGCGACTTCCACAAAAATAGCAAAATGAAGCTCTAGAAGCCAAGTTAGAAGGATAAAAATATAATTAATTTATGTATTCTCTCTAGAGAAATGCGACTTGTACTAGGACGGAAATGTTGTTGGGAAAAACATTTAATATGGGAAAATATTAAATGAATGCATAGGGAGAATCATGAATGTTGATTGGAGGAGAAAAAGGTTGTTTTGGGTCTCTTCTTCCTTTATAAGGAGAAGTCGACTTGAGGGGAAGACATTCTATTCTATGATCATCTTTTATTTTCTAAATTGTGTCTCAAGCCTTTGAGCTTTTGCCAAAAATTCTAAGGACGAAAACTCTTAGTATTTTCCCTCTTGTGGACGAAAACCCCAAGAGTTTGAGAGGAATTTCTATTCAAGAAATTCTATTGAGTTTAAACCCTTTATTAAGTCATTTCCAGGATTTGTATGAAGAGTATTTTGCAACCAGAGATGAAGAATAAATTGCAGCAATGGTTTACTTCATTATACATAGTGGAGCGACCCATTTTGTAGTTGATTCTTGTTGAATACATGACATTCCAGGTCTGAAATCTATTGTTGCTTATTGTAAACCCTCAATTTTTTGGAATCAAAATAAATTAATTTCATAATTTTTGGAGCTGATTTGATGCCCTAAATGTGTTGTGCGACCTACTTTTTAGGGCAAAATTAGGGTTTTGAGTTTGCTATGTGGAAACTAATTTTGGAATATTATTCTTCATATTTTTTTAAGGAGCCCAAGATCCAAAATTTCAGCTCATTTGGACTTCTTTAGCAAAAGATATGAATTTTTGAAGTTATGTTGCAGATTATTTAAATCATTTCTTTCAGTCATATTTACATCAGAAATCTGCATATTTTACCTAATTTGGGCCTTATAAAATCTGTACTTTTGTTTTGAATAAGAAAACTTAAGTGTAAACACTGATTTAGTAGAACTTCATAGTTTACCCTAGTCGCAATTTCTGAAATAAATTCCAAATCTGCATAAGAGTGACTGAAAATATATTTTTATAAGTTGCTTTGGTGGTGGATTTGCCCAAAATCCAAGTGAGGTCAAAAATGTCCACTTGGGGACATTACATAACCCTACAAAAAATTCATGAACCAAGGCCTCGTAATGGTGAAGGCAACTCATCCGGAGTTAACACTTCATGGTAGCCCCAAAAATCAACTTATGCATCAGCCACTAGGCCTACTTTCCTTCGTAGGAAAGAAGTCATTTCGGAGGTGGGAACAAGACATTCAATAGGGAAGAGTATTTCTACAATCTATGAGGAGTACATGGATCTTCCGGATGAGATTCGTGATGTCATGTCACTCATTGAGTTTATTGGGTTGAAGAAAGGTGAAATGGGAATTGGACCAAGGTCTAAACCCCAAGCTATGCCCAAGAAAAATGGGGAAGATGTTCCAACCCTTGAGGGAAAGAGCCCCTCCATCATGATCATGGAAGAAGAACCGAAGTTGCTGGGCATTACGAGGAGCAAATCATCTATTGAAGCCTTAGAAGTACCCATCACTCTTTTCAAGGATGAGCCATTGACCTATTTTCAGAACAGCAGTATGAAGGGTCAATGGTTTGATGAAATCTTGAAGCACGAACCTAGGAAAAAGAAGGAAATCATGAAGCACGAGTAGGAAGGTAAAAATCCTTGTATATTCAATAATGATTCATTGATTTCTAATGATGGCATGTGGCTGAATAATGGAGAAGAAAAACCATATTTACATGAAGTATATGAGGATGACATTATCGAAGGGCATGTCCATGAAGGAAGGGCATTTCCGGTTCTTAATGATTACTTTCAATTCACTAGAATTTCCCAAACAAACAATGGTGGACAGCTTGAGAGAGGGTTCATAACTTTGAGGAGAGCTCTGAAATATGTTCCAAATAAGCCAACAAAATAAGGGTGAGCTCTTTGTTGGCAGCCCAAGGTATGATTAAAATGACCATGTTTTGTCTCCTCTTATAATGCTACCATACTTGTGTCATCATGGGCAATTTGTTGAAAAGAATGATCATATGTCATGTTTGATGCCTCAAAATATAATTAGTGATAATGTGAAGAGCTCATATTGAGTAACAAAAGGCACACAGATCTTTCCGTGCAAGTTCAAGATTATGTGAACATTAAGGTTTGGGTTCCGATTGACCCTTTGAGTTATAAGAAAGAGGAAGTCCTTTCCTTGAATTCAATATTGCTACTCCATTGCAAATGGTTAAAGGTTTTTTATGAAGGATTGTTTTAAACTTGTTATGTATCCTAACAAAGTTGTGAACGATTTACTCCTAGAGTGTTCTTTGAAGCCAAGTTCTACACTCCAAGCAAGGTTATCAAGATAATTAGAGTTGCCGCAGCAAGAAGCTTGGTGTGGGAAAATGGTAAGACATTCTTTCAGAACTCATATTTTGGATGGATAGTACTCTCCTTGGACAGTTGTAGATTTTCATATATGATGAAGCTCTTTGGGTTTAACATGATGTGTGAAAGAGATTTCAAGTATTGCAGCTGTTGCATCTTTCCTATGTTACTAATATCCAAGATTTTTGAGTTGGAAGTGCTATGCTACAGCCATGATGGGTTGTTCTTCCCAAGTTTAGGTATGGGGCGGTGCATATCTTCCATGGGCAGCAAGAGATGGGCAGGTTTGGAGACATTCTTTCCACTTAATATGATTTGTAAGAGGGTTCAATCATTGAGATTAAGCAAATCCAACATCCCAACATCTTTGGCATTGCTTGGAAAGAAATTTAGAGTTGTACATGGCTATTACAACCCCTCATCCGCACCCCTATGGTCTGATCCAAACCAATTTGTGAAGAAATTTCAGTGGGGCAGCTTGGAGGCAACAATTGGAATTCCAAATCAGCAAGGTAACAACCATCCAAAGGAGGTGAGCATAAGTATTGGTATATATTGTTTACATCTTATGTTGGAACTCAAGGATAAAAGGAAGAAGGCAATACTTCAAGGTAGAATGGATGGAGTTCCAAGCATGGCTACCACGAAGAAGGAAGAGGCATATGTTCAGAGCACTCAAGGCATAAAGACAAGCAAGGGTCTACTCTTAGGTAAGGTACTTCATGGTGATAATTTTTGGTTAGTTCCGGGCATGCACAATATTACTTCTTGTGGGGACACTTGAAGAATTATGTGCAAATTGGAGCTTTCTTGTTGAAAGCCATCTTCTACATCAAGTTGGGGTAAGTGTGGGCTGTAAGAATCTTGAACTAAGGACCAATGTATCTGTTGTTTTCCATTATAGATCTGTTCTCAAAATTTCAGTTCTTATAAGACAATTTTCAGTTTCTACACTACTCATAAAATTGTCCCTTCCAGTAAGATTTCAGTTTGCTAGTTGTTATATATCAATGTCATATGGCTGAGCATGCAAAATTCAGAGTTGGGACTGCCATTAGCAGTCATGGGCAGCAGCAAGCATGCACTTTTAGGAAGGATTTCATCATTGGATGATGTGGGAAGAAGGATACAGCTGGAAGAAACAAATAAATCAGACCTGATAGCCTTGATTTGGATGAGGTCCCAAGTATTTTATGGCTGTTGTAACTTGTTTCCAGCCCATCCACAATCTGATTTGCATCTTGTAATCAGAGGGATAGCTGGTCAAGCTGATTATTCATCCATTTCTTGCTCTATGATGGAAACTACAACAGTTTGGAGGATTTTGGTACATTGAGTACACAAAGGAAAGAGATGTCACTGTTGTTTTGAAGTGGAAGATAAAGAAGACTTCAATGAAGAGAGGGGAAAGAGGGTATGAGTTTGTTTGGATTGAAGCTCCTTCATTTAACAAGCACGAGATCCAGATTATGGGAGCACTACAACATGTTCCTCCACCTTGATATGATGATACTTGGGCATATGAGTTTGCATTTGCTTGAGGGCAAGAAAATTTGGGAAGGAGGACTGTAATGTCCTTTTCCATTAGTCACTATGAAGGCCTTGGGCCATTCCACCTTCCGTGAGCTTCATGAAGGCCTTGGGGTGAACATTTCCACAATTGTAAGTGATTGTTTTTCCTTATTTATTTGATTACTAATTATGGCTTGGATTTCATTAGTAAGGAAAGCAAAGCAAAAAGAACTTCTATCTTCTTGCCATTAATTCTTAAGTGATGGAGATAAAGAAATTTCCTTTTTATGAGGTCGGTCATGAAGATTGACTTCTTTCTAATTCATCCTTAATTCATCTTTGCCAAAGAAGGGTATTTAAGGAGTTCGAATGGAGGAGGGGGATCATTATCATTCATCATTTTGACATTTACTTGGATTTGGAGCTAGTGTAGCTTCTCTTCTTGCCATTGAAGGACGAAAACCCTTCCTTGGTTACCTATTGAGGACGAAAACCTTCAATAAGATCACACTTGGGGACGGAAACCCTCTTGTGTGCATTGGTGGCTTCATTTGGGAGTCACAAGTGGACTTCATTGGCAGATTTCTGGAACAGCAAGGTGTTTATCCGTGCATAGGGCACTTCTACTCCAACTAGGGCACTTTCAAGGGTGTTGGCACCCTTCCTCCACTTGATCTACCCACCTAGGAAGTTCGGGATCACTTTTGGAGGGGTTTTGTAGTTGGAAAATTGTGATTTCACTTTTATTTGATAGCTAGGTCTCTCTAAGATCATTTTGAGCATTTGTTTGTGTTGAAACTCCAAGTATTGATGGAGTTATGAATTTTCAAAGTTTCAGTTGTGTTTGCACTTGAATTAAAACTATAAAATATATATTTGCTCCAAATTTCATCTTGTTGGACTTATGAAGTGTTTGGGATATTTCTATATTGACTTTTCAGTCTATATTGCATGAGAATATTGTCTTAAAAAGCCCGTACAGTTCGCTGCCCTAGGAAATAGAAAATTAGGTTCATCACTAGGGCTAGGTGGTGATATTGTTGGCTTCCATATGAATTCCTTTACTGTCATAAATATTCAAATTTTGCTTTGTTCAGTTTGTTCCTCCGAGGTAAATTGATTGACCAATGGCTGTAATAAAACTAAGAAGTTGTCATTTGGGTTTGAGCCGAAACCCTTATTTTCAGTTTCAGCTACGAATGTGGGATTTATGATATAGATTCTAATTCAGTCCCCTAACTAAGAGCTTAAACCAATTGCTTTGAGCATCTGAAAAAGTAGTCATAAGATTGTCACATTTAATAATTGTATAATCCAAATAATATGCAGAATACAATGAAGATCAACTCAACATAGCAGATATTGGTGGGCCAAGATGCTTTAATATTCAATATATTCATGAATAGAATAAATATTCTTGAGAAAAGGAACACCATACAATACTCCTTTAGGAAAGACTAACTCTGCAAGATCTCCCAATATGGGAATGCCACTACAACGGGACACCTCCAATATCCTTCTACCAAATAGAAGACTCTTCAAATACTTGACATCCATCATAATGATATTCATCTCCTTTATATAGACCTCTATTACTCTTAATGAATTAGTAACATCTAATCCAAATGTAGGCCGACACATTACAAAATATAACTACATCTACAAGTTGCCTATTTCATCCAATATATTATAACAATATAACTAAGGTATGTCTGCCACATGTCGGCATCTCCATCAACCCATATACATCATAATATCATATCCCTAGGTACATAACATGCCATCCCTCCTTGACATGTTTCAAAAATGAGAAGAAACTAAGTAATGAGTGTGCTTCAAATCATTGCACATTTGTCACCATGCTTAATCATCCAACCACCCGTATGTGATGTTGGTGGGCGATCTTGGTGGGTGATATCTCTATGAACCTAGTTCTTGATTCTGCTATGCTACTTTGATTCCATCCCTAACCATAGTTGTTCCCCTTGGCTTCCATGCATAGTCATAGTGATTTTGGAAATATCCTATTGTGTGTTAGTGCATTACATAGAGGTTATTAGTAATATTATTATTTGCATGTGAGTTTTGATAACAACTCGACCCTATAGAATGGGGGTTGCATAGTTATTTGAAGATTAGACTTGACTCCTTATTTCTAGGAGGTCACGAGCCTATATATATGAGGCTATACATACATACATACATATATATATATATATATCCAATAAACCATTCAATTGCCTTGATTTCAGCTGTGATCACTCCTATGAGTCTTTGTTTCAAATTTGTTGCTCTTTTGATTCAATGTACGACCATAATGATTGTTCCTTTGACCACCTATATATCCATAGTGGCACTCCCTAACATGACTCCATGATTTTTTCCTCTCATGATGATGTGGGTATCTATATGTCTTGACCTTAGTATCCTTGACCTTGTCAACCTTTTCTTCAATTATCTCTGCCACTTCCACTTTTTCATTAGCTAGTGCCTTTGTCTTCCATGAGTAGATGAATTTTTCTTTTATTCATATTCTTTTCATTCTTCTGAATCTTCCTTAACCTTTCTTTGTTCCTCATTACATATGATATCATGCAAGTTGACCTTGCACTTGAATCAAAAGCTTCATTAACTTCTGCAGACTAAAAACAATTCTAAGACGTGAAGTTGCATGCAATTATTTCCCATTTGATCATCAAATCTATATCCAACATGGCAGGTAAGTCAAAGATTGATGTCTATGTTTTTCTGGGAATTTGAACCTCGGATACTGATAAATTGGATTCTAGAGCTAGACAAATATTTTGAGCTCTATCTCAAGAGTTATATTTTCATGCATCGAGTTGAAGGATCGTGCAGTCCTTTAATGCAAATATGTGGTTAAAAAAATAGACAAGGGAAAAGAGAACGACATCCTAGAATGGGATGGTTTCAAAACTCAAGGGAAGGTTCTGCCTTGTGATTATCATTTGAGTTTGCACAGAAGCTATGTAACTCTAAAGCAGAAATAGCTAGTGTAAAGGATTGCACTGAGAAGCTTTTGACAATCAGTTTGATCAGAAGGAAGAAGATGAAGAGAAAATTCTGAGGTATGTAAACAGACTTGGAATTTCTATTCAAGATGAGTTGAGCATGCTTGCGACACATTCTATAAAAGAATCATATCAGATGGCTTTGTGGGAAAAGAGGAGTTATCGAGAACACAACAAAGTGTACGAGGATGAGGAAATGGAGGTCAAAGAAAACTAGTTAGTAGAGGCAAAGAGTTTAGGAAACGAGAAGATAAAGGAGCCAAAATGAGCTCCTCACAACAGAGTCCAAGAAACCACTCTTATTCTCGTGGAGGAAGAGATTGTGGTAGGGAATTAAGATGTGGTCAACATTGTCATTGGTCATATGAATGTTTAGAAACAAAGAAGGAAAACCGAAGTGAGGCAAAAGCTCATGCAACCCAAGCAGATGATGACCCAACAGATAAAGAAGAGGTTTTGGTAGAAGCTGAAGAAGTAAGAATTTGCTGTGTAGAGTGTTGTTTGAGCCAGAAAAGAATGAGGAGGGTCCTTGTCAGAAGAAGGTAAAAGGGAGGTCAAAGGAAAATCAATGGTATAGGAAAAGAGTCAGAAACTAGAAAATGGAGGACCCAAAACAAGCTCCTCAAGCCAGCATCAAAACCACTCTTCTTCTCATGGAGGAAGACGTATTTGATGGTACATGTTTTCAATGGTTAGCATAGTCATTGGTCATATGTATGCTTAGAAGCAGAGAAGGAAAATATAGGTGAGGCAAGAGCTTATGTAACTCATGTAGAGGATGACTTAAAAGATAAAGAAGAGGTTTCAATTGAAACTGAAGAAGTAAGAAATTGATGTTGCATAGAGTGTTGCATAAAAGCATAAGGTCCAAAGCAGAGATAATTACTTTAAGACCCAAGTACAAACATGGAGGTCGGAGTTTCCAGTTGATTATTGATTGAGGCAATACTCATATATTGGTATTGACAAGATGGTGCAAATGTTGGGTTTGAAACGCACCCCATACACCAAATCCATAACAGGTTACATGGTTACAAAAGGGCATCAAGTAATGGTGACCAACCAATGTAAGGCTCGTGTTCACATTGGAAATTACCAATATAGAGTGTGTGACGTGATAGTTATTGATGCATGCAACGTGTCGTTGGGGAAAACTTGGCAAATGACAGAAGTGCAGTGTTTGAAAGGAGAGAGAAATTGCAATTTTTTAAGGATGGGAATAAGTTTGAATTGTTTCCCATGAAAGAAGTGGGAGAAAGTAGCAATTTAATGCTACTTATAGCAAAAAAATTCTACAGAGAGATGACAAGTCCGTGGTAAGTGTAGGATGCAGTCTAACGTGCAGAATGAGGATCTAGAAAAAGTTGAAACCTTGATGTGATTGAATGCATTGGACAGTGCAGATAAGCAACTGCAAGACTTGGTGGATATAGGTACAATTAGAAAGGAAGAAGAGTGAAAAGATAACGTACTTTTGAAATAGTTGTGGAAAGGATTGTTGCTAGGTCCAAAAAGATCAAAACCATCTTGAAATGACATAAGCAGAAGAGTGTTGTAGAAGTGCATTGTGATGTACCTAAAAATGATCAATGGAATTGATTTGAACTCAAGAAAAGAGAGAAGAATGGGAGTTGTAGTGTGAAAAGATTGCATGCCAGAATTACATGAGAAGGAGAATGGGAAGTTGCAGAGAAGAAAATAACAGTATGGTTGAAAACAGTAGGATTATGCCAACATTTGTGGTGGAAGATAGAGAATTGGTGATTTTGAAAGAGGATAAAATCCCCACCAAGATGGATAGAGTTAATATACTCAAAAGTTGGCACTTGCAAAGAAGAAGTTTCCATGTTTGATGTTGAGAAGTGAGTAGATTAGAATATAATTCTATGAAATAAATGAGATGATTGAAAAGATTTCGGATATAAGACTTGGTAGGATAACTCAACGATGGGAAGATAAAGGGTCAGAAGAAACTACTTGGTATCAAAATTTGGACACAGCCAAGAAGGTTGGCCAATATTTATTTCCTTACATTCAAATATTAGCTCCCAAGGTCTTGGGTTCGACTCCGGCACCTGGGTTTATCCGATGCGCATGGCTAGCGGGCAGTTCGTGCATCACCAGGGGACTAGTCTCGCCTCATCTCGCCCAGTCCTGAACCCCAACTTGGCTGCAAGTAAGTCCAAGGTAAGGCGGGTCTGGTCGCTGGGATGGGTTGCAGGGATACCTGGTTTGAACAAAAAATAAAAAATAAAATATTACCATTAAGATCAAACTCAAACCGTCTAGGAAGTCAGATGCAAGACTCTGGCAAGGCAACTTCATCCTACATGCTTGAGACCATTCCACAGTCTACGCAGGCATGCTAACATGTAGAAGATCGTTTTGTTTATATTATAGAAAAGAATATAGTAGATCATCTTATGATGACCATCTTTGAGATCAATTTTTGGTGTCAAAACTGTTAGGAACTATAGTGTTCACATGTATGTTAGTAAGTGTATTTATATTATCTTGGATAATATAATATTTCTTGTGTGAGTGAGTTGTTTGTGGAGTTACAACAACCCACATATTTGCAGGGAGTGTAGTACGAGTTGTTAGAACAAGTCATCTATATTTGATGAGCAGTTATAGGAGCTTTGTTAGGCTTCCTAGTTTATAGGAGATGACATAGCCTATATATATGTATGTTTTCATATGAATAAAACAACCAAGCATTATTATTGTTATTCTGTGTATTCAACTCCTCCATTTTTTACATTTGGTGTCAAAGCAGTATGGGCCTCTGAGGATTTGTGAGGGAGCAAAGCCATTATTTCTTTTGGTCGCCCCTGTAGATGCAAGTCTAGTTTTGTTGAAATCTTGTACTTTTAGCATAGAATTTTAGGTGTTTTTAGAAAGTTGCATGGAAGAAACATTACTGTGCACCCATATGATCTGCAGTCCTTGAGTTCCTGGTATTGTCGGGCTTCGTAGATCCTCTGCAGGTCACAGTTGTAGTCTTTGGCTACAAGTTCACGCGGTTATTGATAGATCTACAACGCCCATCTGAAGGCTGAGACAATCTGTAAAGGAAGTGCATGTACTCTGAGAAAGGAGAAGACATCCAAATTAAGAAGAAAAGAAGATGCATTTGGACTAAAAGGTCTTAGGTGGCATCTAAAGTAAAAGTGCAACCTGCATTTGCATGATCATCCTACCATCATCCCCGTAATTCTTACGTTGTTATATATTCATTGTGCTACACATGCATATTCCATCTTTGTATTTGAATACATTCGAACAGGCAATGTAATGGGAAATCAAGTTTGTGGTTGCACACTCTGATGTTCGTATCTCCATACGCATTTTTTGTCGTGGGCATTGCCATCGCCATTGGGATTTCTGTGTTGGGTATCACCTGGGGCATATATATAACATGGAGCATTACATCAAAGAATCTTATTAGTGTAATCTTCTGTGAAGTTCTGGCCATATATGGAGTTATTGTGGCTATCATTCTACAAACGAAGCTAGAGAGTGTTCCATCTGCAAATACATTTGCACTAGATTATTTGTGCATTAATTTTGGAATGAGACTACAACGCAACCATCCTCCACTAAACACACCACTCATGTCTTTGTCTACCTTCAACGACAAGCTCACCAACACTACTTTCTCATCACAATCTACAGCTCGCGCCAATTGTATGCAAATACATGCAATCCACTTCCACCTCGTTACTCTTCAAAGGCACAAAATAATCTATAAGTTTGTTTTGCAAATCATTGTTTTAGGTCGTGTTCAATTAAATAAAGTCAGTTAAGTTTTCTTTCGTACTTGTTTTATGGTTTATAGGTGGGGTTTTGGGTCAAACTTGTGGTGGATTTTTAATGTATTACTAATATTTGGAGTATCTCTTTTAGTATTCCGTACTAGATATTTAGGTATTTAATGTCATAAGTCTCGTAGAGTCTATAAAATGTATTTGTATGTCATCAATCAAAACATCCAAAGACAATATTTGTAAAGGATGCATTATCGGGAGTACCCGACATCTTGTAATAAATTGTTTGTCAAGGAAATTTCACATTGTGGGGGAACATAATACCAATATTCCATTTCCTTTCAGCGTCAAATCGGCTAAAGCCAAGGGCAACATCCAGTGGCAGCGATCAACAATGGTGGCTACAAATGAAAACATTAAAGATATTGTTTTGTGTAATATGAAACTATTTCATAGTTCGCCCCTAATGTAAAAAAGATAGTGGAGATCTAGACTACGAATACTAGAGCATACAGTTGACAACTTGACTGGTTAGGTTGAAGTGTTCGCATGAGATGGTTGATGGGTCCCAATACATGAAACTTGAATAGGTTGAAGGGTCCCTATTCATGATTGATGTAGTTCCCACAGTCACCTTGAGTGTCAAGACCATGAATAATTTTGTATTCATGTTGCTTAGTCATTTAGTGTTAATATCTCCCCACGTTCACACTAAGGGGGTGAAGGTTAGGAATTATAGTGTTCACATGTATGTTAGTAAGTGCATTTATATGATCTTGGATAATATAATATTACTTGTGTGAGTGAGGTGTTTGTGGAGTTACAACAACCCACACATTTATAGGGAGTGTATTACGAGTTGTTAGAACAACTCATCTATATTTGACGAGTGGTTATAGAAGCTATTTTAGGCTTCCTACTTTATAGGAGATAACATAGCCTACATATATGTATGTTTTCATATGAGTGAAACAACCAAGCATTATTATTGTTATCATGTGTATCCAACTCCATTGTTTTAAGATGATGTTAGAGACCTAAGACTTGTAGTAGTCATATAGTTTTCATAGGGACTCAAAATGAAGGGTCGTTTGATAATAAAATTGCATAATTTTTCAAGAGGAATGCAATGGTGACATTCTTTTTATGCATTTTTCTTCAAAATTATGACAACAATTATTTTTCCCTCCAATCAAAGAAAAACCATGAGGATATATATTGGGTTCCTCGGTGCATCTTACAATAAAAGTTTTTCCCCATGCCCCTTCACCTAGAGTGTATCTTCATCTAGACTTTCACTACCCACCAACTCAAATCCTTGGGTGATTCAGTTTTTAAATTCAGGCTTTTGTTGAAGGAATTGCCTCATTGTACCCCTAGATGTCAAATTCGTCATTCCATGACCAATCTATTGCTTTGAAGTTTGATCTATCAACATCTCTATTAATCAAATTTGTCCATTAAAGAACCTAGATGCCCCTCAGCACCTTCTTACCTTAAAGAATGAAGTTGTAAGAATGACCACCTACTAGAACTACATTGAACTTTTGAAGTCACTTGGACTTCTCCTCTATAGCCACTCAGCCTTAGGTTTGCTTCCTATGTCGAGCATTTCTTACAAACTGGAGATGGCATGCATTATCACTTATCACAAGGCTTGACAATTATGCACAGAAACAAAAAGCCATATCGGCAAAGTGACAAAACCGTGTTTTTCAACCTCTAAGAAGTTGACAATGAAGAACAATGTATATTTTTGTGCATTATATTCTATGGGATACAAGAGATACCATTTTGAGTTTATAAACTCAAGTAGTTCTTTATAAACCTTTCAATAACCAAACAATAATAGAATATAAGGCTTATAATTTAGTGTTAAGTCAATATTAGTTAACTATTAACTAATAAACAATTGTAACCATCTCTTACATAATAAATTCACATACACATTGTTGGTTGTAAAATTGGTAGCTTGAGAACAATCAACGATTCAAGGTGACAACAATCCCACCTCTTTCATGGGGAGGTTCCCTTATTCAGCCACTATTTGAATCTCTAATTATTTACAAATATACAAATTAACTATTGATGAGGATATTCGTGATCGCGAATGAATTTATAGTTCTCAATGACGAAGATAAACTAGGAAAAGGGCATAGAGGAATTACAACATCATGACTAGGGTAAGACAAGTTGGCTAGGGAAACACAGTTGCAACTAACCGATTGATCAAAGATAAATAAATCCTCCCCTGGTTCTCCAAGATTACCAACTGACTGTAAAAGAGGGGAAAAGAAGAAGCAACACTTTCAAATAAAGAGATTGCAGATTTTTATTCTACTCATGCATGCAATTGAAATTAAAGAACATGTGTGTTTGCATAAATGAAAAATCCACAACACATGAATGCAAATTGAAACAAAGTTCAACACATTTTACTCCATGGATTAGAACACAAAGTTTCAGATTTCAAATAGAACAAACAATCACATTAACCAGATTAAAGGAGAGAAATGGAAAGAACTTGAATAGAGAAAGGGGGTTTTCTTCTATATTGCTCGAATATGTATATTTACATTCAGATGCACCAATATCCAACCCCTTTTACAAATGAAATGAGGCCTTATATAGGCTAGGGGAGGATGTAACTACCTTTTCTAACTAATTGTTCTTAATTAAGTGTTAAACACTTAATTAATTACATAAGTTGGCTTTATTTTACAATTTTGCTTTTTAAACAATAAAGCCAACTTCAAAATAGAACAATTAGAAGTACTTTATGAGCCGGAAGATGGAGCAAAGAGAAATAACGAGGCTGCACCTTGAGCTTGAGTCCTTGCATCTGGAACTTCGTCCACAAAGCATCTCGAGATCTCTACACTTCTAGGAATAATGATGTTCACAAGAGTAGCTAACCATCTTCCAAGAGCATATTCCATTTCCTTGGCAATTCCACCATTATGTACAGTCCCTTTATTGCCTCTACAACAACATTGTGAAGTTCTAAAAGTTCTTCCATCTTGTCCTTGTTGACCAAGTCTTCTTTGAATAAATTATCCTTAATGAGTGAATTGAATTTTGCCTTGATTTGATCAAGTGGATTTCTTTCCGCTGAATTATCCTTAAAAAGTTGGCAACAGAGAACTTGCAAATCAGCGAAGATCTCCGCTTTCAATGATTCACCCTTTTGGACTGCAGTCCTCAACTCGATTGGAGCCTCCTCTAGAACTTCAATTTTCCTCTCCACATTGAAGGTCCAAGTTTTTGACAAATTGTTCCTTGAGTCATCAAAAACTTTGTGAGAGAGAAGAATTGTTTCATCTGTTGAGCTCATGATCCGAAGATCTTGCATACTGATCTGGCCCAAATCTATGTGATGGCTTTGACATCAATCCCGACTATGGCAATAATGGGTGGAAGTGCGGAGAGGGGAGTAGAATCAAGAGGAGTCTTATCCGAGGAAAGGAAAGACTTGATGAATTTAGAAAGAACATGCACCTGCTCCTCAAGTTGCTCTTGAGTTTGCTTTCCTTTCTTGACTCTCTCAATGACCTTAGAGACAATCTCTCTAAGGTTATGAACTTCACCCTCAAGAGTTGATTCTCCTAACGAGATCCTAGTGAGCTCTGATCAAAAATGGATAAATCTTTCTCGTTCTTATCTCCTTTTGGCTTAGCAATCTCCAAAAATTGTTGTCCTTTTGAATCAGAAACCAGACGGGAAGTTGTCTTGGCTTTCTTAGGAGGAGGAGATGTCCTAAGAAGAGCGGTCATTGCATCAAATTATGGAACTTCAATGTGAGATTGTGCTTTTCTTTTCCCATTACTATCAACCATGGGTTAGACCCATGTGAAAGAATCTTTAGAAGAAGTAGTTGGAGGAGGCAATGCAAGAAGAGTATGGGAACTTAGAGGCAAAGAAATTGAAACCTCAATAGTGGAAGTCACAAGGGAAGAAGAGGTTGGCCTTCTAACCTCCAACTTAGGCCTAGAAACATGTGTTTTCCCTATATCTTGTTCATCCTTCTGCGAGGTGAAAGCTTCTTGAGAAGAAGATGTCTTTTGTGATTCCCTGAACACTTTCATTCTCCTATTAAGCCAATACCTCGTTCTCATGAGCACCGGATTATTCGGATCATCGAGATTGTTCATATCCTTCTGAGACCAATCAATGGTGGGAAGAAGAGTGTATTGATTGGATTTTATATACTCTACTGCATAGAGATCAGAATAATCATCTTTCATACCCTCAGGAACAATGTACAATTTGATATCCCTAATTTGTTGCAACGAAAACCTACCAAATAATCTTTTCCTCGCCTTATATTCATTAGCACAATCCTCCTAGTAGTCTTTAAATGTTGGCAAGTGGTAATAGGTCATCCTCAAAGTCTTTGAAATAAAACATTTACTTGTCGAAGGAAACCCTCTTCTAATATGTATGGAACTTGAACTCTGAGATAGTTCGCTCAACATTTTGAGCATCAAGGGTTGACTTGCAAGTGTAGTTTCCCAATGAGATGGGGAATTGGATCCCTGATATTTTCTTGTCTCTGTAGGTTCTATGAAGCACATTTAGTTGTCTACATAGTTCAACTAGGACTAACTTGTCGATCAATGAATACGTAGCTTGTTTGGTGACCCCTCAAACCCAATTATCTGGATGTATGAGAACTTCCTGAATTAAATGAAGAGGCTACATATATGAGATCAGCTTGCACGACCTCCGAGGAAACCCTCTCGCCACATTTCCCTCAAGCAATATGACTAGAACATGGTGAAAGCATCATTTACTCTCCTATGATGAGTTTTATTGTTCTCATAGGTGAGTTGGGTGTAGAATTCATACACTGGTGCATTTTGCTTGTTCTCTTACCCTATCAACCCCACCCATATCCCGTATGCTACTAAAGTGTTAAATCAAGTATGAGGTCATGTGAAAAGTTTTACTTTGATGTACATTGACCAATTGTTGAGTCAAGTTTTCATAGATAATTTCTCCCCAGTTCAAATGTTGTTTGTCTTCACATATTACATTGATGTATACACACATCCAATTCTAGAACTCATTGGTGGATGGCATACCCATTACTCGGCTAGCAATGTGATCATGTCTGAAAGTTCTTCTATGAAATCAATTCTGAAGAGAGTTTTAGGCAATTTGGAAGGCCCTTTCTTTTTTTTTGTTTTTAGCCGATTTAGCAATCATGGTCTTATACTTATCTTGACTCAGTCAAATAGTCTTTGGGCTTCAGTCTTGGTTAAGATTTTGGAGTTTTCAAAGGTTGGGATTCCCAAGGCCACATTAATATAATGGGCATCTAGTTTAGCAATGATTTGCCCTTGGGGATCTTTCAATTATTTGGTTTGAGGATCAAAATTGGATGCACAGTTAGGACTATGTCAGTACATTGTACTGAGGTGGGGAAGCCAGCAGATAAGTTAATCCACCGTTTTTAACACATTGGGCTATATGGTGGGACTATCATCTGTGATCCTATCCCAAAAGTCATTTAGATTCATGTGTCTGACATCACTATCACCTATGTTGGGCACGGAGGTTTCTAAGGATGAAATATGCTCATGTCCAAGCATATTGAAACTTCATGGTGGCAGGATTAGGGAAAACCTAGGGAAAATCGAGGCTAAACAATGAATTTTGACAAGTATTTAAACAAGAGGGCTGGAAACTCAAATAGCTACCAAAGTGCACAAAGGATGGATAACACTACTCACCTTTTGCATGGAAATGAAGGCACCCTCACAACGGTCTTAACGCACTTTGAATTTTTGAATTTGGGTAAAAATTGACTAAGTTATGAGCAAAATACTTCTTTGGCACGGGGAAGAAGACGTGGACAGGGCACTTGAAAAATCGAGCTAGTAAATGTAAAAATAAACTAAGTATGGGGTAATTTATAAGGAAATTAAATTAAAAGGCTCGATTTAGGGTTTAGGGCAATTATGCGCATATCACCCAACCCGTGGGAACACCTTTTACCTCATTTGCGTATGAATCGGATATGACAGGTCACGGGGAACAGGAGGAACAACGCTCAATGCGGGAGAAACGGAGATGCGGCGAACTCAAGGAATGATGGAACAAGTTCCATGTGTTCCTCAAATATCCACAATCACCAATATGAATGAGAGGAGAAGCCATGCAGAGAGAACGGGTCTGTGGAGAACGAATGGTAGGGTGGAATAAGTTCCATAGGTTCTAGAAATGTCCACAACTACCGCAATGAATGTTGAAAGGAAGGTGTGCGGGAAAAACAACCCCGAGGAACAGACGAAACGATGGAGCAAGTTCCTCGTGTTCCCAAAATCACTAAAAAGCCGATGCGAAGGGAAGGTTTGCAGCGATACAGGTGATGCGGGAACCGAGGAACGAACGGAACGAAGGAACTGTTCCCACAGACCAATAAAAATCCGATTTACACTGCATAACCGTTCAATGTGGACAATGCGGAGAACAGGAGGAACAGAGGAACCATTCCTCATGTTCCTCCAAAGTCCGCATTGACCGATCTAAGCCCAAATTAGCTCAAATTTGACTAACTGTTGGGATTTTTTACATTTTTTTGACAACGAGGTAGATACAACCAAGAAAAATGGGTCATTTAACCAAAAACTCAAAACAAATCAAAAATTCCACATTTTGGGGTTAGTGACAGCACACATAATGAATAATGTGTACATTCCAATCCTTTTTAATTATTTTTTCCATGTCTTCTAACATTGGTATTAGATCCAAACACGCGAGGAGGACGATGTAAGGGATTATTTCAAGCAGATTCAAGAGTCTAGTTACAGTCCGGAAGGAAGAGAATTCAGTGCATTTTCGAAGCATCTACGGCACAGACAAAAACATAAAGTTACGAAAGGGCACATGACAGAAGCATAAAGCCGCAAAAGCATTTGTTTTGGACACAAAAGCTTGTATGGAAGTCACAAATCGTGAAAAACATCATTCACACTTTTTCAAAGGTACGAACACAGTCTTGAGTTTAGCCTCCATGCATTAGCCTAATTTTGAGGGCATCGCAGACACTTAGACCAAAGGGACAAAATGCCAAAAGATTTTGAATTTCATAGACATAATTTCGAGCAGGATTTACACAAATTCTTGAAACAGTCGTAGGGTAGATTTCTCAGTCACAGCCAGCAAGGACATTCATCCGAAGGTAAAATACAGCGGCTGGAATAAGAACACAAACCGGGTATTCTGCATTTGTACTTTTTTGTTACAAATTTTACAAGAGTTTTTAATTGAATAAAGCTTTTTATAATGGAAATTCCATTGGAGAAATATTTTGGCTTCAACTTTCACACTTGGAAAGTTAAAATACAAATGCAATTGATGAATAAAAATTGTGGGAATAGTTAATGGGAAAGAGAAATCACCTACAGATGCAACTAAATTATTGGATTGGCAGAGCAAAGATGATAAAGCCAAAGCCATTATTGGTCTTGCTCTCTCTGACTCCAATTACAAAGTGTAGACCTAGAAAAATTGTCCAAGGAAATATGGGATACTCTAAATAAATTGTTTGGAGCAAAAGTTGTCAATGCAAAAATTTTGTTAAAGCTTCAACTTTCTAGATTCAAGATGGTTGATGAAATCACTATGTCTAGCCACATTAGCAATCTAAGGTCTCTTCTTGGACAAGTAGCGATTGTTAATGCAACAATAGATGATGAGGATACAAAAGCCATCCTATTAAAAAATCTACCTTCTAAATTCAACAATGTCATTTTTACTCTTAGTCAACTGCCTTCTCAAACTCTAGAAGATATGATTTCAGCTCTCTTAGCTAAAGAAAAGAGAACAATTGCAAGAGATACAAAGATGATCCTCAACCTGAGATGGCATTATACTTGAGAAATAACCATAGAAGATCAGATAAAGACAAAGGAGAAATTGAATGTTACTACTGCAAAAACAAGGGTCACACAACATAAAATTGTACCATTCGAGCCAACGATGTTCTTAAAGGAAAACTCAAATGCATACCAAATGAAGTTAATGTAGCCATTGTTGAAGATCCACTAGATGTTGAAAATGATGAAGATGCTAATGAAGAATATGTATTTTAAAGAAGCCCCCACTTTGAAGACAAGAAGGGATCTAATGTAGATGAAGCTTAGTATGGATTGTTGCCCAGTTAGTTCGAGAGTCTGTGAATCTTGGGAATTATACCCTTACAAGGGTCATGAGACAACTTGATGGAGCATTGTGGATGTAGCTCAATATGGATGGTTGTCCAATAATTTGAGAGGTTCGTGATTTGGGAGTTTAGGGAGGTGGAATCGGGAACTTGAGAATTTAGCTCAGGAACTACACCTTTACAAAGGTTAAAGAATTGTTTTGAAAGGAAAATGTTTATGAAGAATGTGTGGTCTTGTTTGGTTCTGTTACTTTAATCTTTTGTCAATATGTTTGTGTTTTCTTTTTATAGTGTAAGCCTTAAGAGGGGGTATTAGAATATAAGGCTTATAATTTAGCATTAAGTCTATATTAGCAAAGCATTAACTAATAAACGATTGAAACCATCTCTTACATAATGAAATGACAGACACACAATGAATAAAGTGTGCATTCTGATCCTTTTTAATTATTTTTGTCCAAGTCTTCTAACAAATAGAGGTGCTTGGTCCTTTTTCTTTGAGAGGTTATTCTGGACATGGATCAAAAATGACCCCTATAGCTTTTAGGTTTGATTACTTCCTTCTCTAAGCCCACTTCAAAAACTGAAGGCATTAAGCACCCACTAGACAATCAATTTTCACCCAAAGGATAACAAATCAATGATGTGCTCTCGCTTGGATACTCCTACTAGAATACCCCAACCCCTTCCCTCAAAACTAAGGACGGGTTGATCTACTTCATTTCAGCATCAAGGAATGTCTCCTTGTCAATAGCATGGGTCAAATTGACATATGCACAGTCCTAGATTTTTCTCTGCTACCAGATGTTTATCAGCCTTGAGGCTGGGAAAGGCTCTAAGAGGCATACTTAGCTTCCTCCCAATTTGAACCCCCTTAGCCCTAGGCATTCCCATATGAGCATTCTATGGTCCTATATGGAAATTTGTTGTATTGATAGACAACAATGTTGTTAGTTCTTTGGAATCCCAATCAAATCCATATTTACAATATTGGTCTCTTTTTATTGTCTCTTACTAGACCTTTCACTGGTTTACTATTTATGCTTGTGACATGTCATATGCCTCAGGGTTTAACCACTTTAGGTTTGCCCCCTTTGACTTTGCTCACTTTTATTTGGTGCTTTGCGTTTAGTAATTTTCTTAACCTGTGGTATTTATATGCAAGTCCTCTTTTATAACCAGTTGTAATTTTTGAGTATTGTTGACCTATTTTTGTTGTTCATGCACATTAATATGATTTCTTTCTTTTCTTAAACTTAACTACCATTGTAGCATCAGTCCTCATTTTTATTCAATCAATTAAAATAGCATTGGCTCTTACCTCTTCAAATGTCGAATGTCATTCATTACACAACCATACAGCATGAATGTAATTTATTAATGATGATAACTAATGGGGCACAATACCAAAGATGAGAATGTAAGCAATGATTCCAATTGATGGTCAACATATTCAAGACAGAATACCTACAACCAACACCAATGATGGGATGGAATATCCGATACTTCATACAATATGCTTCTCCAATCCAATAGTTTGTTCTTATATAATGTACATAAATATCCATATTAATCGGGCTCGTATGTGCCTATATTGTTAAGATGACAAGTATTACTCTTTACCATTGTTGGTACATTACAATCTTCTTATTGTTTGAGATCAAAACGAATTGGATGCAACTGCAAACCAACTAATCATGTGACATCATAATAGCCAAAATTACGTGGTCATTGAATAAGCACGATTTAATTCTACTTCCCATGACAATAGGTAAAGGCAATAAAATATCATGACAGTTTTCTCATAATAATTCTAAAAGCGATTACCTTGCTACTTTGAACAAGGCAGCGGGCCACCTTACCTTAGCACTAATGGAAAACATTGCCAATAAAAATCCCAAATAGATTGAGATGGACAAACTTTATCTGGGGTAAAAATTAACATAAAGATAACATAATAATTCACATAAACTTGTAGTAGCATCTTGTAAAAAATTCCTATAAACATGCAATATTGTTTTACAGCATTTACCAGATAGAACTGTGAGAGACCGAGTGACAAGACGACGATACTGCTTCTGGCTTCTGCCAACTTCAGTCTCTGGAATGCTTAGATGTGGTCGCTGAGCAGCATCAATGATCCGGCAAAACAAATTACATATATCGTCCAATTTCATACTGACAGTAATCGGTGATTCGACTCCCATATCCTGGCTCACCTGCCATGAAAAAATAAGTATACAAATTTATAAGCATACAAACGGTTACCGTAATTGGTTTCAGAGAATGCAATCTTGCCAATGATAATGGTCAGCATCTATGATAAAGGATGTTTTACAACCTGTTTTTGTGTATTCGCGTGTGTATGTGTGCATTTCAAAACCGAACCATATCTTAATTATGTAAACAACTGCAAGATGAATTCAGTAAGCCAATAGATAACATCTAAAACTAAGTGAAGACTCAATGGGCAACCCAAATGCGATTAAAAACCAGAGGCATCTATCTCAATTGTGTATAGAAGCAGAAAAGGGTATAAAAGAGGGAAAAGGCAAGGAGATAGCCTCTATCAATGAAAAGGAATCCAATGTCAGAAAATATCAAACCTAACCAAGATGTGTTCCATTCATCCCCAACATCCCTAGGACATGTGTGGCATTTTTCCATGCCCTCAAGATGTTGAGGATGTGACAGCAAACATCCTTGTAAAGGAGAGAGTTACGTGCCCAATAGGATGTCTTGTCACCAAACTGATTCAAATCATTGAGTGGGGTCTTAGATTGATCCTCACCCATTTTCGGTATTCCATTTTAATTGAGTTTAATCCCATTTCTGATGCATGCAAAATATTGCGAAGGTTTGTGTGCAGATACTTTATATGTTAATGTTTTAATACGCATGATATATTAATGTTACACACAACATATATTAAAATCACTATATAGCACATGTATCATACCATGCCCTTGGAGCTTGCATGAGACCTTGTAAAGACATTCTCAATCAGCATACATATTCACAGTCCTCTTCAACACCAGATGACTACTCCATGTATATTTCATCTTTGAGATCCCAATGTAGAAAGGCCAACTTAACATCCATCTGATGCACCTAGCATTAATGATTTACGAGTGAAAGAACAAATCCAAACAGTCATTTTAAAAACAGGGACAGAGGTTTCATCCCAAGTCACCGCATTCGAATTCAACGAGGAAAAAATTCGTAAAAAAATCGTTGCTAAAAAAATCAACAAAATTTGTGATTATATTCGACTACAAAAATATACTTATATTTTTAAAAATATAAAATATATATATATATATATATATATATATATTAAATACAAATGTAGTTCAAAATTAAAAAACATATATCAAATATAAATAATTAATAAATATGTAAAATATAAATATATAATAAAAATGTTAAAGTATTGTATCTAATATGTAAATATAATAAAAATGTTAAAGTATTGTATTGTATCATATGCCTTTTATTGTATCTAATATGTAAATATATTAGATAGTATTGTATCTAATATGTATACATTAAAATTAAAACCTAAACTAAAAAATAAAAGGCATATGATATAACTAAAATTGTAACTCAAATATCCTTGCATGGGCATAAAAATCTAAAATAAAACCTAAACTGTACTAAAATAATACAATGTAAGAGTCGAAGAATAAAAATAATACAACATGAGAGGGAACAACGAATGGCAATGGAATTATAAAATCCAAGGGCCATGACAGAGATCGCATCAAAGGCATAGTATTTTTCAAACAAGACAGGGAATAATAGCTTTCAAACACGGCAGGGTATGTTAGCTTCCAGTCATGCCGTAACTCTTTTCTGGAACTTCAAACACAGCAGCTGGGGCAAAACGAACATATAGCCATCATATTTTCGATTTTTTAATTCGTTTTTGGTATGCAAGAATTAAAATCGCGAATTTTGATGAATTTCATGTCACAGCTTGAGATTTGACGAAATTTGCATTTTTGCCTTTAAAATCGGCGAATGCAGTGAAACAAACTCCATCATGACAATTCCTTCTTTGTGTAAAAAGTCTTTAGCATCAAGACAAGCCTTATTTATTTCGCCCTCTTCATGTATAAGTTTTCTCCTATAGACCCACTTGCACTTGACGATATCCTTTCCCTTTGGTGGTGGAACTATTTCCGATGTATTGCTCCTTCATCAAAGACTGATATTCTTTTTTCATATCCCATCTCCATTTGTAATGTCGTGCCTCATTAAATGCAAATGGATCGCATGTCTAGAATCCCAGTCATGAGAATTTGTTTCTAAAGTTGAGTTTGCTTGAAACAAAAGCATCACCTTTAGGCTTTCATATCTGTAGCATTTTCAAGAATGGATGTTGCCCATCTAGGAAGCTTAGGAAGAGGAACTTCCCTGTGTACGGAAGACTGACTGTTGGCTTTTCTTCAGCAATTGGAAACTTGAAGGATGAATTTTCTAAATGCATGGTATCTCGTATTTCATGCTCCTAATTACAAGAAATTAAGTCATGTAGAGATGCAGTTAATTCCGTATTCTATTGTGCATGTTGCTCCATATTTGCAATGCAATCCACTTCAACAAAGGAACAACTCTTCCAAGTAAACAGTCAGACTTGGTAGGACCCCTTAGATGGTAAGGTTCAGACTCTTCAAAAGAGAATTCATCACCAATTTTTATTGCATGAAGCATAAACAGGCAATCTCAACATGTAATCTACTTTTCCTTTCAGCAACTACATTCTGCTCCAGATAATAATGAACGATTCTTGGTGAAGAATCCATGTTGAACGCAGAAATCTTAAAACTCATGATTCACTTACTCCCACCCTCCATCTGTTCTTAGAAATTTGATGATTTTATAACTAACTTTGACTAACATTGTCTTGAATTCAATGAACTTGTCTACAACAATGCTTATTCCCCCCCAGCAAACCCATCTTTTGCAAAATTTGGGACCGTCGCTGTTAAATCAATGATGTTGTCCTAAGGGTTGAGCTTTCAATGTGTTTTCACTTTGTTCTTTTTACTTTGGCTTGCTTAATTGGAATTCTGGCTTTTTTTTCGATGTTCCCCATTGATTTTCAATTGTTTTATTTATTTACCATGGTCTTGAGTGTTAAGATGGGTATGTGATTTAAAGCCTTCTTTTAAAAGTTTTCCGTTTTATTCCCTACCTTCCCTCTAAGCTATGAGTTGTTTCTTACAGAGTTTTTGTCTTTTCTCTTTACGTATGCTTCAATTACAAGAACCATCCCAAGATGCAGTAAACAAAGAAAGATCCGTAAAGTTTCTAGTCATTATGTGAGGGCACTGCAAAGCTGAAGCTAGGCATACCTGTGAGACCACAATAAAGCTACAAAACACGGAAAAGCCTTAAGCTTCACATAGCCTACAAAAGCACAGCGGGCCTAATATCTCTGCAATAAGAGCAAACTAAAGATAGCACAAGGCAGAATTTATGGAGTTAGAAACTAAATGTCACTTCATATAACCAGTTGAGTTGTACTTCCAAGCTCGAATATCGTTTGTCCAATCTATTTATGGAATCGAGTAAATGACTGCAAACCCATCCCATTTTGGTAGAGTACTGATCTCTTTATACATAACTTGAGTTTCAAAATGTCAGCTCTATAAAACAACAATGCATTTTGGGTAGTAGAGAATTGAGCCTGTACCTCAAGGTGATCCGAATCAGCCTGTAAGAACATCTCAGGTCTCCATTTGAAATAGAAGATTTGTTTCAAAATTCCTATCTAACAGTGTTGCTGCAAGGATTACTAAACACGCCAAAAATGGAAAGAAAGCTTCACGGTAAGAAGACAACAAGTTTCCACCTTATTCCTTGACAAAGAGAAAAAGCCTCAGTCACTATTGTGCATATCACTGGAATTGGTGGACCTGAGAAAAACATGGTGACAACTTCTGCTCCTCCATTTCTCCAAGTATATGTAGAGGGCAGCGTGAGTGAGGCTTTTTGGTGGAGTTTTGTTCTTGTAGCACCCCCATTTGTTCCTATACTTGGTACAAAGCAGATAAACAACGATGCATCCAATTTCCTTCAAGGCAGCTCAAGATGGCTCCAAGCCTGCTAATGTGGAGAAAGAAGTGTGTCGAATATGCTTCAAGCATCGCAGAGCCCGGTAGGAGGATCACAATGCTTGCCAAATTGGTAATGGATGGCAGAGGCCACTTCTTTCACTCGCATTACTATCTCAACTGCTCACAATGACCATGCAGGATTCTCTCTAAGGCATCGAGGAACTCAAACAGAGCTTTTTTGTCTTTTTTTGCGAAAGTTGAACAATCTCTTGCAATTGTTTGGTTCTATTGGAGCTCAAAATTGCACCCATCCCAAATCAAGATGACTGGGGCTTTGAGGCAACATGGGACTATCTCCAAGTTGTGGGACCTTGCGCTTGAGACAGACCTCCGGAGAAGGCCGGCTTCCTCTACTTATTTCTATTGCTACAACTACTCCTAGGAAGGGAAATGCAACTATCTAACTCTACTCTATGATTCCAAGGGACCAAGGTGAGAAGGAGATGCATAAAATGAAATCCTAAGCTAAAGGGAGGTGATAGCACCAAAAAGAAGGGGATGAACACTCTCAGATGAGTGAAAATGAAGGAAAATGCGCATAGAAGGGTAGACATACGTGTCACACTTATAGCATCACTCACACACTCATCTCCATGAAACACAACAGAAAAGGGACCTCGCAGAAGACAAAAACATGCACTCGCATACCAATATTGTAAAGGAAAGGCAAGAAAATGCAATAAAATGTGAGTTAGGGCAGAAATAGCCACAAAACAAACTTTTATTGCTTCCAAATGATGCACAATCAATTACAATGGTGGAAGGAGGCAAGAATCTATATGCAATGAACCGATCTACTATTCGCAACTCAAAATGCCAAGGAACACTACTCTCAATAATGCTCTTACGAACCATGAGAGTCCAACCTTTTTAAATGAGCATTATTCAACAATTTATAGGAGAGAAGAGGGAAAAGAGAGGGAAACACGGATTTTCAATCTCAACCACCAACAAGATGCATTAAGTGCCTGCAAATCCACCCGTAGCACCGATAGATCCACCCCCATGTCAGCTAGCTTGTAAAAGAAGAAAAGGAGTCAAATCTGATCAAATCTGGGTGGTTGGGTCGACTAGATGTGTGCATTAATGACCTGAGTCATGTTTTACTATTTTTTGCCTACCAAATCCCACCAAAATCTGATTTTGAAAACCCTAGAGTGTAGCCCATGTCAAAGAACTTTCCATTAAGACCAAGCGCACATGATTTCAAGCTCAAGCAAAAGTTATGACGATCTGAAGTTCTGCGTAATGCAAGAAGAACACACAATCCACTTGGTACGATCTCGGTTGATCACGAAATCGATTGATTGTTTGTTGGTCTATTCCCGCCACGTGTCGCATGCTCATTCGCCACGAGGATTCGGCTACACCGCGCCTTTTAACTAGTTTGGTGTGGTGTGCACTTCATCTAAAAAGTCCCAAAGATGGACACGTGGCACACCGTGACTAGCGCAAAGAGGTCGAACCTTGGGTGCATGCGTGGGAGGAGGCGCGGGAAGAGAGGATGCAAAAGAAGTCCAGTGCGCGGAAGAGGGTGCACGAGGACTAAGAAGAAAGGTGCATATTTGCTAAGGTATGCAAATGTGCAATACGAGCACGAGGCATTCGACAAACGAGTGCGTGAGGATTGGAAGAAGGTGGCGCACGGAAGTGCACCAAAAGGAGAATCAAGAATGCGCAGTGCGAAGTGCATGGGAGAAATTACAAACAATGCACGGACTCGGAAGAAAAGGCATGCACAACAAGGCATGTTAGGGACTTACTAAAACAAAAGGCAAGTTCACAGTGCGCACGAAAGGATGCGCAAAGACCGGAGATGAAAGCGAATGCGCGAGGGTGCACACAAAAGGAAAATGAAGGGATATAGCGAATGAAGGAAAAGAAGACGAGAGAGCGCAAAAGGTGCGCAAGAAAGCGAAGGGAAAGAGTAAGGGAGAGCGCGCGAGGGGTGCAAGGAAGAACCGCAAGAAGACCGGAGGTGCGCGCAATCTGAAAACTTGATGTCAAAGCCGAATGGAACTACAAGTTGTGAAAATAACCGGGAGTTATTTTGGACAACAGCTTGGCGACTTTCGTGGATATCTTCCTGCTAGATGAAGAGACCAATGGCCTCAAGCATCCATCGCGCATGGAGTCACCCCAAAACATGAGATTTTGATTTGTAACCTAAAGAATGCACCCATGGAGTCACTTGAAGCATTGTTTGAACTCTGCATTAAACTACTACTCTCATATGAAGATATTCTAACTTGAATTCTATGAGTCGAAACATGTTGAATACTACCTCCACTCAAAACTAAATTGCCATGCCGTAAACAACAAAAGAGTACACGCAAGTGCGCGCGAGAGGAAAGAAAACAGCGCAAAAGGAACGCGCCAAGTAACAAGAAGCACAACTATGTACAGAAATTGAAAATCATACATGTTCCAAGGGGAAACATGCAAAGTAAGTAGGAACCCCAGTAATCTCAATACATAATGTGGACCAATGCCTTATCCATTGGGCTATACAAAGTCACCACAGAGATATACAACACAACTTCCTTTATTGAACACACACACACAAGAAACAAACACACAAGACAAGAAAGGGAAAACAAAACACAAGCGAAACATGAACCGAGAAAGGAAACACAACACAAAAGGGAAACATCCTAAATCACCTATGTACATGCGAGGGACAACCCGCTTTCATTGAAGCACCAATTTGAACTGAGTACTTACCCGTAAATGGGTATAAATGAATGTCCTGTCTTCTACAAATCCGTTGACTAGTTCATTAAAATATGAACCCCTCCTTAACTTCTTGAAACAAACCAGCATGATTGATAAAACTTAATTGATGATCCGCCTATTCAATGCATTGCCTTTATAACTTTCGGACATTCTTTCCGTCTTCTCATTGATTCCCAAGTTTGTTCCACATGTTGATTTTCCACCGCTGCCATGAAGATGGTTCTTAATTACTCGAGTTATCATTTCCATAGCAAGACATTTATTCTTCATTGTGCATCTACTTCATGACCATTGCTTTCATGGGTTGGTTCTCGGCAGATGTCTCAGAAACTTTGGCATCATCATCCACCTCTTGATTTTCCCTTTCCCTATTTCTCAATTGGATCAAGAAATCATATTTCTTGCACTCCTACTTTTCCGCAACATGCTGCCCTACGCAGTGTGGTATGTGTATTGCATCATTACCTTGAAAAGAGAATGAGCTCAAGATTGGGAATATAACATGCATATTGTCATCTTCTTCACCTTGTCCATTTTGGGATTTGTCATCCATTTTTATTCTGAGAGAATCTTCCTCTTAGGCAGGGTGAGCACTGAAAGGTTGAAGTCCATTAACAATGTTTCCAGCCATAGGATGCAACAATATTCCATATCTCCATTTTTCGTTGAGAACTTTTTCATCCTCGTGGAAAGGAAACGAGCACAATATTGGAGCTATTATGTTGTTGTTATCATTTCCCATTCTCGGTCACCAAGAACCAAGAAATCCATTTCCGTGATGAAATCATCATCTCCTTGAGTATGTTCAAGTTCAAGAGGTGGAAACATGTTGCCATTCTTGCATTTCTTTTCATCTTCTTCCAATGAGAAAGAGAAGCTTTCAAGTTCACCAACATACTCATCACATGGAAACTCATACTTAAGCCTCAAAACATGATCTGAAATATCGAAGTCCCCTGTCAAGAAATTGTTGAGAGCATCATTTCTTGATCCGCATTTGCCCTTTACCCAATATTGCTTTGTTGCAAGTCATGGCTCTCATCACATCATCAACATCTAGTGGAACAACTTCATTTATGCTCTCATCCCATGAAAAGTACACACTTCAAACTATGATTTCATCAACTCATCATTATGTTCTTTGACCAGCTTCGTGGTTCTTGGGCATTCTTCTACCAACATGGGCAGCTCAAGATCATCCTCAAAGGTCATGAAAAAGTTACCAGATCTAGAATTTTAACACGGGATATTTGTTGTTAGATCATTTGGCTTTTGAACAATATACTTCATCTTCCTAATAGGAAGAAGTTTCTTTGTCTTACCATTAACCGGATGGTGGTGTGCGACCAATCCAACTGCATATCTCCTCCAACATCTCAACAGAAGCTTCACCCAACAACATACCATACGAGGCGGGCATGTCTGCTACAAGGATTCTCATTGTGATTTTCTTGTCAGGGAAGTCTACCAATGCTACCTCAACATTTTTGATTTGTCCAATGAGAGGCACTTGTTTCATTTCCATGGAGAGACACTTTGCCAAAGGTAGGGGAAAGGGAGAGGCCGAGGGCTTTAGCAACTTTTGCGGGCATGACGTTGTCCGAGGCACCAGAGTCAATGATGCAATTGTTTAGCTTGTACCCATTGACTAACAAGGCTATGTAGAAAGGTTCTACCTTCCTAGAGGTGGAGGGTGTGGAGGCAAGACAATTCAGAGATGGAGTGGATTGAGATGCATGAGGTGGTTCTTTGGTGGTGGCATCTTTAGAAACAAAGCTACTTCCTTTGATATGTTGAACAAGTTTCTCAAGTTGCTTAGGATGAGTTCTCAAGTACTCAAATTCGAAATTTGGACTTTGATCTTTTAAAATGGTCAATGATATCAAAGGATGAAGAGGTGGTAGGAACATCATGGGTTATGACAGCTTTGACATGGACATTCTTAGGACTTGCAAAAATTGATTTTTCAAGAGAGGTTGAAGGAGACTTACTTGAAGAGGAAGAAGGATTCTTGACTAGAATGGTCTCATGCTTCCTCTCAGTTGACCTCCACAAAGCGAACTTTGATGATCCTCCTTTCATTGTTGTTTTCTCAAGTCGCCATTTGAGGATTCAATTTCTTAGCTTGGGTAGTAGAAGAAGAGCCTTCTTTCTCCTTTTGTGATCGAGTGAACACCGCATATGAGTAACTATCTGTGGGTTCTTCATCATCAAGTGTGCATTCACAAAAACCGATCCGAGCACATTCTCTTTCTCCTTCATCTTCAACTTCTAATTCAAAATTTTCTTCTTCTCCATCTTCATTGCTCTCACATATTGCATTGATCGATTGGAGCCTCCAAGGCAAGCCTTCGGGGTGCTTCTACGATCTGGTTTCTGTTTTGGTTTGGATGAGGTGTTCGTTGAACAACTTCCCTTTTCAGCATTGTCAATTCATTTGCCAACTTCTGCAACATCGGATCAGTTCTCTCATCTTTGAACTTTGGGTTTTATCTTTCATCGAAGGATTCTTGATCTTACATGAGACAACAATTTCTTGAGCGTTGTCCAAATCTCGTGGTTGAACTCTCCGCAGTATGAAATTTACTTCAGCAATTGAGCATTCACCAAGAACCTCTTCAAATTATCTGCAGTGGGAAGAGCAATAATGGGAATTTTGTTGATCATCTTATTGAATTTTGCCACGAAGTCTCTCATGGACTCTTGCGGCTCTTTCTTCATCTAAGTGAGTTGAGTAAGGAGGGCATGAGCGTCTTCGGCGTCTTGAAGCTTTCTTCAAAATTCTTCTTATTATCGCCCCAATTGGAGATTGAGCGTGATAGCAAGTAGTAGAACCAATCTTTTGTCACATCTTGCAATGTTTCCACGAACAACCACATAAAGAACATCTTCATGTTGCACTCCAAGGATGCCACAAGTTGTGATGAAGGCTATGATATGATCGTCAGGATGTTTCTTGCCATCTCCATAGAATTTCGGGAAGTTCTTTCTTGACCCTTGTGGAAGCTCATGGAGTGGTGGAGCCAAAGCCAACGGACCAATGTTATGTCCCTACAAAGATGCTGCGTGCTTACACTGCAATTTCTTCCTACTCTCTTTCTTCTTCATGTGGAATGAAGACTACCGGTTCAATAATTGGCTCTTCAATATGACCTTTAAGAGGATTTTTAGGAACTTACCTTCTTAGTGGTACAATAGTAAGTCTGAAATCAGCTCCTTGTTGTTCCTCGAATGTGGGGTCAACAATGCCACCTACACAATCAGCTCGGGTGTACTGTCTTTCTGCCAACTTTTCTCAAGTGGTTTGCAAAAAGGCTTTTGATCATTCAAGTTTTTTTTTTTTGGATTTTGGATTTGTTTTTACTTTTTTTTTGTATTTTACGATATTTTTTGGGTACACAAGGGCAAATCTCTCCCCATGGGAGTCATCAAAAACTTTTGGTGAGAAAATCTGTCGATATGGCAAATTAGGTGTTCCCACCAACGTTCACGGGGCTACGCCTCTCTCTATATTGAATGGTGCAGCTCCCATTATTGAATGTAAACTAATCTATTCCTATCTAAATGTTGTGGGTTGGCCAAATAGGTCGGGATCACACAGGAACACTCCACTGAACCTGTGGCAAAGTGCTTGTATAGGGTATAAAGGAGGAAATTACAACGATGAGGGGTGAAGGAGAGAAATTAGGAAAGGAAGGTTATTGTTGTGAGTAGGCCAATTATAGAGTTCACACCCAATAACTAGTAGTTCAACATTCAATATAGAGGAAAGCAACAATGAAGCTATTAGTGAGACAAACAAAACCCACACATACGCGTTCTTACAGGCCTATTTATTTAAGATACAAATCTCTTTTTTGATCACTATGCTTGCAAAGTGCATAAAAGAGAGAAATAGAGGAACACATAGGAAAAGGGGAATGGAAGAAATGTAGCTTTTATTCCTTGTGTAGTGATGAAATACAAAGCATCAATCAATCTACCACAATTCACAATTGCTACCAAGAACTAAAATTTTCAGATCCTTTGGAATGGAGAAGCCATCCCAATTTATAGCCTTGTGAATTGACCTTTCATCTCCCCTACATGACTCTTCGTGTTCCTATTCCACTTGTGACCTTTCAATTGCCCCTAGAAGAGACAATTTAGTATCTCTCTTATAATTTTGAGAGAATACTTTTATAAATATTGTCACTTAAGTGAATAGGAAAAAATACCATGATTGCTTACAACGAAGAATTAGAAGGGAGAGAAGGGAAGAAGGGAAGGGGATTAATTGAACTTGTTGAAGCTCTTTATGAAAAACTTGTTGATGATGATCATAGTCTCCTTCTTTTGCATGATGCACATATACCCTAGACCACTGAATGAGTGTTTAGAAACATTGTTTCAAGACCTCCCAATGTAAACTTGAGATGAACACGAACCTTACACATGATGATGCATTCTTGACCTTCACCATGAGAGTGAGGATCACTCTCTTAATCCTTAGGCTTTTACAATTGTTGTTCACGATGTTCAAACCTCTTGACACTTGCATCCTTTGTTTTGCACAATCGTGTCAGCAAGATTGCAAACTTTTCTACACTACTCTGAGAGGTGTGAGCTCTTTCCTAGCTCACTTGTCTTGATCACTCGATCAACTTAACCATTTCAAGCCACCCATCTCGCCGGCTCACCCAACTCACCCAACTCAAATCAACTCACCGAGCCCAAATCAACCAACTCACTAAGCTCACATTACTCACTCACTAAGGGATGATGATGAATCCACCTTGAACAATGAGCAATGATGACCTCTTAGCTTGAATTTCAACTGAGCTTTAACATCTTTCGAATCTCTTATGACCGCCCAATGTCCCTGAATTTCTCTTGTACTGTGGTGATCTATCATTCTTCCGGACAAAATTGAGTTCAAGATGTTGTTTTCAAGACCTATATAGAGGTTTCATTTCTCTATTTGAGCTATGAGATCATCCCATAACCCTGTGAAGAGTCCAAAAGCGGAAAGATGAGTGAAAATGGAGCCATCTACAACTTTTTGCACCCAAAATGAAGACTTTCTATTTTTAGCAGGTAAGACCAAGACCTACTATTTTGGGACATATCACCTATTTTGCTCAAATATGACCTTTTGAACCTTTTGGCACATTCCATCCTCTTCCATTGACAATGCATTGCTATTATTAGCAACTTCCTATTTTTAGCAAGTTGTTTTTTCCAAACATACTATTTTGGGAAAATTGTCATTTTTGTCCTGCCTTCCATTTTGCACCTAATCATGGGTGATCCGAACTTGCAATTCAGGGACTTGCTATTTTTAGCATGTAGAGGGGCATAGCATATGCTATTTTTAGTAAGTGATAAAAATGGCCACTATTTGCATGTAAACATCATTTTCAATTTGGCTCTTCGTCATGATCTTGTGCTTCAAATTTCACCGTGTTTCACCCCCCGAATGCTTGGAAATCAAAAATATTTTTTCCTGCAGCCATTCGGAGTCACTGAACTTCAAATATCACAGAGATGCTTTGGAGAAGAAAAATCATCTCAAACCTTGGTACGATCAATTTCTTTGCTCGCCGGTAGTGAAAAATCTTCATTTTGGCAACCACGGATGCTCTGAGAGAAATTTGATATGGTATCTGAAGAATTTGTAGGTTTAATGGAGGTGTTGCAGCAGCGTTCATGGAGTCCTGGAGGGAAAATGAAGGGCAATGAGTTATAATGACTTTTATACATCCTTCCGGCAGCACCTTTCTCGCACGCACATAGAGGGAAGAAGCACGACGCTTAATATTTTGCAAATTTTGACTTTTTACAACTTCATGGACATGGGCGCATTTTTGTGTCCCAAGGAGATGACACGTATAAGGCAGAAAAATGTGCCCTCTTCTCAACTTGACAAATATCGGGCGGTGATTGCTTGGCGGAGGAGAGAGAGAAAGCACTTGGAAAGCTCAAAGGGGATGAAACTAGATCACATGGAGGACCCGGGCAAGGGCTGCCAGGGGGTGCATTTTTGTGTCCCAACTGTCCCAAGGGGACAGGAAAGTGGTGCAAGAAAATGTGCCCTCACTTGGAGGTGACAAGTGGCACTTTGTGATTGCACGATAGGAACGGCCGAGAAAAGGTGAGAAGGGGTTTATATTGCAACTTTGGGCTATGTTGGGGTCATATGATGATCCAAGGGGCTTAACTAGGCATGGTCGCATTTTTGTGTCCCAACTATCCCAAGGGATCAGGACAGATGGGACACAAAAGTGCACTTTGAGCCTAGGAGTGACATGTGTCCACCCTTGAAATTGGCTAAGTCCCGAAAGCTTACCTTGGAGAGAGGCTTGACGACAAAGTTTCTGGAGCATCCAAAGGTCTTTTCTGGCACTTATTTATATGAATTTGACTGCAAACAAGCATTTTGAGAACAATAGATTGGTCCTATCATCCAACTCCGCATAAACGGCATAGGAAAGGAAAGTGTATTTTATTCCATCCACACATACTATTACATTGCTACATTCTAGCTACAACCCGCTATCATTTGTGCAACTTGCACAAGGGCATCCTAGGATATCATTTCTACAAACACACACAACAACGACATAGAGTTTGAGATGTAGTACAACGCTCAGTCGTAAGTTCACTCTCGGGTGACCGTCGAGGTCAGTCTGACTCCCCATTTTACATTTTCTTTGTTAGGTTTGATGTGGTTTGTGGGTATGTGTAGGTGAGCTTCTTTCTTGTAGGATACAAGTACCTTCGCAAACAAGGAGCGACTATCATGCAATCAACAGGGAATAATCATGACACCTCTGGGACACAACGAAAACCAGATCCTGAGCATTTACACAATCACAGGCACCCAAATCCAATCATCAACGCCTGTGCGCCCTGTCCACCGCACCAGCAGTACACCCCTTCCAACATTATCCGTGAGGTCCCGAATCTACAAAGTGAGCATGACGTTGTTTGCATCTTGTTCAAGACTTCACCCTTCCCGCATCACTTCTTGCTCATTGGGAAATCAGCTTGTCTTCCTATCTCTCCTTCTTGCTTAGAGTTTTCACATTATATGTTTGTTTGCTTAAGTCATTACTCGTATTTTAGCATTCATACATTATTCATTAAAATAGTTACTTTAATAGGATTTAATTCAATTTTTATTAAACCATTTGGTGAACCCGCATCGCTCAAACCCTACTTTCTAAGAATGCATCAAAATATATCTACTTCTTAATTCATGGATCACTCTTGTTATCCTTCTTATACTCCAACCAAAGTTTCTGGCATCGCTGCCACTGCTGGTGATTTTATGCAAGTTCGTACTCAACATCCTCCCCACTTCATTACTCAAATGCCTGATCCAACCATCAATGTAGTCACCACTCGCCGCACTCATCCTCTTACAACTCCACCTATCTCTATTCCACCACCTATTACTTCTACAGTTCCTACCACCACCTCTAAGGGTTATGACATCATTGAGCAGCTTAAGAATACACTAGCAAAAACCTCTTTATGATATCTCGCACAAAGGCACTTGATTGTCGTCATACATTAGAGGCCGCCCTTCGCTCTATCCACATTGAAAGTAATAATTCAATTTACACATCTCATCCAATCCCTCAAAAATCTACCACATGTTATATCTTTTAGTGATGAGCATATCGCTCCTTTGTTGTTGACAATCCTTTGCACCTTTGCTTATCACCACTCTTGTTGGTGCCATTTGTATCAGATCGCGTGTACTCATTGATAATGGATCTCGCTATAAATCTATGTGTTTTATCCTCCTCAGGAAATAGGCATTTTTGATGATTTAATCAATAAAACCTTCACTCTAATCTACGGCTATGATTCCACTACTCACACATGCATGGGCACTATCACCTTACCTCTACAAGTTGGGCCTAAAATCAATCCTATTGTATTCGATAACGGCAACGCATTTCAATTGCTTACTTGGTAGACCATGCATTCATGCAATGCATGTTGTTTCTTCTATAGTTCATAGGTGCGTTAAATTCCTACACCGCCCATTGTTTGTTGACTCGCCCATTCAAGTTTTCCGCATAGACCCAATCACCGCCATGCCCATCCCTCCATCACAACCTATTCTATACCATAATGTTAGTACATATGATGTTAGTCAATCTAGATATTCACATCCTTCTTCTACCTCCGCAAACATACCGTCCATTCCCACCCATGCTACTAATATCATATCAACCACCCTGTCTACCTCTATAGCTACCACCATCCAACCTACCACGGATCCACTCACTCCTGCATCTGGCTCCACTCCTACCCATATCCTTGATACTGCTATCCAACATGACAATGTCAACACTGATGATTCTGAGGACGAGGTTGATGCCTTAGAGCTTAATGATGATATATTACGCAATCTTTACTTTACTCTTGAAATAGATGAATCCTACTTTCGTGACACTTTTGTTGCTATTGGTCTTGGTGAATATCAAGTTAAACAACCTCCTCCTTCCACTAATGCCATGATATCCTTCCGGGGACTATCCATACATCGACATCATACTACCACCTTCATCTCCTCAATTTCACTATGTGCCACACGTTGATCCTTTTACATGCACTCTCGTCTGACATGATTCTTATTGGCCTCATATTCCATTCGACCCCACTTAATCTCGACATTGTTTGCACGCATCATGGCTTAGCCTGGCTAGGATTCACACTTGCTGATCTCCTCCCTCCACCTCACTCTCTTCACCTTTATCATAGGTGTGTATTTGTTATTGCATGCTTATGGCCTCCGCGTATTCCATTTATCAATCTTCCTTGCACTTACTCCTCGATCCTCTCCACTCACACTTGGGCAGTCTTGGCTTGACTACATTGGTGGCACTTTGGATCCCAATCATACTAATATCACATTTCCTATGCCTTTTGGCCACATTTCTATTTGCAATGATTCATTCCTTGGCTATACTAGAAATCTCACCACTGGTATACACACAATTGTCCACAACCATCTTTTACTGATGAAGAATATGTTATGGGCATGTACAATTTACGCTGCACCGGCTCATTATATGGTCAGCCACGCACCATTGCTTACCAATTCTCCCAATCCAAATCCAATAGGCTATGATCCTAACACTAATGATCTCCTAGATGAATTTACTTCATCCTTCTACAATCATACACTTGGGGGCATCAAGCTTTCTTTCCCCCTTTTCCAAACCTATCAGTTATCAATAGTCTCTACTACTACATTTTATGCTCCATGCTTCACATCTAATCTTTATTAGCACTCCTACACACTTTGATATACACATTGTATCGTCACTACCCTATGACGCCCTCTAATTCCACAGTTCATACTCAACTGCTGAGGGTTTAATTCTAAAATGAACCTCACATCATTCACATTTCATGCTCTATGCTTCATGGTACATCTTTCTAGCATCTACTTACACAACGCACTTATTTCCCAATGACACACTCTTGTTCTATGGTTCATTCTTGACTGTTGAGGGAGCATTAAAAAAGAACATCACTTCATGCACATCCCCGGGGGAGGCACGTTGTTCCTACCATCTTCACACTTTACATACCATTCCATCACACTCATACATTGCATTTGCATATCTTGGTTGCATTTACTCTTGCTAGCTTATTCTATTTACATGTTACACTTTATTTTCCATGCTAGACGGATTCTTAGTATGTCATTATCTTTCTATATATACACATGTGCGTTCACTTGGTCTTTTGAGGTGAATGCAGATCTCTTACAAGTTCTTACACACTACAATGATGCTTCGCATCAGACTTTACCAGTCCCAACGAGGATCCCGTGGGCATCTACTTTTTCTACTACACAAGTTTTATCGCTACATTTTTCACTACTCACTACAGCTTACATTCCATTTCCCGATTTATACACGCTAATGATATACTATTTATCTTTCTAACATGCTAACAAGTGCTTCATGTATAAAATTTCCTTATAGGACTATTTACAACCATAGTTATCTGACACATTTTGCTTGATCTTGTTTGCTATTGTATGTTATTGTTTGCAGGCTTCATCCCTATGTTTTGTGTGATCATTGTATGTTTTTGGTCGCTTCGGCCATGATTGTCTTGTGACATTGTGAGTAATGTCCCATGTTTAAAACCGGTTTTTGTGGTCTATCTTGTTCTATTGCTTTTGATTACATGCTTTGCTTGCACTAACACATAGTTCTAACCTACTTTGTTTGCATGTGTCGTGGTTTATACCATGCACATCCCCTACCCCCTATAGTTATCCACTTCAAATCAGCATCGTCTTCTCCTTTGGGCTATATTCTCCTATCATCGCCAGCATGCACCCCAAACAAGGGGGCATATACATTGGGTGAACAAATCACCCTTCAAAGCAGCTCGAGCTACGGTTCAACATTAGTACAAAGACATGAACACAAACACAAAGCGGCCCCGAATCCGACTTTGGTCCAAATCACAGAGCAGAGACACTAGCGCTAGAATCGATAACAACGCCAGGCGTTTGTGTCCTTCCCAGGCGCTAATGTCCTATGGGTAGATACAAACAATTTCTCATAGACAAATTCTAATAGCTTGACAGAGCAGCCTCTATAGTTACAGTGCATGCACTTCCAGCCTCCGATTCTGACAGAATCCATGTTATCTCCTACAATAAGTGACAATCAATACAATCAAGAACTAATCAAGGACAATCGTAACTAAATCGTCAACGTACCATCTGCAGTGGTGCCTATGAGGGTAGAGTCATGGAAGGAGAGTAAAGCCAGACCTCTCTCCCCAACACTTGCTCTTGGCATGAGATCGCCCAAAAACTCGAGACTTGGCGTGAGATCACCAAAAACTCGCTCTCGACATGAGATCGCCCAAAAACTCTCCTTCGCAACATTTCAAAACATCTTTCTATCCTTTACACTATTTTACATCAGGTACACACTTTCCTTTTACTACTACTTTTACACACTTTTACATATTTTACTCAGATTTTTCATATACAAAACTTTGACTACTCTTTTGCTCTTCTTTTGCAGGTTCGTCCTTAATACGCAACAAGAAGCATACTTCAACAAATACAAGCACAACAACAGGTACAAGCTACGCACTTCACCCCTAGGGTCCACTTCCCTCTTTCCTAGTCTCCACACTTCACTTTGCAAACACTTCATGTTTCACTTATAAACTCGGCACGTTATTGGCTACACTCTCTACATGATCATAAGGTATGCATCTTCTAACTACTTTATGTTATCAAGTATTCACTCAACAACATAAAGTGGGGGCAAATGTAGACACAAAATCACGTACTTGGGTACATTTATAGGTCCTAAAAACATGCTAGCATTTACATGATTCCTAAGTAATAAAACTAGTGGTTGACAACTATCTTTGGCCTCTTTTCTTTGTCTCTTACTTTCTCTTTGGTCTTACACACCCTACACCTAGTCGAACGGAACTTATTTATCTTTCATGGCTTCAGACACCAAAGTGCCCAACCAGGGACAGCAATGCCTAGACGTTCCTTTCCCTTCCGGCCCTTCTAGGCAGCCCTAACCCTTTCTTATCTTACTCACTCCTTTTGGGTCTCTTTTATCTTTTGGGCATCTTTTTCACTTATGGGTCAGCCTTCCAGTTGTCAATTACGAAATTTAAAGGGAATCATATAAATACATAGTTATACGTTCAAAATGAAGGACCAAGCGCTAAGCATTACTTTCATCACCTACGCTTGCATTCCAAAGGCACTAAAGCACTCTAAAGGCATCTATCTAGCATCCATTCAAGGGACAAGGGCTGCATACACAACATAGGAATGGAAAGTGTATTCTATTCCATCCACACATATTATTATATTGCTACATTTTAGCTACAACCCACTATCATTTGTGCAACTTGCACAAGGGCATCCTAGGGCATCATTTATACACACACACAAGAACTACATGGAGTCTGAGATGTAGTGCAGCGCTCGGTCGTAAGTTCACTCTCGGGGTGACTCTCGGGGTCGGTCTCGACTCCCCATTCTGCATTTTCCTTTCTAGGTTTAATGTGGTTTGTGGTTATGTGCAGGTAAGCTTCTTTCTTGCAGGTTACAGGGTCAACAATCAAAGAGCGACTATCAAGCGATCAACAGGGAATAACTGCAACACAGTGAAAAACAGATCCTAAGCATTTACACAGTCACGGGCGCCCAGATCAAGTCATCAACGCCTGTGCACCCTTGTCCAAAGATTGTTCGTGAGGTCCAAAATCTACAAAGTGAAAGCGATTCTGACGTTGTTTGCAGATCATGTTCAACACTTCACCCAGCCATATCACTTCCTGCTTCATTCGAAATCAGCTAAGTCTTCCTATCTCTCCTTCTTGCTTAGAGTTTTCACATTATATGCTTGTTTGTTTGTGTCATTATTGTATTTTAGCATTCATACATTATTCATTAAAATAGTTACTCTACAATACGATTTAATTCAATTTTTATTAAATCACCAAACCAAGTTCAATGTATGTGCATTAAAAGGTACGACCTACAATCATGGAACCCAAAGTACATGAAATATGTATATTAAATGGACCCAATAATATGATACCTACATGGAGTATCCATCACCGGTGATCTAGAAGCACGAAAAAGGCAAAATAAGAATAAGTTCTAATATGCACCGACAACAAAAACTATTAGTTATATTAGTAGTAACGAACAAAAATTATATGAATGAATGCGGGGCCGATTTTGATTAAGCTCAATCACGAGTAAATACATTGCAAACAATGAACACAACACAGTCAATTGATTTCTACTTGAATGCACAAGAACATTGATTACACACCTACCTACCTACCTACACCACCAACTACATTAAACACCTAATCATAAAATTAGTGGAGGCATATACACAAACAAATTCTTAACTAAGCCTAACAATTTGTCCATACATATATATGTTTTGTTTAACCCTTGGGGCATGTAGACGAAGTTTTTGATATAGCATTGTATGTGCTTTGTTTAGTGTTATGCATTTGGCCTACTCAACAGTAGTTAATTTTTGTACAACGAAGGAAATAAATAAGAATTAGCATGTCTTTTATGTAAATGTACAAGCATTTTTTGTTTATTAGTCGAGATTACTAATTGTGGCTGATATGAGAGATAGTTGTCTATTGTTGTTCTATATACCTTCCGGAAATAAATCCTATTTCTGATATGTTTAGACACAACTGAAGGGAGCGCTCCTTGGGTATATCATCTCAAGTAGTATTGGTGTATACTTGAGAGTCTCAAATGTATATGCTATATGTAATAAGAATAAAGTACCACGTTTCATTGTTGTGTATATTTCCTTTGCTTTGTGTACTTTCTTCTCATTTGGCTGTGCATATTTCATATACTTTATTTTTTAAGTCCTTTCCTATAAAGAATTTGGCTCACTAGCATGAAGACTAAAACTTTAAAGCACCACAAGAAAACCAAGAACACAAAATTGATAGGATGGCTCTCAACTCATTTGGGATATTGTCATCAAAGGGTTCATTATAAAATAATCCCAAGGAACCCAAGTTACCCTCGACATTGTTGGGAACACCTGATTGAAACGTGCACATGGATAGGTAGTTTTCCATTCCACCCCAACTTTTGGACCATTGTTATAGGTTAACGCAAGACTTGCACAACAAATAAGAAGAAGATTTGTCGCACATGGTTATACTACAACAATATGAAGACAAATCACATCATGAGGAACAAACACAACTACAAGAAAGGCATTCATGATGACAAAACCAAGATCGTCAAACACGACAACAAGGTTGGGAAGGTTTATGGTCCACAATGCCAAATCAATGCAAAGAAAGAAACGAATCTATGGAGTCCGGTCAATGAAAAGATTCCCATGATCGGCGTAGGGGTGCCTCTGAAATATACGTCGTGGGGGAGCCTAAGGATTAACCCTTCCACGGAAATGTAGAGCCATTTGAATTTACGAAAAATTCTAAAAGCAAATGAATATCTCAAAGTGCACTTTGAGCCCCCTCTAGTAGAGGAAAATGTTAAGTCCTCCCTAGTGAAGGGAATTCTTATTCGAGCAAAGCGCTTCACTAGGGAGGAGAAGAGTTGCCATAGAGAAAGCATTTTAAGACCGGAATAATTGCTAATAAGTGAACACAAGGAAAAAAATCTTCCTATCCAAATATCAATGTAGAGTGAGGTCAATGATGATCAAGAATTATATCTTGAGGAAGAGATTGCCTATGTAGAGTTCCATGTTACAAGGAATGCCCATTGTTCAATAGAGGGAGTGGCGATGTGCCTAAGACCGCTTGGGAGGTAAATCCAATGCAAGAGACTAGAGTATGACTTGTTAAGTGTTTAGGAGAAGTGTTACATGGGGACGTGTCCCCAATCCTCAAGTCCTCATAGACATCTAGGATGTTCCAAGAACTTGAGGACAAGGTTAGGGACCGAATGCTCCCGCCATGTACCCCTACGCAAAAAGTAAAGGAGATTTACCCAAGACATTACCTAAATTCCAAGAACACTCCCAAACGTTCTCTAGGATGTCTAATGCCAAGGAACATCAGAGGGATTTCAGGATGTTCAAAGAATGTTTCAATAACATCCCCTACATCGTCTAAAGCTGCAGCTCACAAAAATTTAAAAATACACTTTTTAAAAAATTAAAAAAACTAACCTAATAACACAGCCTAACTTACTACAACACTAACCCTAAAAGACATTAATTATAAAAGGCCTAACCCACACTCATTTCAATCCCACTTCCAAAAGTTGAAGAGGAGTCAAAAGAAAAACAAAGAGCAAGAGCAAGGTATGTACAATGATCCCTCGCTAGTATTTTCCTAAATCAAAATGGGTTAGGTGATAAGATTCTTTTTTATTTTTTTAGTTTTTTTCAAAATGCAAAAGGGGTTAAGGGGAATAGGTTATTACCTATTTTTTCAAAAATAATAAGTGGGTTAAGGAAGGGCATTGGCTTTTTTTTTTTCCAAATGCATTCGCCACTGGGTGTTTTTTTATTTTTTTGTTTCAAAGTGCAAAAGGGGTTAAGGGTATCGACTGTTGTACTTGTCAATGTCATTACAAAAATAATAAATTCTTCTTGTTTTTTGTTATTGTTTTTGTCATTTTTCGTATGAAAATCAAAAATTAGAACAGCTATTCTATTGTGTTTTTATCAATCCAGTCCCAAAATGAGTTCAAATAGTGAATATGAAGCTGAATGTGAAATGAGTGATAAGGTGAATGAAGGGACGTAAGGAGAAAGGAAAACAGCATCCCCAACAAACAGTTCAGATGGTAGTGTCTATAAAATTCGCTGTCCCTCTAAGATATTTAGAAAATATGCCAAGGGACCATTTGACCAAAAAAATCCTTCAAAACAATTTTCCAAGTGATCAAGATCCCAAATCAGAACGTCAAGGGGATTTAAGACATAGAAGGGTAATATATGTTCATTGACTTGGTTGGGCAACATTGCTAGGTTGAATACACACTTATTGCACATCTCAATGAAAAGTGTCCTGTTTTGTGGAACTCTCACTTCATAAGAGGGCAAAGGTTGTGAGGTTGTTCAATGAAGATTCTACGCACAACATTCAAGTAGTTCATGCATTGGCACCCCTTCTAGTCCTCACAAAACTTCTAGGAGTGGCTTCTCGGGTCAGGCAGCATGTTATGAGGCATGTGCAATGGATGGTATTAGAAGGAAGAAGAAGGTTGTGGCCCCCAATCCAGTTGTGGATATGTTTGATACAGAGGCCACAAGGAAGTTGATGATGCCACTGAAAAAAAAATCTATTCCGTTGGCATCCCATTTCATATTGCTCGCTCTCCTTATTTCAAGGAGGCTATGGTTAAGATAGACAGAGGTGGTGTTGGTTATGTGCCCCAAAATACACAAAATTGAGGACAAGAATTTGAATAGAACTATCCCAAGGTTAATTTATCAAGCGGAGGAGATAAGGGCCACATACGACTCTCATGTAGGCAGCATTATCATGAATGGGTAGACAAATATTAGACACCACCGACTCATTAATATCATTGTCTCCTACAACGAGGGACCTTCGCTTCTTGAAAACCAATGACTATTCAAGAAAGAGGAAGGTTGCAAAGTTTCAATTTCCTAGTTTGCAAATTGTCGTTGAGGAGGATGGCCTCACCAACATTGACATGTCAGAGATGCAACTTATATGTGCAAAGCTGCAGGTAAGTTTGTTGAGGCTTATTTTTAGCATATATGTTGGACCTTGTGTTGCATGCATGCCATGAACAATGCATTAGAAGACATTGGAACATTGATCGGGTGAAAACGGTGAGTACAAGACGCTAAGGAGGTGCTATTGTTCATATACAAACACAACACATCATTGGCACTCTTTCATACCTTTTCGAGGAAGGAATTCCTCAAGACAATGTGTATGTGTTTTGCATCCTACTTTATTTGGTTGGATAGGATGCTCGAGTCACAAGCCCTCGCAACTTATGGTCATGATGCAGAATGGACTTGGTGAGGGAGTCCAAGACAAAGCACATGAAAAGAATGAAGGTGGTCGTGTGAGAGATACATTTTGGGCAAAGATGTGAGATATGTCACATCAATCAGTATCTCTAGTTTTCAGGTGTGATCGAATATGGGGATTCCAATAGCCCTAAACTCAACGAAGTGTGAATGTACTTGACAATATGTTTCATGAGATGAAGGCCACCATTTAGGCAAGGTACCCCACCTTGGTCTTCTACCATCAACATGTTCAACACATCATAAAGTGAAGGTGGGAGAATCTTAACACCCCTTTGATAATGGCCGAATATGCACTAAAGCTTAAATGGTATGTGGAGAGGCCTCGACAGAAATGTCCCCTTCGATGACGAGATAAAAAGAGATTTATTGAAAACCCCGAAAAAATGTATAATGCAAACAATGCTTCTTGCATCGAATTGATTGGCTCAAGTTTATCGGGCTTGAAAAATACAATTCTTCGACTAGGATAGATAGGCTCACATTGGCACAAAAAGATAGGAGTTAGTGGCGATTGTTTAGGCCTCTAGGATTGTTGTGAGCTTTCCATTTGCCTCTTTTCTCAACTTTCTAATTCTTTTATTTCTGAATAAAGGAATTGGTTGACATGTGAATGGATTCATTCTCTTAAGAAGAATAGACTTACCTCTAATGAGAGCAAAGAAACTTGTTGCATGCATTGCCTTGTGTCTCATGGATCACAAGACACCTCAATACAAGTAGAGTCCAAGAAGAGTCTAACATTACAAAGGGATCATAGATCTTAAGGAGTTGAGGTAGACTAACGAAGATCGAAGGAGCAATAGGGATTGGTTGTGATCCTCTTACAGGATGAAGATGAATCGAATACTTCCAACGAAGAGGAGGTGTTCACAAATATTCCTTCACGGGGTGACTTGATTAATGAGTTGCGATCTATCTTTTAGTTTTTTTCCGTTTTGGTTTTTTTAATTATGTCATAGCTCTTCTCATGTTAATTGTATTGTAATATGTATCATCATCATGTATTTGAGAACTTGTTTTTATAGTCATTATTGTTGTGTCCATAACATGCCCCTAATTTCACAAGTGAAATCATGGAACCCATTCACCTTTCTCAAGGTAGGTATCAATTTGTGTTTCAACTCGTTTATCTATCAGTGCAAATCCTTGTGTTCAAGCATTAGCATGTTTTGATATATTTCCCAATTCACGCCTTTCACTAACACAATTGTGGCCTCGCGCAAATACTCCATTCCATGGCCTCGTGCATAGTGTTACGTTCCCACACCGCCCAAAGTTGTTGCGAAGCCTACGCTAGGCTTGCCACCCACGCAACCCAAAGGCACAACACCTCGTGGCCTTTCATTTTACCTTGGCTTTATTTATACTCGGCCCCAAGCATCTTACGGCTCTCCCACGTTCAAACCAGCATTGCACAATCCATCACGCAGCCATACTATGGGTCCTACGGCCCCCTCCATGCTTCATGGTATGGGAGAAAGTCCTTAACTTTGCGTAATAACTCCCATATTTGCTTATCAGCATGCAAGCCTCGGCTGAGAACTTGCGGTTAGTATCACCTTCCATCTTCTTGACCAGGTACATAACGAAGACATCATTCATCCTTGCGTAGTGTCTCTTATATTCCCTCAATGTGAACTGAGTGTATGTCTAATAATCCAGCGTGTTTTTTGAAATATTTCTTTCCGAGTTAGCCGGACCACTTTTTTGCAATGATGCAACGGCATAGACGAAGAATGAGGCCATGGTGAACTTCTTCGTACCTTCAAGATTGATCAGCTGAGAGCACAAACTATCTCGATAATTTGACTCCAGTCTATTACTTGGGATGCCTCAAGAGCTGCTATAATGAATTGTGACATCCACGGATGGAATTCTTTTGTTGATGATTCTCTCATGAGCCTATGAGAAGCAAGATATAGTCAAATATCTCTTCAATGAATTCAAACCTAGAGAGGGTCTTCGGCAGCCGCGAGAGCTTGCATGGGTGTCTTCATCCAATTCCCAATAGTCATTCCCTGCAAGCATGACTCCTTCCTTTCCCATTCAACAAAGGCATCTTCTTTGCTCAAGATCACAACATCCTCAAGAAGATCACAACATCCTTGCACCTCGGAATGCAAAGACACCTTGAGATCCCTTCCGGTGACAACATAGCGATGATTGAGCCATCGTCCAACGATGGATTGGCTCTCGATTCATAGTTCTTGCACAAGCCGAATGAAGCTCGAGTCCTAAATAGCCGTGGGGGGAATCCAACAGTTTTGATATAACCCACTACGATAGATCATGTCATCTAAGACTCTATGAGTTCCATCTTCCATTCTCCACCTTACGTCATCAAAGTTTGTGTGTTCCACATAGCTATCCCCAATGTCTAATACTAAGACACCAAAACGAAAACGGGCTCATAACCAGAGTACTGGAACTTCATCATGTGTTTTTATGGTTTTGTTGGCCTTAGGAAGTGGTGGGAATGATACGGTGTAAGCAAAAATGGATTCCGCAACCATGTGTTTTCCGAAAATCCACAAATTTGAGTGGATTTCACTATTACGAGTTGTTTCTATTCCGTATAAATCAACTCCAAATCGAGGTGACTTGATTCGTTGGAAAGATAATCCCAAGACGAATAGATGTTCCGAATTTGGCGAGATTCCTCATTAGATCAACAAGAATTTTGAAAACGAATGGGAAAGAACACGGCTTGCAAATTAGTGTTAATGGGAAAGAGGGCAAAATTTCATTTGGTCACACAGGGAGCATTTTTGTCCAAATGAGGTGATCTTGGGCTTGTTACGAAGCTCTTGGGAAGAGGAATGGATGCTCCAAATTTGGCGAGATTATCTTGTGGGGTTTGGGAGAACGAGCCAAATCAATTTTACATGGGCATGGGGTTTTCAAGGGTTTTGGAGCTGAATGGTGGTTTTGATCATATCATGGGATTCCTTTCACCTCAAATCACATTTGATAGCTCAAAATGACGGGCTTAGAGAGTGTAATGAATGCTCAAAGTTTGGTGAGGTTCCTCCGTGTGAGCCGGGCGCAATCTCCACTTCAAATTTTGAATGTTTTGGGTGTAAGGAGACAATGGTGGCTGAAAAAAAAACAGACTTGAACATCTTTTTGAGGAGTTTATCACCTATTGTGTTAAATAACTCATCAAGGCGTCATCACGAGGAGTTGGGTAAAATTTGGTGGAAAACGGAGATTGGAGTCAAGAGTTATGAGGAAAACTTGATCTTGGAGTTCTAGGGCACAAAGGGAGAGTTTTGCAATGTGGAAGAGGAATAACCAGCTCCAAGGTAAGCTTTAATAGCTTCATTCACTTTTTGAACTCACTTTATGTTGTTTTGAGAGGGAAACAAGGTGAGATGGCTTTATATGGTGAGGTGAGAGTGAGGATTGCACATGGAGTATGGAGAAGCATGGAGAAGCATGGGGGCAAATGGAGATGATTTGCACCTAGGCGCACTTTTGGGGTGCAATTGCACCTCATAAGTGCGCTTTGGGTGCAAGAGGAACGAATAAGTGAGCTTGGGTGGAAGTGGAGATGGAGATGGGATTTGCACTTGGATTTACACCCACACTTTGCTTTTCTTATGTTTTTCCTTTGCCATGCTTTCCATCATACAAACCTCCCCCAATCAATGAGGGCACACTTATGGGTGCAATTGCACTTATAAGTGTGCTTGGTGCAAGGGGATTCAAATCTCCACTGGAGGGAAGATGTGGGGTCCACCTTCAAGTTACACCTTGTCTTCATATCCCCACCATGCACTTTTGCACACTTTATGTTTTTCACTTATAAAACTCCATCCAATCAGTGACGGCACACTTGTGGGGTGCAATTCCACCCCAAAAGTGTGCGTAAGGTGCAAGAGGACAAGGAAAGTGCGCACATGCGCCAAAGTGGAGTTACAAACATGCTTTGCACCACCCATTTTGCACCTAGGAGCCATTTATTCGCCCCGAAGTCCATCCTTGGTCAATGTGGATCATATAAGATATGATTTCACATACAAACGGGCCAATGAATCCAATGAGCTTAATTAAGAAGTTTGAAAATGGGTTCTTTAATAACTTTCACTTGTACTTCCATTTTTGCTTAGGGCGGCACGCCAGTGAGCTAAGTTGCAAGAAGGGGTTTCAAAAAACGTGAGCCAAACCAACTTATGGGTCACAAAGAGCATCGAATGTACTCTTGCTTGAGCTTTTAGTTAAGCTTCCAACTCCGCTTGAGGTGGCTGAAACCTTTAGCAAAAAGGCTACAGTGTGTTGGAAAGGTTTTTGCTTTCTATACTCCTAGAATTCCACCTTACTTATTCCACCGTGTAATAGGCTCTAAAAGCTTTCCAATACCTCGGATATGAGCTCCCAACACCACACTAGGTTCTCGAAACCTTTCACTGAAGTTAAGTCTTCAATGAAGCATGCACACTCCTTTTTCTCAAACAAGTAGGAAAAGATCTTTCCCAAGATCATTCAGAAGCTCCCATAATGCTTGCTAAGTCATACCAGAGCGGAGAAAACTCGGAGATCTTTTTGTTGACTATAACCAGGACTTCTAAAACGCTCCAAGGATATCGAAACCTTTCCCAGAAGTTGAACTTTGAAAGCAGGCGATTTTGACAATTTTGGCTATTTTGACCAATTTGACCAAAAAGGGGCAAAAGTTTTAAGGGGGTTGTCATATAAAATGCAATGACATTATATATGCCAACAATTGGCTCATACTCGGGGACTTGACTTGGTTTGACATGAAATGAAGACAAGGCAAGAAGGAACTCTAGAATCTCGATTTAGGCTTTAGTAGAATGTGTTTAATCCATTGGGCAATAGAGTCTCTAAGGGATACGAAACGAAAAGGGACAAACACACACGACAGAAAGGAAACACACCACACAACAAAAAGGGAAAAACACACAAAGAAAGGGGAAACACGACAAACATAAATCACCTACGGTACATGTGGGGAACAACCTGCATTCATTACTTGTACAATTTCAAATATTGCCCGTTGTGGGGCAACTCCAAAGGTGTGCCATCCAGATAAGACAAGTAAAATATGTTATCACCACGAAGTGTCCGATCTTGAATGGTCCCAACCAAAAAGAGTCAAACTTTTCATGGTTGCCCTTTGGCTCTCTTCTCTTGTCCCAGAGTAGGACAAGGTCTCCAATCGGAAATGTGGTTTTTGTGTCTTCTCATTACAAATCTTCTTGACTCACATTTGATGTTCTTTGATTCTGCCTATCACCATGACTCTTTATTCATTGAGCCTTTCCAGTACAATATCCTCTTGTCCAAGGAGTCATGAAATTGGTAGTCTTCAATTTCCTTAACCAACTGAGCAGAAAGGTAACTCAACCGATATAGGAACTTCCACTTCTAGCCCATATAGCAATTGGAATGGTGACATACCTAGTGCTTTCTTGGGCATGATCCGATCAGCCCACAATGCATCATACAACTTCTTGTGCTAGTTTCGTTGAGTTTGATCAACCAATTTACGGATGATCATCACAAAGTTCTTATTGTTGGATTCAGCCTGACCCATTACCTTGGGGGTAATAATCAGATGAATGGGATAGAGAGATGTCATGCTCATAGCAAAAGTCATTGAGTTCCATAGATGAGAAGTAGCTTTTGTTATCGCGACAATTTTTGTGGAACACCAAAACGCATTTCTATGATATTCTCTTCGAGGAAGTTACATACCATTTCGTGTTGGTGGTGCTTAATCGGGATAGCCTCCACCCACTTAGTGAAGTAATCTATATCGGTGAGCACGTACGTATGGTATGCATTGAATGTGGATTGAGTACACCCACGAAGTCTAGACCCCACTGCTGAAATGAATCTTCAATAACTATGGGTCCGAAAGGCAAGGCATCCAATCGGGGTCTACCAACGAATTGTTGAGAGTGTTTACATTTAGATACCCGCTTCGAGCATCCCGAAATAGAGTTAGCCAATAGTACCTACCTTTAAGATCTTGTGAGCAATGACCAAGGATAAAAAGTGCCCACCGCAAGCCTTGTCATGATATGCCTTGAGAAGCTTCTCTTATTGCTCTTAGTCAACATACCGTAGGAAACATCTCGTCTAATCCTCTCTTGTACAACACGTGGTTCCGATAACGAATCTTGTTGCCCTTAGCTTCGTGTTCTTTGTTGTTTCTTATTCAGTGCGATGAAGACAAACACCGTATGTTAAGAAATAGGCAATGTCAACATACCACTCAGAAGTAGCACTTACAAATACGATAGTAGGCAATTTTTCATCCAGCCTTTCGTCCTACAATTTTGTTTCTACTACTCTTGAATCAGTAGTGTTTTCGGAAAGGAGTTGGCATAGGCCTTTCCCCCTCACGAGCTTGGTCGGGTGGATCTCAAGAGCATATTCTTGAACTTTGGTAATCCAGTTTGCTTGCTTTGATCAAAACTCTTGCTAAGTGAGGACTAATTTCACCGTAGTGTTAGGAACAAACACTCTCGTGTGTGAGTTAAAAATGTAGAACCTGAAATTCTTGATGGCTTTAACCACTCGCGAAGGCATCTTTCTCCTCAAATTAGTATTTCAACTCATGATTCTTCAATGGGCAACTCATGAAGGCTATAGGAGATTCAACTCCTTCACACTTTTGAACTAGAATGGCGGATACACTGTGTATTGTGATGCATAACAATAGATTATGAAATCTTTGTCAAAATTTGGACATACCAGTGTAGGAGCACGAGAAATGGCTTCTTTGATGTTCTCAAATGCGAGCTTGCCCTCTTTGTTCGGCCAAAGCTCCTCGATGCTTCATCATGTTGGTGATATGCTTGGTTAGCTCCACGAAGTTAGGAACAAAACGGTGGAAGAAGTCCACTTTACCGAAAAAGGAATGCACTTCAAGCTTGCTTGTAGGTAAAGACAACTTTTGGATGGCGTCTACACCGTATGGGTCAATCTTAGTTCCCTCTTTGTTCACAATGTGCCGTAGGAGTTTTCCCTCCATGACTCCAAAAAGTAACTTCTTAGGATTCAAAGAGATATCGTGTGTGTTTGCATTTGATGAGAACTTGCTCAAGGTGTTGCAGGAGATAATCTCGCTAATTGGAGAACACTTGTGAAATCGTCAAGGTATATTACTATACATTTATTCTTGAGATCTTTGAAGACCAAATCCATAGCTCTCGAAAGGTAGCCCCTACATTGATGAGGCCGAATGGCATATGCTTCTATGTGAATGTCCCCCCAAGGGGTGGTGAACGCAGATCTTGTGTTGGTCTTCTTGCTTTACCTCAATTTGATTTAGCCAAAGAAACCATCAAGCATGGAAAGCATCTAGTATCCCTTTTGGGGACAAAACTGAAAATTAAGGAAATTAGCTCAAACCCCAATATAAGCAAGTCTGATTTTTAAATCAGCAAACTGAAATTAATCTGAAATCAACAATCTACAAGGGCAGCAAATTGTTTATGGAATTCAAGTCCACCTTTCACTATGCAAATCAATGAATAATGCCACAAAACAATTATTCTATCCACGACAATATTTATAAATCACAAATACATCAAAAGATGGATGGAATATTAGATTACACAGCTGGAATTAATTATTTAAATCAGCAGCAAACTAGCCAAATCCGAGGGCTAGGAAAAATAGATAAACTTCTCCAAAAATCACCAAAATGGAGATTCTGGCTTTATAAATTGTAAGGAAGCCAAATATGAATTCAAATCAGATTGTCGTGCCCTAGATGGCACCAAACTTCACTCCAAGGTAGGTCACTCCACCTAGGAGAGGCCACTCAATGCATATAAAAATTTGATTATGATTTCTTTCCCTCAAATCTGCATCAATCCTTCAAGCTCACACAAGGTAGGAGGGTTTCCGTCCCCATATAAACCACTAGATGGATTTTTGTCCTTCTAGGAAGATGCCACATGTTGGTGCCATTTTTGAGCTTGCACCATGTTGCCCTAAAATTTTCAAATTTGTATTTGCTCAAAAACATTTTATCCTTTGAATTAATGGTCTGAAATTCTTCCCCTCCAATTGAATGCTTTAAAAATGCTCACAAACTTGTTGTTTTGCCCTAATTTGAAGGAATAATCCAAGTTTGCCCTTTTCTGTGCCCTAGTTTTTCCATTTTTGCGTGGTGTGTCGTTGTTTTTCACTTTGCCAGATCGTGGGAAAATCAAAAGTGATCAATTCATACTTGTTTGTATTTGAAAATCCAAATCCTAGATTGGGAATGTTGTAAAAAACATGGTTCAATTGATTCAAAATCGAAAATTTGCCATCCTTGGTGAAAAAATTCAATTCTAGGGCATCCTGGAATTTTTTATGTTTTGACGATCAGACGGGCGTCATTTGCCCGTCAAATTCCTCCTCAGAAGGTATTGGCAAAGTGGCGGGTTTGCATTGGCTAAGGAAAGGCGGGAGGCGCTCTAACTTTTCATTTTTGCCTTTTCAAGCAATGGGACATTTTCGGGCCCAGGGACCCGTTTTTCCAAATTTGCCTACGTGGCATGTTCTGATTGGCAGGTGGGATGGCGGGTGGTCGGATTCCCTTAAGGTTTTTCGACCTTATTTTGCAAAAATTTTAAAGTCAAAAATTGGTCCGAAGCCCCGCAGCCAATCGGGAGTGGACATGTGTCCTAAAAGACCAAAAGAGGGAGGAGTGGGCTGAGGGAGGACTTAGAGTTTTTTGGCTCTAATTCTATAAAGCTTCAAAATGTGTTTGGCCCCACTCAAATCAGAGGAGGACACGTGGCAAAGACGGCAGGCACTCGGCGGGCCGACAGAGGTAAAAGGAAATTTTTTCCCTTTTTCACAAAGGGCTCAAAATCGAAAATTTAAGCGGGCCCTGCCCGCTAGCGAATCATCAAGCGACACATGGTGGTGGAGAAGGTGGGTCGGCCGCCAGCAGAGGTAAAGGGAATTTTTCCATTTTTCACAAAGGACTCAAAATCAAAATTTTAACCGCCCGCTAAAGAAATCATCAAGCGACACGTGGCGGTGGAGAAGGCGGGGTCGGCAGTCGGCGGAGGTAAAAGGGAATTTTTTCCCTTTTTCACAAAGGGCTCAAAATCAAAATTTTAAGCGCTGGCCCACTAGCAAATCATCAAGCGACACGTGGCGGTGGAGAAGGTAGGTAGGCGGGCCGGTGGAGGTAAAAGGGAATTTTTCCCTTAGCAAAAAGGGGAGTTAAAATGAGAATTGGGCCACGGATTTTAGCGATAGAGGAAGCGACACGTGGTGAGGGAGAAATCGGGTGTGCGGGCCCGCTGGGGCAAAAAGTGAAAATTTTCCCAATTTCCAAAAAGGTCAAAATGCGCAGAATTGAAGCGCGATTTTAATGGGACCCACCATATGCCATGTGTCAGCTCCAAATTTCAAGGGCGGAGGGGCAGAGAAAAAGTCAAAATTTTCCATTTTTCCAAAAAGTGTGGAAAAGTCAAAAATGATCCCAATTTCGGTCCCAATTGTTTTTTGACACGTGGAGGGCCCAGTTTAAAGGACAAAGATGGATAAGATCAACGGTTGTGCATCCATTTATTTTGACCGCCATGGGAGCTCCAGAAGCTTGGAATCACGATTTTTGCATCAAAATTCATCAAATTTATAGTGATTTTGTGTTGTCTTGGCCTCCCAGGATCATTGGCATCGGTTTCATGGCTCAATATTTTGATTTGAGATGTTTTTGAAGAAATTTTTGCCCTGCCCCGAGCAAACACGTGAAATGACAAAATCAAAAGTTGCAGAGGTGATTTGAAAAGGTAAAAAGGTGAAAATGATGAGCAAAAGGTGTTTGCATGCCTCAATGATGAAAAACATGCCTCCAGGATGGATAATGATCCAAATATTTGTAATGATTTAATCTTCTTGGGCACACTTGGCAACCTGCGAATGTTTTTCTGTTTGATGTCATTTTCATTGAATCATGAGGATTGTTTTGTAACAAACTTGATCCCATGGCATATTCTTTGCTTGGGAAAGAAGGCTCCAATGTGGCATAAGGTATATAATGCATTTTGGAGAAATTGTAAAGTGTGGAAAAAGTTGAAAATCACAAGCAAATTCTGAGAGAAAGCTCATTTTCTAAGAAACCCACCAAAGAACCAGAATAATTTCTTCTGTGTTGGATCTTCATGTATGTGAGTTGGTTACAAGTGTATAGCCATCACACAGCTCTAAGATTGTTCATGAAACTCTCCTCCGATGAATCTAACAAGCTTTTGAGTTAATCTGTGTTTTTCTTGGCAATATGATGTCTGTTATCATTTTTAAATGCCTACAAATAGTTTTCATTGTTCTTGTTGCAATCTTGCATTGAAAGTCTTTAGAAATCACACAGAATCTCCATTTCTTGTTGATAGTTTAGTGGCATTTGCAATCTCATGTTCAGAAGAGCCTTCATCTGATAAAGAGATAAACAAATTTAAAATCACTTTACCTTCCTTAACACAGAGATTGATTGTAAGCCTTTGGGGTACCTTAGGCGTGGTTTGATCATGGATTTTTGTGTTTAATTGAGTTCTTTACTTCAAGCTTTTGTGGTGAATTCTCAAAGATTGTGTGAAGAGTGCAACCAGGCTTCCATTTATGCCTCTTCTAGTTGAAAGAATATCCTGATTATTTGAAGCATTTTATCTGATAGTTGTTCAAGTATTGTAGAGGTTGTCAAAGATCTGATATATCCCAGTTTGTCTTGTCAACACCCCACCAAAAAATTCATTCAAACAAACTAATCCTACCCATACTACCCCTGCATTGCATTGTGTGTCAACAAAAGAATCTAACCCATCTACAAAAATGCACAAGGCAAATCAGGATCACACCATGTCTCTAGCAGCCTTAGCCTTGTCTTGAGAGCATTTCCATCATTTAGTAGTGACAACTCTATTGAGTTTGAATAATGGAAGATTGATCATGTTTTCCCAAGGCCATCTCCATACAATATGCACAATATAAGGATATCTCCACCTCCTACATAAAACAGAGGTTGCAATATAGGTTCTCTTACCTTGGTTGAAAGGCACAACCTAAAATAGTGAGGGTTAGATCAAAATCCTTTCAAGGTGCTCTCCATCTCTCCACAAATGAAAAGTGCCGAGTTAGATTACCTCCCGACTACAAAAAGCGACACACATCATGATCTATCCGACTTCAAGTTTCATGCCATATCTCTAATGCTACTCGGACTAAGAAGGAGAACAAATTTGGGTACCAACACCACACACTTGGGTTTTCGTCCAAGAGTGGAAGAACAATGAGCCACCAACCCAAAGGTTCAAGTAGAGTAAATGCGCCAAAGATATATGTGCAAATGAGCTCCTAAGTCTCCTTTTATAACCTCCTCTTGGTGCCAAAGCTTGGAAGAGCAGGGCCGACCCCTATAAGTCATTATATTCTTTTATTATACCTCCTTAAATGCCTTAAAACCTAGCCGACCTACTAAAGGAAAACACATTGAAAAGAAACATTAAAAATAAGAAAAACAAATGCAAAAGAAGCTCAATTCCTTCTTTAAACTCTCCTACTTCGTTGTCGGGAAAAAGGGAATGGCAAGAAAGTCAACATAATGCTTCTCGAGTTGGAAAAGGGGACATTACAAAGCATTTCGAATTGGTGACAACTTGTTGGATTTGATACATGATTGGCGCAACGCGTAGTTATCTTTACGGGAAGCTTTGGTTTAGATTTTTGAAGTGAACACAAATTCTTATTTCACCGCTCTTCTTACGGACTGGAACAATGTTCGCTACCCAAATAGAGTGGTGACTAGGGAAAATCTAGGATACGATACGGCACCCCTAGACCCCTTGGAGCAAGTACAGAGCATACCGGATATAGGTACGACCTTGGATATGACATGGGAGCGTCCCAGTGCAGCCAAACTCCCGTGTGAAAATGCTCAAGTGTAGCCATGCACTGGAGTGTTTCCACAAGGTTTGCATTGTACCCTAGACGCTCTCGTGCCATATCCAAGGCTTAAAACCAATGTCACGAGAATATTTTAAGTATTTTTATATAGAAACCCTGAAAAACGTCACCAACTTAGGGCATAAAATTTTTAAATAATATTTCCTACTACCAGCCATTGTTTTCATCGAACCAAACTCGAGACATGAAACCTGTGTGCCGTGTGGAGTTGCGTGTAGCTTGGGTGAAGATTTTTCAAAGTCGTAGAAGAAATTTAAAATCAACTGTTTGCACAGTTGTGCCACTGCTAGGTCTAATAAACTTCAGACTTTAGTGAAATGCAACTCCAAGTAAATACTTAATATTAGGTTTTTAGACTTTTATTAAGTCTTTCTATTTGGCGGTGGAAAATTTGTCTTTATTCATTTTGTCTTTATTCTTTTATCATGTAACTCTCTCTCCCGAAAAGATTTTTGTCTTTATTCTTTTAAATTTTAATTTTTAACCATAGACTTGATAAAATTTAAACGTGGTTTAATTTTAGTTTTAATTTTAATTTTAAATTATTTAAAATATAAGTAAAGTTACAAGGCTTATGTTTTTAATTTATTTTTTAAATTTTTAATTTGAGATAGGGTGAAAAGCTTTTACAAGTAATTTAATTAGATTTTTAATATTTAATTAAAATATTGTATTAGATTTAAATAAGTTTTAAAATTTAAAATATTTTATAATTCGAATATATTGACGATTCTTTTCCTGAATTTTACTAAATGCCAAATATGTTTCGAATTTCATCCTTACCAAACACAAACACGAACACGAACTCCGGTGACAACTTAAAACGGTTTTTTTAATAAGTGTAAAATTTGTATATTTTTAACACTCACAATGTTTTTAATTAATTATTGAAATTAATATATTTAAACATTTATAATATTTTAAATTAATTTAATATATATATATATATATATATATATATATTGAATTAGTAGTATAAACAAATTTAATTTTAAAGAAGTAAAACTTTAATTTTATGTAAAATTAAAGAAATATGTTTACAAAAAAATAGTTAATTTAATTTATTTTGACCGTAGTTATAAATAAGACTTAATGTCTTTAGATTGTAATGAAAATGGTACCATAATTGTAGTAATACAATTATATGTATATAATTTTACTTGTAGATTTATTCCATGTTATTTTTAACTTTTAAGCTTTTAAGTTTCTAAGTTTTATCAAGTATCCTAGCTTGTTTGTTGTGGTTATTCATTTATTTAGCTTATAACTCATTTTTAACCTTGTCTTTCATACATAATATGTGGTTAATAACTTAATTCCTATTTAGAATTCTGAAATTTTTATATTTTTAATTTTTATATATTTTTGTCTTTGCTAAATCCGGGCCCAAAAAAATTTTGTCGCTTCTGCGTATCGGATACTCCGTACTGCTCCTGTATCCAAAACGTATCGGCTACTTAGGGGAAAATCATAAGAGTGTTCAGCATCTTGAGTACCTCTTCCTTGATAGTACCAGCTATCTTGGGGTTGTACTGCCTTTGTTTTGGTTTGAATGGTTCCACCCCTTACTTGAGAGGAATGTAATGTTGGATTTCTTTAGGCCTGAATGATTTTAGCTCTTCATATGAATAAGCCAAGTACATCTAGGTACTTCCCGAGGAACGAGACAAAGTCCCTACGCTCTTTTGGAGAACAGCATTTTCCAATATTTATGAGCATAGGCTGTTCCACTGTCCTTATATTGATCTTCTCATATTCTACGAGATCTTCGAGGAGACTTCTCAGCTCTTGTCTTTACCAACCTATCATTTTTGTCGAAGAGGTCTTCTAAAGACACGAGGCCTTTAGAAATCTTGTTACCTTTCAACTTGATAAAACCATCATCATGTATTCCTTTAATTTCCTCTTTTCCATTACTTGAAGTAGATTCCCTATGTGGAGCATGAATTCCCTCGTAGTAGAGAGGGTACTGAAGTTGTCCTACTCCAAGAACAACAAAATGTGTTTATCATCATTACAAACTTGCTAGTTCTCAACATCATTTGGCACACTTGGTCTGAAGACCATTTCAATTGAATATTTTTGTTCCCCAAAATAAGGATGAGGAATAAGTAAAGATGTGGAGAATGCTAAGGAATCCACCTTCACATTTTGATCACGTGGGACTGCGCAAATTGCAAAGGCTTCAAAAGTTTCCATGCAATCCCATACCCTGTTTCTATAATGCCTGAGCCTTGCATTCTTGACCTGAAACTGATTTTTCACTTGTTTTACAATGAGCTCAGCATCACCCTAGCATTGCAGCTTCTTGATTCCCATTTCTTTGGCGGATTTCATTCCTAACAACAGAACTTCATACTCTGCCATGTTATTTGTGTTCGAGAACTACAGCTTATAAGAAAAAGGAATGATTTCACATACGGGAAAAGTGAGCACTACAACTGCTCCTGAACCAGAAGTAGAACAACTTCCATCAAATTCCAGATTCCATAGTTCGTTTTCTTCTTCTTCCAACATGGCAAGCAGTTCTTCATCCTCCCATATCACTGTCTTTGTATAGAATATCAGCTCGTGGGTCATTGGACTTCTGAACTATGTACTTCATCTTCTTTTCGGGAAGGAGTTTCTTCATCTGACCTTTGACAAGGATAATAACAAACGACCAGTCCATTTGCATTTCGCCACCCACATCTAAACATAAGCTTCTTCTTAGAAACATTCCACAGGAAGCGAGCATGTCCACAACCAATATGGTTATCTTCACTCTCTTGTCCGGGAAGGCAGCGAAGGCAACTTGGGCATATTTGATCAAACGTACAAAGGGAAACCTCTTTGGTTTCCATGGAATAACAGTGACCATAAGCACAAGTTAGGGTAAGACCAAGAGCATGTGCGACCTTAGCGGGCATGACATTATTTGAGGCACCGGAATCAATAATACAATTGTTCAACTTGTGACCATTAATGAGTAAAGAAAGGTAGAAGGGTTCTACCTTGCCTGAGGTGGATGGACTAGCAGCAAATAAGTTCTGAGATGGAGGTGTAGTAGTAGGTAGTAGTCCTTTGGAAGTGGATGTGTTTGGACTAGGTGCAGATTGACCATTTTTGATGAAACATACTAGCTTGTCACACTGCTCTGGATGAGTTTGCAAATATTCGGATTCTGAAATTTGCACCTTGCATTTCTTAACATGGTTAATGATATCAAAAGGTGCAGCAGTCGAGGATTCAAAAGTTGTGGCTGTTTTAGATGGAGTGGAAGTGGTCTTGGGAACCAAAGAAGAAGCTACAACTTTCATAGAAGATGTTTTAACCGAGGTAGGTTCATGAGACTTACCGGGAGACGAAGAAGCAACTTTGGTTATTGTAGAACTAGGATTCTTCCTTGCAAATTCCATAGGAGGTAGAGGAGATCCTCGCTTGATTATATCCTTTTGTAGAGTCGCCTTTTGAGAATCTGCAGGTTTGTTCTTTTGTGCAGCACTAGAAGAAGCTTCCTTCTGAGATTGTCCACGTGTAAACACCGCACACTTATAGTTCATGTCTGCTATGTCTTCATCATACTCGTCAATTAAGGAGTACTCACAAAGTAACCAATGTTAGCATCTTCAACTTCTAGCAAGTTGTCTTGTTCTTCTTCTTCGGGTTCTTCAATTTCTTCTTCTTCGTCTTCTTAAGTCTCTTGAGATTGCATTTATTGGAGGTGCTTCTAGAGCAAGCCTATGTGGGGCTGCTTCTATCCTTTTCTTGTTCTAGAAGCCTTTCCTTGGCACGTCCTTGTATGGAGCACTTTGAGCAAGCAGCTTCTTAAGAGAAATCAGATCATTAGCCAATTTTTGCAGCAGCGGATCGGTGGTTCTAGAAATAGAACTTTGGCCTTTGTCCTTGTTGGATCCTCTTTTTATCTTACCGAACATTATGAAATCATCTTCTACTACGAGGCTTTGAGCTTCATCTAGATCAACTAGCTGAGCCCTTCTTAGGATGAATCCAACTTCAAGCAATTGTGCGTTGGTGAAGAGCCGTAGCAGATTCTCAGCACTTGGTCTGGCATTTTCAGGAATTTTATTAATCAATTTGTTGAATTTAGCCACGAAGTCTCTCATGGCTTCTAGAGGTATTTTCTTGTTCAACTATGATAGTTGAGCAAGTAAAGCATGGGCATCCTCAGCTGACTTAAATCTCACCTCAAACTTGGTTTTTATGTCATTCCAATTGGTGATGGACCTCCTAGGTAGGTGGTAGAACCAGTCTGCAGCAACATCTTGCAAAGATTCAACAAATAACCTTACTGACACGTCTTCATGTTCAATTCCTAACACTCTACAAGCTGTAATAAAAGCAACAATATGCTCATCTGGATGTTGTTTTCCATCTCCTCTGAATTTAGGGAGATTCTTTCTTGAATTTCTAGGGAGTTCATGGAAAGGAGTTAGGGCCAACAGGCCTGTGTTTTGTCCCCATGGCAAAGTTGTAGACATCCTTTCTTCTTTTTCTCCTTCTTCTTCTTGTAGAGGAATAAGCTCTAAAGCAGGTGCAACTGGATCTTCAAGAGGTTATTCAATAGAAAACTCAGGACTAAATTCAGGAAAGTACTCTTGATCAACTTGTCTCGTTGTGTGAATAAAGGGGAGTCTAAAATCTACTTGTTGCTCTTCAAATGCAAGGTCAACAAGGCCACTTGCTCGATTAGCTATAGTATATCTTCTTTCTATTAGTTTCCAAGATTTATGCTCAACTTGAAATAGGTTTCTTTACACCCTCCTTGGCTGATTTGGAACTTGTCTAACACATTGCAAGACTTAGGCACATTCTTCCTCTAGGTCCATAATCCTTGCAGCAGTGTGGTAATGAGTATTATCCGCTCGTTAGTTCTAAATGCAGTTTCTTAAATCTACATTGATATCTTCTTGAGTATCTTGGAAGAAAAGAAGGTTAGGTTACAACATTGGAGCATTTCCAAGAATGGTCATTGGCAATAGACAAGGTAAACAAACATCAAATCTCTTTTGAGGTTTATAGTTTTTTTATTTTCTTTTTTTTATTTTTGGATATGTAATTTTTATGATTTTGTGGTTATAAAAGGGGTGCAGAACAGCAAAATCTGTCCCACGGTGGGTGCCAAAAACTGTTGGCGAAATATTTTGTCAAGGAAAAATACGTGTTTCGTCAACATTCATGGGATTCGATCCCGCGAGTGTTGACAAAGCACATATTTTGTCCTTGACAAAATATTTTTCCCACATAACCCAAGATGATTCCTGTCCAGGGCAAGAAGATTAATTATTAAATATTTTCCTCATGATACTACGGCCATAACTTGAGGTGCTAAATCTCTGATATCGCCTAAGACTTTCTTGAGGAGCGCACGGTCTTCACCCGACTTTAAACAAATATGTACTCTACTTTGTAACTATTGTTTTATTTAATAAACTTATATTTAAGGAAAAAAACCTCTTTTGCATAAATAAAATTATATATTTATTTTGTGAAATAAGCATTAATTACTTAAGTTGCATTTAGTAAATTTATTGTTCCAAAGTAAAATTAGAATTTTCATATAGTAAAAAATTTCTTAAATAAATAAATTCTTAAACTGGTAAAAAGCTACATTACACCCCTTGCCCTCCAATTGAAGCTGAACTTGATGCCATTTATATTTGCGTATCTCAAACCTACAATGAGAAAAATAAACTTAAAAACAGCGAAGAAAACTAATCAAACATTACATCCTTTTTGTTTCTGCATTTCCTCAAGATTAGGCACTAGTTGTGGAGCATAAACAGCAATACATAATCAGCCAGAAATACTCGCCAATCTCTACTCATGTCTAACTCTGGTTACATCATCTATTGTACAGCTAACTTGGGGTCCAGAATTGACCTATGGGATACTCTAAATGTTGACATAAGTTAGTCTACAATGCTTTCTTCCTTATTCACATTCTAGTAAGAAACTAGATCATAAATCTGCAGCCTTATTAAACTGTTGTTAAAATGTCTTTTACAATATCAAAATCTTAGTTTTGCATTCACATGACTTTCAATATAAACCAAACAATTTAGGTGTAATATCAATCGTTTACCCTTGCTGAATCTGAGATGGGCAGTGGGTGTGGGTCCAAATCATTTTTGCAGCCACCATGAGACATGGAACCTCAAAGCCACTAGTTTCCCCATGAGTTGCAACTTCCACTAGCAATTCAGCAGTTTTCTTCCATGAAGCCTCATCTGAACTGCAGGATCAGACACAATCTCCCAAATTGTTAACTGAATTCATATCTATTATAAAACATGTGTATTAAAAATTAAAGTTATACATGGCAAAACTTTAGTAAGCATTATTTGTTTCAAAATAGATAGTACAACATACAATTGCTAGAATATACAACAGACAGTCCATATTCCATGAGCAGACCTATATCAACTCAAAAAGGATCTCAGAAACTTCTCTCAAAATATAAAATTTGAACTCTAATTGGTGAATCCACACAAATGCACAAAAGGGTACCGTATGCCCAGAATTTTAAACAACCTATATTTGATACTCCAACTTGAAAACAGTGAATGCTGATGGCTGAACATAAACAGATTAGCCAATAAAAATGATCAACAGAATAGTTTAATAAGAACTGCTTGAATTTATTTCTCTAGTTTAGTTTAACACCAATTGATTAAAATTCCCTTAGTTTTAATTCAAAACTGGAAAGCAGACTTTTTAATCATTATCCTAAAGCCTAGTACCATCTGTCGCCCTTGGAGCATAGATGGAACAGAAGCATTTCTCAGAGACGTGGATCAAAATCCAAAAATAGCCGATCATAACAAAAAATTCAAATTAGAAGAGATGCAACCCACTAGGACAGGGAGCCAGTCAACATAATAGTTTGATATGAATTGTTCAAATTTATTTCCAATTTAACATGGGGACTCATTACAATTCACCTGGAAACCCCTAGTTTGAATTCAACATTGAAAAGCAGACTAAATCAATTATTCTGAAGTCTAGAAACAGCCATCCTCTGCAGTTGTATAGTGTGGAACAGAAGCATGTCTCAGAAATCATGGATCAAAATTGAACAAATCCAGAAATTATTCATCATGATGAACTTTCAAATTAGAAGCACTACACCTACCCTACAATTGTAGTTGACATGAGTTGTGTTGGGGCATACAAACATAAGCTGGCCAAGCTAAGTAAAATAGACTTTCCGTCATTACATCCCCCATGGTGAATTAGGTGGTGTAAACATAGCTTCCAAGAAAATGGTTACTGATTTTGGTGACCTCGGGAGGATGGAAGGCTAGCTAGATTTTTATGTCACTTACTTTTGGCATGCTTTGTTTTCTGCCTTGGATAGAGTGTTTGAATTGGCATGCCAATTTCCTCTATGAGGGACAACTTTGAAACCAGCAGGCCTCTCTTTCCCTGGCAGGGATCAGTGTTACATTTTTCAGGTTGTTGATTGTCATAATCAGGACCTTTGAATTATTTTTTTGCATAATGACCGGCAATGACCAGCATCCATACTGCATATCAATGAGATTGATATATGATGGGTAACATAGAATTTCAAGCAGTAATCTAGAAAAAAATACTTATAAAGTTTAAATATTGAATTTTCTTCAATACGGCAAAAATCAAAAATGAATCGAAATGCAACAAATTTTGTGCTCTATAACACTAAATATTTCTCAGGGCTAAATCTAATAAAAATTGCCACATGTTAATATAGTTGACATAGGCAGCCTTGTACTTATATAATTCAAACCACTAGCAATAGATTTAATATAGTTGACGTAAGCAGCAAAGTCGGCATCTGTGTATTTTGAATCCTAAATGGGGAATGATCAGAATGGTTATGAAAGCTTTCACTATGGTTTATGTGAAGTCATAAGTTCTACTTGTTAGCTTTGAGGTGTTGAGTGAAAAGTTGTAGTGAATTTTGATAGATGACTCTTGTGTTGTATAAAACTGAGCTCTTGATATCAATAGAATCGTCACTTGCACCTGCCGTTATATGCTTATAATTACTGTACATTGCTGTTATTTTTCTACTTTAAACTATGCATGTTGAGTATATCTTATTTTTGTTAAAGAATAATTCCAATGAAACTTTCTGAACTTTTTCAAGAATTCAAGAATTTCAGAGTTTTTGGCCCTCCTAAACAAATCTAGATTTCCGGACTTGGTAACTATGGATATAATTAATTCTTTGAGCAATGTGATTTAATCACAATAGTTAATAGTTACTTCATAAACTCCAACATAACATCCAAGGAAACCACAAGTAATTGCATGTTAAATATAGCATATCCAGAAACTTATTCAACAATAAGAAATATATATACAGTTTTCAGTTACCTATCATAAACAAACAGTGCCACATCGCATGGAGCCAAGATTCTCTATTTGCCAAAAACTTTTGCACTCCATCCTCTAAAATTTCACGCATTACTAGTGTTTTCTTTGTTCCCTTCAAAAAAAGATGTCAAATCGGTAAACCTCTTCCACAAAAGAATAATCTTTTGAAAATCAACCTATAAATTGCCTGATCTAGTCTTTATTCTGTTGCAGACAGAAACCTAACAAAGGTAAGAAAATATGGTAATACATGGAAGTAAAATAATTGCATTCTATTATCTATGCATATGGTAGGCATGGTTCTGTAGGAAAGATCATTCCAATATAAACAACATTATAAGCAAGACAAAACTAAAGAAAACTCAATACTGTACTGCAAATATGACATATAACCCTGACAAAATACTGAATTCAGAATACCAGAAGCCTCTTACAAAATTATATATTCAGAAAATCTCAAATATCTAAGAGTTTATATGTCAGGGTGACATAAATAAGTTTATTTTGACTGTTTTTAAATTGTTGCTCAAGATGCACTCTAGTCAATAAAACCTCTATTTATTATTAAATTGCAGAAAGAATATCAAACAGAGGGTGCAGATGAGTGTTATGGTGCTTAACATTATTGGACGAAACACGGTTCGATCATGGGGAGCATTGAGCAAACAACAAACACAACTATCACGTGTGGCATAGAGCAAATAACACAACACATTTATAGATGATAAACATATGGTTTGCTAAATCCAAGGTTAAACAGGTGCGTGGGAAAATGGGTGCAGGGTTACACAGCACCTGGTGCTAAACCACAAAACTTGGCTACACCAGTGCAAGGGTGAAAAGGTACATATGGTGTGGACCCTCACAAAGTGTGTACGCAGGAATATTAAAACTGAAAACTTTAAACATCAATTGAGATTTTAAACTTGGAACATAAAACTGATACAAAATATAGTCCATTTGACAGTGAAAGCAAATATACCATATCATATTGGTATTGCATAATTTTATAAATCAATAAATTTCAGAAGCTAATTACAAGATAAATATAATACCCAAACTGTTCAAAAATTGTTGTTTACTAGATGCAAATCAATATTACAAAATCATGCAGTTGTCATATAATAGATTCTACAGAATGTAGTACAAGGGTCTTGAATCAAAACAAGTCAATCTCTGTTGCCTGGCTGTTTCACTAAACAATCCTGTTTTCTGTGAATAATACAAGGAGAAGAATGACAATTGAGAATAATAGCCAAGTCAAATGAGTATAAGGATAGTAGATATTAAATAAAATTGAAGTTGCCATTTGACTTTTATGTTTATTTCTAAGTTACCGGTTTGTTTCGGGTATGGATTTGGATACAGCGAATCGGGTTCACCGATACATTAATTTTCTTTTATGCCCCAGGTAACCGTGGGTAGAGTCTTACAAAAAAATATTAAAAACAAAAAATAAATACTACATAACCTAATAAACAGGAAATAATCACATAGTATTTAAAGAATAAACAAAATAATAAAACTACTAATAAATTGATAATGCTAACTGAATGCCAAATGTCATGATAAATACTAATTATTAAATCAAAATTAGTATTCATCATCATAATGTTCTTCATCGAGAGCGTTAACATTAACATCAACATCATTATAAAAAAAATTAAAAACAAACAAAACCTATGGATTTGTCCCGGGTACACCCAGGTTCTTCAACAGAAGAATTCAGGCTTCAGCTGCACCGGGATGAATCTGCAGGCAAATCACATGCGGACCCATACAAAATACGAAATCAACCAGTACTAGGTTATTTTCCCAAGGGGAGGGGTTGTTTGCAATGGTATCATAAGTTTTTTGTTTAATTTTTTAGTTTTAACTATTTTTATTCTTAACTTTTTTAATTGTTTTTGCTTTGCATTGTATTTTGAATAGGGTGTGTGCCCTAATTAAGGTAAAATACCTAGTGCATGGGGCCATATCCAGGGCATGTATGGTGCATAAAGGGGTGTCTTTACACATTCTCATGTATCTAGTACAGGTGTATTTCAAGAGCAATCCAATTTTTGGCTGCAATAACCTTGGTAAAATACCATTGGTACAACTAAGGCATGTAGAAAACATTTATAAATCAGTATATATAAGAAGTTTCGAATTTTATGTAATTAAATCAAAGTATCTTTTATTCAGATATGTGATTTGTTTATGATACTTGCATAGCCAATATTGTTGAATTATGCTATGTTGTTGGGCGCAGTTATCCATGTTGGACAATCCATAACATCTGGATTGAATATGCAAATTCGACAGTTATTGCATAGCTTTTGTATTTTACTCTTTATAGGGACGTTCCTAGTACTTACCTTATGTTTTGCTTAAGTACTCAGTAAACTGCCCAGAATTAGTGCTATATGGGGATGCGTTCCCTAGATTTGGTGACTCGCAAACATCTCGAATGTTTCGGGACAAGGGCACTTAGAGGGGGACGCCCCTATTTTTTTAAATCTTTCAAAAAAATCGGATTTTTTTACTTTTAAAATGCTGTTATTTTTACCAAGAACATCAAATTATGATCTTGAAAGTACCTAAAATACATTAAACACAATTTAAATCCCTAAATTTCATTGAATACAATTAAAATATTCAAATATTAATTTTTATATATTATTTTAATAACCGTCCCCAAGTTTTAAGAAATTTTTGTTGTCCTAAAAATCCTGTCCCTCTGTTCTCCTATCCCCTAGTCCCTGAGACTTAGGTAACTATGCCTGAAATATATATTTCGGTATGAAAAGTTCCACCATATAGCTTTGGAAGATAACATCGGCAGACTAAACATTTTAAATGAAGTAAAGACCAATTACCAGTGTTCCACAGGAATGTGCCCCACCTAAAACTGCCATCTTGGAGACTTGGGACGTCTTCGAGACCCACAGACGCCAGGGAAAAGTAACACTGCCATCCCACCACCAACTGTACAGGGAGGTCCCTGCAACGTTTCTCTCAAATAGGGGATGTTTTTGAGACGCCCCCAAAATTTGGGGACTTGGGGGCGTCCCTAGGACATCCTATAGACTTCTTGAAGCCTCTCGACTAGTACCGAGACTCCCAATCGTCCCCGGCGGCATAAGGCTGCCATAAAAAAAATTATGAATCAGTTTGTTTTAAAAAATCAGCTGCCCAACACTAATCTGAACACTTAATGGGACCCGCCCACCCCCTAAGCACTCCAAATAAAACTATAAATAAGAGTTACACCCTCACTCCAAATCACAATAAAAAATTCAAAGCAAGAGTGAGAGCAATAACATTAGCAAGGAAGAGGGACAGGATTAACAACAAGAATTAGAGCAAGTGTCAGTCTTCATTGCTCAACCATTCACGTTTCAAGTTTTCAACACGTTCAAAAAAACTTCAAGGTAATCCGTGACCCATGGCCCTTCATAATTAGTTTTTGATTTTTATTCAAATTAGAATCATAAATTGTTCAATAAATTAATTAAAATGCTGATTTTAGGGTTGTTGTATTGCTGTTTTTGAAAACAGCAGTTACACAACCCTAAAATCAACATTTACATGTAAGCAGCTATAAGTTTAAAGTTTTAAAATTTAAACTTTATATTCATTATTTTACTATTTTTAAATTTATTTATTAAATTATTTTGAAATATTTATTTGCAAATTTGCATATGGATTAAAATTTTAAATAGTTGATTATCGATTAAAATTTAATAGTTTAATACTAGTCAAATTAGGATTTCATATTTTGTGTATCCTCTACTTTTGCATAAGTCGACTTGCAACTCAAGAAATAAATTAATTTAGACACGTGATTAATGTACGAAATCCGTAGGATCTAGAAAGCTAAATTTAGAACTTACTAAAAATAGCTCTTGCTATAAAGAGTAAGTTTTTTTAAAGATAGTAAGTCTAGTCAAGTTTGGATTAGAACTCGAGTTTAATTAGGAATCTTTTGGAATTCGAATAAGAGGGCATCTAATGTAATTGAAACTACGAGAGAATAAGGAAAATTTTGTATTGCCTATTTTAATTTGGTTATTGTTTGAGCGGCCTCATCATTTGGTATCAGAGCATAGGTTCAGGATACGATGGAAGGAGGTCGAGGGGGTTATGCACAGATGCATCGAACTCTACAACAATTACAGAGGCGGGTAGAGGAATTATCAAAAGTTATTATGCGTCCAAGGAGAAGGCGTGGAGGAGATGATACAAGAAGAAGATTCAGATCAAGAAGAAGAAACACATAATGAAGAAGGAGAAGAGCAACCACAAACCATTGAAGAAAGGTTGATTAAAGCACTTGAAGGAAGGAATGATGGAATTAAGGTAGATGTTTCTAACTATGGTGGGAGTTTAAAACCAGAGGAGTTGATAGACTAGTTAAATAGCATGAAAAGTTTTTTGAATGGAAGCCTATGACAAAAGAGAAGAAGGTCAAATTTGCATGCACAAAGTTGAAGGGCCATGCAATGATATGGTGGGATCACTTGCAAAAGGAGAGACAGCAAAAAGAAAAAGAGAAGATCAAGAATTGGAGCAAGATGGAGAAGATGAAGAAAAAGTTTTTACCTATGGACTATGCTCAAACTTTATACAAAAGATTTCAAAATTTGAGGCAAAAAGATTACAGTGTCCAAGATTATACTTGATGAATTTTACAAGTTATCCATTCGAGTATAGCATGATGAGATGGAAGAGCAGATGGTTGCAAGGTTTGTAAATGGTTAGATGGTTGTAAGGTATGTAAATGGTCAGATGGCTGTAAGGTATGTAAATGGTTTGAAATTTTCTATTCAAGATGAACTAAGCATGCATAGGAAGAATAACATGGAAGACACTTATCAATTCACCTTGAAGGCAAAAGAAAAGCAGACTAGACCAAGTTTTAGGAGATTTAAGGACCAAAGAGAGGACAATCATCTCCAATAAGAGGATGAGGTGGGTATAATAACACAAGAGGAGAAACATCTCATGACTGGCAAGAGGATAACATGGAAGGTTTTCAGAACCAGCAAAGAGGAAGAGGGATTAAGAGAGGGAAAGACTATGGAAATAACAATTATGGCAGTGGAAGAGGATGGATGGCCCATGCAAACCTTATGTTTGCTATAGGTGTGGTGAAGAAGGGCATAGGGCATTCGAATGTCCACAATATCGTGCACAAGAGAGGAGACTAGAGGATCATCCTAGAGTAAATTTGATCGAGGATGAGGTTGAAGAACAAGACACGAAGTTGCACCAAATGTGGGAGAGAATCTCATGATGAGAAGAACAATGATTGCCCCATTATTTGTTCATTTTGTGTCGTGAAATAAGGAGTTTTTATGTCCCGTTATCGCGGACCTCGTTTAAAAATAATAAATCGTCTAAAAACTTTACCAGGACTCAGTAAGAAAAAACCCAACAGAATTGAAGAGCCTAGGACGAAAAAACATCATAAATCTCCTAAACCTTCTAAATATCCTATCCGCCTAAAAGAAAAACAAAGAGTACGTTTTCATTACGGACTTACAGAGCGACAATTACTTCAATATGCTCGTATTGCTAGAAGATCCAAGGGATCAACGGGTCAGGTGCTATTGCAATTACTTGAAATGCGTTTGGATAACATTATTTTTCGATTGGGAATGGCGCTTACCATTCCTGGAGCCAGACAATTAGTAAGCCATAGACATATCCTGGTCAATGATCGTATAGTAGATATACCAAGTTAAGGAAAGAACAATCTCAAGGTGATGAGTCATAGTTGCGGACAAATATTTTCCGAACAAGGTGCACATCTAGAGGAAAGATATGTAACATTATCATTGATGGTGGAAGTTGTGAAAATATGGTTTCCAAAGAAATGGTAGATAAGTTAGGGTTGCAATGTGAAAAGCATCATTTTCCCTATTGGGTCTCATGGTTTAAGAAAGGGAATGAAGTTACAGTAGATAAGAGATGTCTGATTAAATTTTCTATAGGAAAGACTTATAAGGATGAGATTTGGTGTGACATCATTCCAATGGATGCATGTCATGTTTTACTAGGGAGACCGTGGCAATTTGATAGAAAGGTAATTCATGATGGGGAAAAGAATACCCACAACTTTTGGAAAGATGGAGTAAAGGTGGTTTTGTTGCCACTTAAAGAAGAAAAACAAACAAAGAGCATGTTGTCCACAAAGGATTTTATCACGAGATGAAGATGACATGGTTTTGTTATGCATTAATGAAAGGTCCAACTTCCTAAGATGATCATGTCGAAGACCCTTAGCCCATTTTGTCTTCCCGACGGCTAAGGAATAAACTAAAGGAGAGACTTAAGTTATGATAGTTTATTATAAAGTGCAAAAAAATTATACAGCACTTATAATAAAATATTATAAACTTAATAATAAAATTAAAAAAAAAAAAAAAAAAAAAGGCATTTAGCAAAAGTTATTAATTCAAGGGAAAATGCGACTTGCCTAGGAGAGAAAAGCAAGTGGGGGAAAGTATTAAATGAGGGGAAAATTCTGATTGGATGTGAGAGTGGCCATTTGGGCCCTATTCTTCTATTTAAGCAAGTGAACTTGCTTGGAGAGACATCACTTGATTATTCTCTAATTTTTTTATTGTGTTGAGCAATTTTGCTTGCATCTTCACTCTTGAGGATGAAAACCCTCCAAGAGTTCTAGAGAAGGACGAAAACCCTTCCTCTAGTTTGAGAGGATTCTCCACCTTGGGGTTTCCATAGTGCATAAAAGAGTTATCTGATTTCCAGTGGTTTTCCAATCATTTTGAGGGCTGGAATTTTGTAGAATTTCATAAGGGTTTGAAGAGGAAGGTTGGAGCTATTTTCTTCCTTTATTTTCAGCCTCTTCCATGGTGGTACGACTTGCTTAGGGACTGATTTGCATGTGTGTGGAGCTGCTAAAAACCAGATTTGGTCACTATTCTCATTGCAGATTTTCAGAGATCTGAATCAGCTTTTGTGGAGGGGATTTTGACTCCAAATTGTCATTTTTACAGCTGTGTCTGAAGGCAAGTTCTACTTAATTTATAATAAATTATTTCAGCCTCTTTGTGTCTCAAATCTGGAATTTTTCTTCATATATTGGCTTTATAAATTCAGTGGATCAGTTTAGGGTGGAAATATCATAAATTAATTGTTGATTTTTATGAGTATCTTCTCCTACCCTAGTCGCATTTTCTAGCATAAAATTCAGATCTGCAGAAATTAATTTGGAATATATTTTATAATTTGCACTTTGGGGTTTGGATTTGCCTAAAATCCAATTGGGGGTAAATAGTGTCCTTTTGGGGACATTACAACTAATGGCAAAGAAAGAAGATGCAAAGGTGGTACCCATACCAACTAAAGCAGCAAAGGTACTAGAAGAATTTTCAGATGTAATACCAGAAGAGTTACCATATGGGTTGCCACCCAAGAGGGATATTCAATATCACATTGATTTGATTCTAGGATCATCCCTACCAAATCAAGTTGCATATAGGATGAGCCCAACATTACATGCAGAATTAAATAGACATGTATCAAATTGATGAAGAAAGGAGATATAAGAGAAAGTATGAGCCCATGTGCAACTCCAACGTTATTGACTCCCAAGAAAGATGAGACATGGAGGATGTGTACAGATAGCAGAGCTATCAATAAAATTACCATCAAATATAGGTTTCCTATACCCGCCCGGATGACATGATGGATGTGCTTGCAGGAGCTAAATTTTTTCAGTGGATACTATCAAATATGGATCCGGGAAGGGGATGAATGGAAGACAACATTCAAACTCGAGTATGGTCTATATGAGTGGTTGGTAATGCCATTCGGATTATCTAATGCACCCAATACATTTATGAGGATGATGAATCAAGTTATGTGAGATTACATTGGTAAGTTTGTGGTAGTCTATTTTGATGATATATTGATATTCAATAAAAGTAAAGAGGATCATTTATTGCATTTGAGAATGGTGTTGCAAGTATTAAGGAAAGAGAAGTTATATGCAAATTTGAAGAAATGCAAGTTTATGCAAAGGAGCTTGGTATTTTTGGGGTTTGTAGTTTCGAAGGTGTGAAGATGGATGCAGAAAGGTAAATGCAATTGTTGAATGGCCTATCCCGAAGCGTAATAGAGGTAAGAAGTTTCCATGGATTGGCTACTTTTTACAGAAATTTTATCAAAAATTTTAGTAGTATTGTGGCACCAATAACAGAATGCATGAAAGGAAAAAATTTTGTATGGACAAAGGCAGCGATTGAGAGCTTTGAATTATTAAAGAAGAAGGTGACAAATGCCCCTATTTTGGCCTTACCTGATTTTAATAAAATATTTGAGGTTGATTGTGATGCTTCACATGTGGGAATTGGTTGTTTTAAGTTCGAGAAGGAAGGCCTATATCATATTATAGTGAGAAGCTAAATGAGGTACGGAAAAAAATATTCTACTTATGATATTGAATTTTATGTCATTGTACAAGCACTAAGGCATTACAGGATTACTTGGTGCCGAAGGAGTTCATTTTGTATACAAATCACTAGGCCTTAAAAATTTTGAATACACAAAAGAAGTTGAATAGTAGGCATGCAAATTGGGTTTCATTCTTGCGAGAAGTGCACATTTGTCTTAAAACATAAGTCGGGTAAACAAAACCATATAGTTGATGCTTTGAGTAGACATATGGCCTTACCAACTATTATGGTAAGCGAAGTGGTTGGGTTTGAAGCTATTAAAGAATTGTATGATTCTAATCCTGAATTTGGGAGGATTGTTGAGCAACAAAGGAGTCGGAAACAAAGTGAGACATGTAATATTTCTGAAGATTATTTTATGCAAGATGGTTATCTCGTGTAAGGGAAAACAATTATGGATCTATGAGGGATAATATTTTAAGAGAATTTCATAGTGGTGGCTTGGGTGGTCATTTTGGAAAGAATAAGACAATAGCATTAGTGGAGGAAAAGTATTTTTGGCCAAATCAAGAGAGATGTGGTAAGGTATGTTTCAAGATGCAAGATATGTCAAGTTTCTAAGGGACATGCACAAAACATCGGATTATACATGCCATTACTAGTGCCAACAGAGGCATGGACAGACTTGAGCATGGATTTTGGGGCTACCCAACACACAAAGAGGTAATGATTCAATTTTTGTTGTTGTGGATAGATTTTCTAAGATGGTGCACTTTATTGCATGTAAGACAATAAATGATGCTACAAGGATAGCAGATTTGTTTTTCAAGGAAGTTGTTAGGTTACATGGTATCCCAAAGTCTATCACTTCAGATAGAGACACCAAATTTTTGAGCCACTTCTGGAGGACCTTATGGAAAAAGTTAGGCACTAAGTTACAGTTCAATAGTGCATATCATCCTCAAACAGATGGGCAAACAAAATTTGTGAACAGGATCTTATGAAATTTATTGAGGTGTATTGTTGGTGAGAAACCCAAACAGTGGGACTTGGCATTGCCACAACTATAATTTGCCTATAATAGTTCAGTGAATAGATCAACGGGTAAGTCACCATTTCAAATTATTTATGGAAGAATTCCTAACGGTGTTTTGGATTTTGTGTAGCTACCGATTTCGGAAAGAGTGAGTGATGATGCAGAACCTTTTGCAGAGCATATTCAACAATTTCAGGAAACGATAAGGAACAAGTTACAGGATAGTAAGGAAAAACATGAATTAGTAGCAGCTATCACTTGAAGACAGAAGTTATTCAAAGAAGTAGATATGGTGATGGTTTATTTGAGGAAGGAAAGATTTCCCAAAGGAACATAAAAAAGCTTAAATACAAGAAGATTGACCCTTGTAAGATTGTGAAGATCAATGACGATGCATATGAGGTGAATTTACCAAACCATTTTGATATTTCTCCAGTATTTAATGTTTCAAATCTATATGCATTTCATGGGGAGGAGAATATAGAGGAAGAAAATGAAGGAGTGGATTGGAAGGAACAAATTCCAAGGAAGAAGAGGGAGACGGTGGCACAGGTTCTTGACAAAACAAAACAATCAACACAAGGCAAGGTAGTTTCAACAAATATTTGGTATAATGGGAAGGTTTGCAGCAGGAGGACAACACATGGATTTCGAATGGGAGCTGAAGAAACTTGATATACACAAGCTACAACAATTCAATCACATGAACTCACAGGAGCTGAGTTCTTTTCAACCAGAGGAGAATGATGTTGATTTGGTGGTTTGTCTTGCAGAGGCCATAACTTTTGTTCTAGGAATCAAAACGACTTCGTTTTTAAACAGAAAAGCTCTCAAAAATTTCTACACCACGTTAACCAAGTGCTAGTCACTTATGGTCTTTTTGACAATTTGACGAGACCGAAATCATCCATCTAGGGCCCAAAAAAATTATTTTAAAAAAACACCAAAATATTATATTAGATAGAAATCAAAAGTACATATATGATTATGCCAAGCCTGAAAACTATTTGCCCAGGCTTGAGCATGATACAAAAGAAAAGTTATTAACATAATCTCTGTTTCAAAAATCGCGATTTATCGGTGATAAATCGTTTGCCTTCATGAAAACGATTAAACTTCTGAAAAATCGCGATTTTTGTTATCCCGATAAATCGGCGATTAATCGCGATAAAATACCCTGCAAAATCGTTGAAAATCGTGGTCAAACTCGTCAAAAATCATGGGGAAAATCGCGGCCTAGGGTTAAATACGAAAATAGACCAAATCGATTTGTTTTTTCTACTGTTTTCTCTTTGCACGACTCGTTTTTGCTACTGCAACTTGCATTTACTCCATTCGAGGGCATTCAACGTGGGTAGGAGGGCACGCAAGTTCAGTTCGTGGCCAGTTTGTCTGCGTTCAGTTCATGGCCAGTTCGTGGCCAATTTTCCAACAGTTTGTGGCCATTTTGTGGTCAGTTCGTGCCCTAGCAGGTATTAATACAGTAATACTAAAAATACAGTAATAAGTTACAGTAAAACTACAATAAAAATACAGTAATATTTATTATTAATACAGTAATAATATAATACAAAGAATATTAATACGATGAATACTGATAATATTAATATTAATAGTAAGTATTTTTTTCAATATTAATATTAATATTAGTATTAGTATTAATATTAATTAGTAATAAGTATTAATATTAATCGAAAATATGCATATGGGCCTATGGCATTCTATAGAGTCACTTCTCGCATCATTTAACATTGTTTTTACATTTAATTTAAGTATATTTTATGAATTTAAATGTTTTTAAAAGTAGCGATAAAGTTGCCGATTAATGCCAATTTTTTGTCGATTCCCAATTTTCGATTCAAAATTTGGCTTGCCGATTAATCCCGATTTACGATTTTTTGAACTATGAACATAATCATGGCTAGGAGTCCAGGACTTTGAATATGTCCGATATTGTGATATGACTTTTTCCCATTTAATAATCCTGATATTTTACCATATAAAAATCCTCCTAATGTATTTTAAACCAAAAGAAATAATAGTTCAAAGATTAAACATAACACAATGGGGAGGACTCTGTGTGCCTCAAGTAATCCCTACGTGATACTTTAGATATGCATATCTAGGTGAGGACTATGTGTGGCTCAGGCAACTCCTAAGTGATACCAAAGATTCAAGCACCTCAAGTTATGGCCACATTATCAGGAGGAAATATGTAACAAATAATCTTCTTGCCCTGGCCAGGAACCATCTTGGGTTATACTTTACATACCCCAGTTAGGACACCCCTCTAGAATGCCCCTCTCCAATGCCCACCACTTGCCTTCACTCGGTATCAAATAACAATTACTTGATCACACATATTCATATGGGTATTAAAACCCCATACCACAAGTTTAAATAAAATACTTTTTACCCGGGTTGGTTTTTCAACCAACATACCCGTTCAAACAACTTTAATTATTTACTTTACCAATATTAATATATTTTCAAATGGTACCCATTAATTACCCTTCTCAATACACAAGAAGTTCTTTCTATTTAATCCACCCTATATTAAAGGGTCCTCAAATATTTAAAATAATTCATCCTCCCTATATTAAAGGGTCCTCAAATATATATAATATTTCATACTCCCCATTCCAAAGTTTGCTCTCTTATTTATAATTTTCAAGAGGTGGTTACCAATAATCACACCTCTTCATTACATATTTAATATTACTTCATTATAATTAATAAATAATTCATACTTATTTATCGGGTACTCGATAATCATTCTTTTTAGATTTTATTAACTCTTTATTTACCCATGTTACTTTACTTTTACACTCACACACACACACATAAATTGGGGGTATTTATTTTATTTATTACAAATTAGTATTACTTACATACACCCATAATGGATTCATTATATAACTTTTAATCCCTCCTTTAAAAGGAGTTCTGGAACTCTTATAACTTTTTACTATCTCATTTTAAAGGGGATTCCATGTACATAACTCCCCACGCTATTTTAAAGGGGTCTTCATTATATATTACCCTAGTGGTTTAATCCTTTAATTATTTTCATTCTAAACCAAATAGCATTCAATCTTTATAAAATAACTTTAGAATACACTTCTTGTGAGATAACCTTAGAATTAACTATTTTATCTTTATAAAATAACATAATAATTATTTTATATCATTTTGATTAATCAATAATCTTGAGAACTTTAATATTTTACTAATGTGGGGAAATTGTCACATAACAGATATCCCATTGGAGCTTGTTGGACCACCATGCAGGAGGCATGCCATAGCAAAGGAGATCTTTATTATCTAAGGCCCAGTTCGCTAATCCATCGACAACTTTATTTCTTGCACAGGTAATGGTGTACATCTCGAAAACTTTGAAACTTCGCTTGAATTGTTTTATCCTCCATACCTCTTTAGCTATTCACCGATTAGGAGAAGAATCAGTTCGATCCTCGGATAATGTACCCTTCTAATGATTTAGGAGTCCGATTTAATTTGAAGCTTTTGCCATCCAATTTTTAAAGCCTCCTACATGCCTCTATAGATTGCTTTCACCTCCACAAAATTGTTACTAATAGTGCCCAAATTCTCTGCAAAGAAGAATTGCACCTCACCTTAACTTGTCTCTAGCAATGCCTCCTATAGCAGCTCTTCTTGGATTCCCTCTAGAAGCATCATATGTGTTCAATTTTCCATATCCCAAAGGAGGTTTTTTCCATTGACTTACACTTATGGCCCGATGTTTAATTTGCCTTCGAGGTGTGTGACATCTCTAGGGTCCAGAGAAACCTAATTGAGGATATGTAGCCACTCAGGGACAAAATCTGGGGTAAAGATATTTTATGTTTTAAACTTTCAGCAATGTTAATTTTACTTTTCTCCCAAATAAAAGAGTTCTCTTTATTAACTTGCTAAAAATTCTTCTATTCCTTTCTTTCCAGATATTCCATAGAGTGAGGGAGATGTCGGACCACAAAAGCGAAGGAAATTTTGGCCTTTAGGAAGATTTCTCTACCATGCTTTGAAAGTCTCCTCTATGGATGCAAAGTTATTCCAGTGTAATTGAAACAAAGAAGAGAACTGATGCCAGATATGAATAACCCAAGGACAAAGGAAGAAAATATGTGAAGAAGATTCTTCATCTTGTAAACACAAAATGCATCTGAAAGGGCCATACATACCTCTCTTCAAAAGACGATCTCCTATGAGGACTCTTCCATGAATAAGAGGCCAAACAACGAAACTGACTTTGGGCCACATATTTGGCTGCCATAAATGTTTGAAGAGAAACCAAAGAGGATGAGGATTATGAACCAAAAGGGAAGAATAACCAGTAGATACTGAATATGTACCAGATACATCTTGCCCCGTCCCAGTTTATTTGGCAATGGTGAAGAAGACAAAGGCCAAGCCTGTAGGGCTTTATGAAACAAAGTGAGATCCTCATGATGTACTGCAATGGGCCATTTTGAAACAGGAATCCAATCTTTTCCATTCTCCCAAGGAAGTGCAACAATTCTCCCATAGTGGGTAACCTTAGTCCAATCGATGCCTTGCATGTGTTCCATAAGGGGTCTAAGGTGAGGGAATTGGAGAATGCGAGGGGTTTGACCATCCCAAGAATTCCGTCCAAAAATTAGCCATTTGACCATTGTTAACAATCCAAAAAAACTCTTTTTATCATATCTTCTTCCATCTGATAAACGTCAAGATGGGAGAACCTTTAGAAGGGAGGGTAGATCTAATAATAATCTCTGGGGGGATTATTTTCAGCATACTTAGCTCTAAATGAGCAGCCTGCAAATCAGTAGGATGAGCAAGTAGTCTCTAGTATAATTTAGCAGCCAAAGCTTTGTTCTGTTTAGGAGAAGATCGAAATCCTAATCCTCCTTCAATCTTTGGCTGGCACAATGTTTCCCATTTAACCAAGGACCACTTCTTATTTTGAACTCCGCTCCATAAGAATTTCTAACATATAGAGTCCACCTGTTTCAAAATAGTGCTAGGAATACTTAAAACAGAGGCAACATATATCGACATAGCTTGAAGGACAAATTTAATCAACGTCATCCTCCCCCTAATGAAAGCCATTTGTTTGTCCACTTTTGTAGTTTTGATTCAATCTTGTTGATTAACCAAAGGTCGATCTTTCAAATTTTTTGAGTCCAAAGGAACACCAGATATTGAAGAGGAAGCATGCCCTTCCTAAACTGGAAGAGTTTTAAAATTTGCTCGTCTGGTAAAAGTATGAAAAAAGAAAATGTTGGACTTGCCTTGATTAATCAACTGACCGGTAGTATCGAAAAGGTATCCAATCCAAAGCATTTTCTCGAATCTGCCTCGCTTCCTGGAGTGTAGCTTTCCCTAGCAATGTAGAATCATCAACAAATTGGAGACAAGAAATCGAGTGGCTATTGTTAGCCAACTAAATTCCATGAGTTCTTTTTCTGGCAGATTTTTTTGATAAGTCACCCCATGCATTATGTCAAGATAATGAATAGAAAAAGAGGAAGGGATCCCCTTGCATAAGACCTCTGGAAGCTGTAAAAATTGTGTAGGAGAACCATTAACATGAACAACAAAGGAAACAGAGGTAAAGCATGCTTCTCTCCATTTAATCCATTCCATAGAGAAACCAAATTGAGCCAGAACCTTACAAAGGAAACCCCAATCCACTCTGTCATAGGCTTTGGATAGATCCAATCTAATAAACATTGCTGGCTTTTTCTAAATTTCCATGGAATGTAAAATTTCCTGAGCTAACACAATCTCATCATGGATATGGCGACCAGGGACAAATCCACCTTGCTCGGGAGAAATAAGTTTATGAAGAAGGGGTTTTAGTCTTTCTACTATAACTTTGGTAATAATTTTGTACAAAACATTGCATAAGGCTATAGGGTGGAAACCGGAGATATCCTGCACCTCATTGGTTTTAGGAATAAGTGTTATGTAAGTCTTATTAATTTCCTAAAGAATCGTTTTAGCCGATCTAGCTTCTTTAACCACTTGTAGAGGTCTCTTTTAATGATGTCCCAAAAAACCTGGTAAAACTCAATCGGAAAGCCATCTGGACCTGGAGTTTTACCTTTCTTCATGTTGAAGACTATTCCTTGGAGTTCTTGCTCTGTAACAGGTTGAATCAACTTCTCATTATCACGATGAGAAATGTTGGTAGGTATAACGTTCAAGAGCCGCTATTGTGAATCCATATCCAGCGATCATGAAATGAAAAGTTGTCAAAAGTATTGTTGAGCTACCTATTGCATCTCATGTATCGAGTGAGCCTTGGAACCATCAGTCTTAGACAAGGAATCAATATGATTATGGGCTTGTCTAGCTAGCAGGGATTTATGGAAAAAGACATAATTCCTATCACCCTCCTTTAGCCATTGGATCCTGGATTTTTGCTTCCACATAATTTCTTCTCTAGTTTCCCATTCCTGTAATTTTGCCTTCAAGAGACATTCTTTTTTGAAAAGATCCAAAGAGAACCCCGATTGTCGGTGAAGAGCATTAATATCTTCCAATTGAGCAAGAATCTTGTTTTTTTGTTCCTTTATATCACCAAATTCATTCCAGTTCCACACTTTTAGCTTAATTTTTAAATATGTCAATCGCTTAACAAACATAAACATATGAATGCCAAACTTGGGCTTGCCTTCCCACCACCATAGCTTAACGTATCTAGCAATATCTTGATGTCGAAGCCACATTAGCAAAAATCTTTTATGGAAAAGCTTTTCCGACTTCCATGCAAACCGGCCAATGATTTGATCCATTATTGTTGAGAATCATAGTCTAAGGTATCCATCGCTTTAATCACCATTCTTCAGAAAGCAAAAATGGTAGAGTCTTTCCAAAATACAATGTTGGCCTTGCCTTCGATTGGACCATGTCATCATACCATTAACCATCGGCACATCTACCGTGTCATGATTCCAATGGAATTGAGACATGTCTTCCAAACCCGCATCTAAATGGGAATGACCCCCTTACTTCTCGTGGATATTCAAGATAGTGTTGAAATCACCTCCTAAAAAACCGGCATCGTATCTGCCATTCTCTTCCATAATTGGCTTTTCTCTTTCGACCAAGAGGGGCATACACATTAAGCGGTAAAAACTCATGATCTTCCACTTTAGAGTGAAGGTGCAAACATAAGGTTGCTTTAATTGCGAAGGAATTCGAAGCAGTCATCATCATTCTAGGATCCCAAAGTGAGACAATGCCACCCGAAGCCCCTTAAAATTAACGAGATGTGTTGTGCTTTAGGCCAAACATTTATAGCTATAGCCATCATGAGATCAATAGAAGCTTTAGTCTCTTGAATACAAACCAGCGATGGATGAACTAAATTAACCAATTTTCTAAGTTCCGAACTTTTGAGGGGGGTCCCTTCATCCCTCTTATATTCCATGTGATTATCTTCATTGGGAAGTGTGTGGGAAGAATTGAGATAAATTGGGTTTGAAGTTTTTTTTCGATTTTTTTAAATTTCAAAATATTGTATCTTTGTAACCATGAGTCAACTTGAGTTGCAACTCAAGAAATAAATTAGTTTAGGTGCATGGTTAATGTGCGCAAATTTGTAGGATCTAGAAAGTTAAATTTAAAACTTACTAAAAATAGCTATTGTTATAAATAGTAAGTTTTACTAAAAATAGTAAGTCTAGTCAAGTTTGGATTAGAAGTCAAGTTTAATTAGGAGTCTTTTGGAATTCGAATAAGATGGCATCTAATGTAATTAAAACAACAGAGAATAAGGAGAATTTTGCTTTGCATATTTTAATTTGGTGGTTGCTCGTTCGGCCTCATCATCAATTTGCAATGACATTACAAGCAAAACCTAGAGCAACAAGGGCCACTAGGACGTATAAGTGTCATTTTTGTCAAGTTCAATTTCAAGGGCATTACAAGAGTTAATGCACACCTCTTTCACATCCGAGGCTAAGATGTGGGGCCATGTGACAAGTTGTCGCTAAAAGAATGGGCTGGAATAAATTAATTGCAGGGTTGCAATAAAGAAGGAAAACATGTATCTACTACTTTGCCAATGAGGAGTGATACTACTAGTAGTTTTAAAACTTTCCATGATGCACAACTTCCTATTTATACATATAGTTCAACTTTAGGGGCAGTAGAGCCTAAGGAAAAACACGTAATGAGAGCTAGCAGTGATGTTGCAAACACAATGTGTAATGTCCCTTTTTAGGGACTTAAACAGTATATCAGAATTCTGATATTTAAATGGCAGCAGACTGTACTTTTGTAACAGCGAAATGTTTTCACCAAATTTGTGTGCTAATTCAACTGAGAATGATCTCTAAACAATATTAAATCAATTTCTGACCATCCGGAACACTTTTAGACCCAAATCGATTCAGAATGAGCAAGTTATATAAATCTGGAAATTGTATTGAAGACTGGTAAATCACAGCACTCTAAATTAGTTCGATTTGGCTCCAAAATGGTCTTAAACAGCGTACAAATTGTTATCTAATCCTTTAAAAGTATAGGCGACCTGATTTAGATTGAATATCTGAAATTATATGCATCAAAATAATTAAATATAAGCACATATGCAAGTCGCACTTTCTGGAAATGCACAGTTGGAATCAGATTTAAATAAAATAGCTTTGAATTGTATAATCTTCAATGAATGCTTAATTGTTTTAAGTCAAAACAAGAGGTTTTCGTCTCTTGAATGGACCTCTAAGGGGTTTGCATCCCAATAGGCAAGAAAAGAGAATAATTTCTCAATTTCAATTGATTACAATACAAGTCGATATCCCATAATGATGCCCACATCCCCTATTTATAATACTTTCAAGCCTTGGCGCCAAAATATGAAAAGGCATGACCTTTCATGTTATTTTTCTCCACCATGGCCGACCCATACACTTATAATTATTTATTTAATAAAAACATACAAAATATAATTATATTCTTCTTCCTTTATTCTTCTTTTATATTATTTCTTCTAATCATGAAGAAGGTTTGCCCGGAATTCCAAATAGTCTTCAATTTTGGAGAAAAGGGACATTACACAATGGTAGAGTTGTTCAATGCACAAAATAAGAATGATGCAAATGGTGTCATTGGAAAACTCTGCTTTGCCTATGGGATTCCATTCCATGTGGCTCACTCTTCTTATTATAAGTACGTTACGCAAAGATAACAAGAACAAGACCATCATATGTGCCACCAAGGGAGACAAAATTGAGGACAACAATCTTGGATAAGAACTATTCTAAAATTAATATTCTAATGGAGAAAATGAAGGCTACCTAGATCACTACTGGATGCAGCATAATCAAAAATGGGTGGACGTACATTAGGCATCATCCACTCATCAACATCATGATCACATGTATAGAGGACCCTTACTTCCTCAAGGCTATTGATTGTTCAGGGCACGTCAAGGATGTTGATTTTCAGTTCCAAATCCTTAGAGATGCTATTGAAGAGGTTGGACCGGAGAATGTGGTACAAGTTGTGACGGATGCGCCCATGAATGCAGAGTTGCAGGGAAGTTGATTGAGGCGGCCTACAAACATATTTGGTGGACTCCTTGTTGTGTGCATGCCATGAATAATGCACTCAAGGACATGAGAAAGATTGTCTAGATCAAAGAGGTTATTGATGCTAGAGATGTGCAAATGTTTGTTTGCAACAACCACACTTCACATGCACTCTACGGGGCCTTCTCTAAGGAGTTTTTGAAACCTGTAGAGACTAGATATGCATCATATTTCATTCTCTTGGAGAGGATGCTTGAGTTGCAAGAGGCATTGCAACTAATGGTCATGACAATAGAGTGGAATTGGTGGCCCAATTCCAAGTCTAAGCAAGGGAAGAGGGTGAAGGAGGTGGTGAAGAGTGACACATTTTGGGCTGATGCAAAATACATTATCTCTTTCATTACTCCAATCTTAAGAGTCATTGCATATGGGGATTCTAATGCACCTAGCCTTGGAGAGGTGTGTGAGTGCACTGACAGTATGTTTGGCCAAATGAAGGCCATTGTGCAAGAGAAAGACCCTACATTGCAATTCTACAATGACCATATTCAACCAATCATTCATCGAGAGATGGGAGAAGCTCAACACCTCCTTGCACATGGTTTTTTATGCATTAAACCCAAAGTGGTATGTGCAAAGGCCTAACAGAGTTACCCCATACAAGATGCGAAGTGAATAAGGATGTTCATGAAGGCTATTTAGAAAAATGTACAATTCTACGATGATGCCAGCACTATTCGTGCGGGTGGACAAAATTTGCCTCTTAGGGGTTTATTCAAAACAAGCCAAGATGGATAGGAGACTATCGCATAGAGGACCCAATATTGTGGTGGACTATGCATGTACTTAATCCTTTAACAACCACACTAGCTCTTCACTTGTCCCGTGTTTCTAGCTCTTACCGCTTCTAAGAGCAATTGGTCTACTTAGGATTCATCCACTCTATGGAGAGGAACACAATTACCTCTAGGAGAATGGAGAATCTTTTAGTTGTACATAGTGCCTTGTGTCTCATTGACCACAACACGCTTACATATAAGGAGAGTCTAGTAGCCCGATGGGATGTAGACCCAAAGGAGCCATCTCGCAGTTAATGTTGATGTGGCACAGACGTGGTTGGTTGGCATCGGTTTGGAGGAGCTTGACCTTGAGGAGTCTAGCAATTCAAGTGATGAGAAGTTTGGCACAGTGCAGACTTTGGGGATGATTAGACTCATTAGAGGCATTAAGCCACTAGCCAACTGTATTTGAATTTTGAATGTAATCATCATTTTGAATATAAATATTAATATATTGATATTTAGCATTTTCACTATTGAATGTAATGTGTTTAGTATTTCAAATTTCATTTGTTTCTTATACATTTTTAATAACTAAATTTTCAAGTACTATATATATTTGTGCCACCATCCCAAACCAAGGCCCTCGGTCCCCCGGCCTCAGAGACCCTTCCCCACCGTCCACAAACGAAGGCCCTTGGTCCCCCAATTTTAGAGGCCCATCCCTTTGTTCCGAGACTCGTGGAACATTGCCAATTACACTTAATTTTCAGGAGTCTATTCATCACCTAAAGGAACTAATGTATTTATCGGGGTATCCCAACTAGGAAAGCAAGGTTTTGTTTTTGCACAAGGTGATGTTCGTTCTTGTGATCCAAATTGTATTTAGTTAGTATGTTAGTCGAGGCATGTATCTCATAGTGAGACACCCCTTAGAATTAATAAATGTTATGTGAGATCGTAAATTAATGACTAGCATTAATTTACTTATGTTAATTAAGTCACTTATGGTTAGGGTTGTTAGGCAATTAGTTGGTGGTTTGGACCATTGAGTCCCATGCAAGTTCGGTGAAGAAAAAACTTATGAAAGTTTATATGAATCAATGTAATGCAATAATGTGTATTTACCCAACATTTGTGTAAGCTCCTCCTACGAAATATATATATAATTGTTTCCATGTTTAAGCCTATGATTTGTTTGAGCAAAGTGGTACCTTGAGTCCCATATAAGTACAATGAAGACAACTTATGAAAGCTTGTATGAATCAATGTAATGTAATAGCATGCATTTACCCGAACATTTGTGTAAGCTTCTCCTATGAAAAAGTATATAATTGTTTCCATGTGTAAGCCTATAATTTGTTTGAATAGTGGTATCAAGAGCTCAATAAGCAACGCATCCGTAAGGAAGCTACAAAAGAGCCAAGAAGGAGTTGAAGAGGAAGTTTTAACATTATTTATTTCTTGATGTGAGCTTTCTTTTTTAATTATTTGCCAGTAGGATATTTTTGCCTGAATGAGATATTAAAAGAGAATTTGCTGGAAGAATGTTTTTTTGCTTGTGTGAGAAGATTAATCTTACTAGAACTTTTGAAATTTGTCTGAGAAGAGAAGAGAGGCCCTATACAATTATTGCAGTGCTAAAACAAGAAGGGTTCTCCAACATGTTTTGACTGTCCGAAAATAAGTTGTAACTTGCTAAATCTATGCTTTTTAAAGAAGCTGTAAATTTTGCTAGAGGCGTTATAATTTAATTTAATATAAATTCTTTTTGAGAGCATTGGAAGTGTCTAACATGTGTAGATCTTTCCTGGAAAAGTGGGACAGAGGGTGTTTACTGTGTTTTTTATTTATATTTCCCTAAGAAGTGCGGGAAATCGCCTAAGTGCCACGGACATCCACACTTTTGGATAAAGTTTTTCATGTCTGGGGCAGTAAAAATTGCCTGGAAAACTCTTTGAAAGGCGTTGGAAGTGGATAAAAGTTGCTGAAAAATATATTTATCAGCACATAAGCATTGGAGAAGGTCTAAAACCCTGCAAAAGCACTAGAATATCAGACATGGTGCTGAAAGTTGAAGCTTGAGGCATTGATAGCATTAGAATAACTTCATATGGCATTGGAACTTTGAAGAATGCAGTAATAAATTTGTTGTTTCGGCTGTTGAAGTATGGGTCCCTCTGATTGTTTTATTTTTCTACATAAATACTTGATGCACGTGGTTGTTCTAACTACCAGGTAAAAAACAAAGATAAAAAATAACACTGCTGCCGTCCACCTGCAGGCAATGCACTACGTTTTTTCTTTTTTTAATAAATAGACTTCCAAATAGGTTTTATATAGAAGCTCCTGTTTATATGTCACCATAGCATGCATAGGCGAGTTGGCAAAAGGTATACAGTAAAAGCTTTAAAGGATTAGAGGTCACCAGTTCAAGTCTTGCTGACTGATTTTTAATTTGAGTCAATGAATTAGGATGCAAGTGGGCTTTATACAAAGTCTTTCATTCTATGTTTCAAGCGGTTCTTAAAACAAGTTGGTCAAGAGATTTTGACATTGTGCATGTTAGAGGTCAAGTGGTCCATTCCCACGAAGTGTAAAAGACAAAGTTTCAAAAAGTCCATAATTTTTAGTGTTATAGCTTATGCACAAGCTATTATTTGGAATTTTTACTTTTCACAAAGTGGTAGGCGTGTGCCCACTCCTTTCCTAGGTTTTGGAATGTTATGCATTCATCAAAAGGATAATTTGTTTGTTTTGGAATCTCCTATATGATTTTTGAGGAAAATGTGTTGGAAAGTAGAGAAACAAGGACATCAATGTATAACGGGTGCATCCCCGATCAAATCCGACACCCTACCACTTTGTTTAAAGTGTGAAAATGGGAAGTTCGTGCTTAAACCGTAGAAATTAATCTGATCTAATACAAAGAATCCATGAAATAGATACACAGACAATAATTGAAATCAACAACTCTATATTATATTTTCATTAATTCACTATTTCAATACACTCCATTATATAGGAGATGTAAAATAACAATCCTTACAACAACATTTGTCTTCATATACAACCATACACCCATATGGTTTCAACCTCTCACCAATATAATAATAAAACAATACTAATTGTTTTATTATTCTAACTTACTAACTTACCACATACTAACCACATTTTACATTTACTATTTACATTTACATAGTAAATGTACTTTCACTAATTTATCATAATAATAATTACACATGTAATTATTATTCACCCATACAAATGGAGCACTAATATATATTTCCTAACATTCCCCCCCTTAGTGCGAACATGGGAAAACCTGCTTTGTACTGCAATGTGCCGCTACGTAGCATGCTCATGATCTGGATGGTTTCAAGGACAATACCAACAACCTCTGGATGGTTTTCCAAGTGGTTAACCAACAACCACACAACAGATGGTTTTTGAGGACAGTACCAACAACCTCTGGATAGTTTTTCTGGATAACTAACAACCACAATATCATGATGATGCAGTAGTATCAACAACTCTCATCACTATCTCACTGCAGGGAATAACATAGGAAATTCTACTGAAATATGTTGCTCGTACATACATAGAAAAAGCTGACATAATGGAAATGGAACATTGGATCATGTTCCCCCCCTCAATGTGAAATTTCCACTTATTGAAAACAGGATCACTGCAAACTGAGGCACACCACACTGGAAGCACTAAAATCAAACTGCACACACACACCTGTCACCAAAGCTGATATGCGGCCCCGTCGTTGGCAACTGACGAGAGGTCGCTGAATGACCTCCAACCTCCGTTTGCCTCCATCCTCCAGTAAATTCACTTAGTATAGAAATTCTTCATAATTATAGTCAATTTCATTTGTTATTTGTTCATCTCTAGTTTCCCATTCTACAATTTTGCTTACATCTGTAGGTGCTTTTTCATTTCCATCTACTATCCTCCATAGATTTTTATTCATTAACTGCATCTGAATTTTTACTCTCCATGTATGGAATTTCAACCCATTAAATTTATCTAATGGTGTATCCATTTTTCTGAATCTAAATATCCAAAAAAAAAATTGAATGCAGATTTGAATTACCTCTGATTCTCTGATTTCTTCAAAAAAACAGCAGTGATCAATGTGCTGTATAGTAAATTGCACGTTTCTCCCAAACTGTGAACTGGGTTTTGCTGAAATTTCTACTGTAGCTTCCTGTATAATAGATCATTCTGCACGCAAAATTTTGGAGAAACCCAGATCGCGAAACTAAAGTTACGAGATCATCTTCGAGACAGATTTAACCTGCTCTGGTACCAAATGTAGAAATTAATCTGATCTAATACAAAGAATCCATGAAATAGATACATAGACAATAATTGAAATCAACAACTCTATATTATATTTTCATTAATTCACTATTTCAATACACTCCATTATATAGGAGATGTAAAATAACAATCCTTACAACAACATTTGTCTTCATATACAACCATACACCCATATGGTTTCAACCTCTCACCAATATAATAATAAAACAATACTAATTGTTTTATTATTCTAACTTACTAACTTACCACATACTAACCACATTTTACATTTACTATTTACATTTACATAGTAAATGTACTTTCACTAATTTATCATAATAATAATTACACATGTAATTATTATTCACCCATACAAATGGAGCACTAATATATATTTCCTAACATAAACACCATAAATGTAACACTATTTCCGGTTGCCTCTACTTTTGGAGGCAAACTTGCATTTTGGGGTTGATGAGGTTCTTCGATTCGAACAAACTAACAAAGCCAATAATCCACCCATCTTGAGTATATTGCTAACTCCAAGATAGGGAAAATGATGTTGTGGCATTCTAGATAGTTGATAGGATTTTGATGTTTTTCTATCTAAATTTCAATTTTGCGTTATTTGAAGTCATTGATGAGGAGCGAGACCAATAGTATGGTGATGGTTTTCTGCTAGATAGACTTCTCACCTCATTTGATAAGGGGAAGATACTATATTGGCTTTTGATTAGTCATCGGTGATTGTACAACCGACAAAGGGTTGCTAGCACAGATCTTGTTTCGAAAAGTGCTTTGTGTTGTTGGACATCGGGAAGATGTGCCATACAAAGCTGCAAAATTATCATGAAGTCAAGGATCGATGTGATTGAGTATTCCCGGGATGATGCTCACATCATGCGAAGTACAAGTACGGATGGTCAGAGGGGCTGAGTATGCCCAAGATGATGTTCATCAACATATATTGGTTTTTGATCAGTCATTGGTGATTGTACAATTGACAAGGCATTCTTGCTAACACCAGTAGTCTTGAGCAATGTGGGAATACTCAACCACATTTTCCTTCTTGTTGGACATCAAGGCAAATGTGCAATACAGAGGTATGGAATTGTCATGGAGCCAAGGATCAATGTGGTTGAGTATTCCCAAGATGATGCTCATACTACAGTACAAGTATGGACAGTCAAAGGGGATGAGTATGCCGAAGATGATGTTCATCATGGATGGTCAGTGGGGATGATTATGCCCAAGATGATGCTCGTTATTTGTTTCAGATCAGGCTCTGCGTAATCTACACAAAGTTGATCGGTACTAGGATGCACAGAGTGCGAGTTTGCAAGTTGCGGTTGATATTGTTGGATGGCTTCACAGGTCATTTGTTGGATCATCTTTTGCTCCCCTTTGGATCAAAGGAGGTCTTTTGGGTTTTGTGATCCAAATTGTATTTAGTTGTATGTTACTTGAGGCATGCATCTCCTAGTGAGACAACACTAAGAATTAATAAATGTTATGTTAGATGGTAAATTAATGTTAGTCATTAATTTACTTATGTTAAATAAGTCATGACTCACGAGTGGTCAATATAATAATTAGTTGGTGTTTTCAACAGTACAATCCCATACGAAATCAGTGAAGACAGAGCTTGTATGAATCAATGCAATCTCATATCGTGCATTTCCCCAGACATTTATGTATGCTTCTCCTATGAAATAAACTATTTTTTTCCATCCTTTAGCATGTAATTTGTTTGACCAGGTGGTGTCATCCAAGCACAAATGTGCTGGTTTGTGTATCACCTTGAGTGCTTTGGAAATGTGTGCAACTCCTCACATTGAGCACCTTTGTGCAGCTCCAAGCACCATGCATATTCTGAAAAGCGCCAAAATACATGCTATACAGCTCAAAAGACAACGTTAAGCGTCTTTCACTGAAATGGGATGGAGCCTCAATATCATGTGCAATGCAACTATGTGAACAACACAGCATGAAGTACAGCCTTTACTGGTTCTATCATCAAATAAAGCCTTTGGTGGTCAAGTCCCCCTAGGTTTCAAGTAAACTTAGATCGTTTTATATTTGAGGGCAAAATAAATCCAAGCGCAATAGATAACTAGTCAGATCAGTTCATGTCTTATTTTTCTGTGAATGAATTCTTTCATGAAGAGAATATCAAGATTGTGCTTCCATAAGTTTCTTCACACGTCAAGAAGTGGTGTCAAGGCCATACTCTGGAAGGAAGACAGACAAAGGAAGAATCTAAACCAAAATGGGAAATGTTACTAGAAGCCTTTCGAGGATGAATATTATCCTGAAAATGCCAACAATGACTGCTACATTAAGTAGCAACAATTGCAGCAAGGACATCACCAATCACTCAAGGCATAAATTGATTCCTTCCATGACTTGTGGGCATAATTAGGCTCGTTCGAGTCAAAGCGACATACAGTACTCAAGTACGGAAACAGCCTAAGACCACTCATAAAGTCCAAAGTGGAGTTGGCTAAGGTATGCTAGGTGAATCATATGGATATGTGACAACCATTAAGGAATAGTCAAAGATGAATGGCAAGCAGTACACAACTTTTGCAAAAAGAAGACGCCTTGAGACAAGTACAAACCGTCTAAGACAGGTAAGTGGTGCGATAAACACAGAACCAGTAACCACTCGAATTCAGAGTACCATGAGCAGAAAACTATGCTCCCCCACAAAGAAGTAGAGGGTCCAACAGTCCAACCATACATAGAACTTAGAAGTAATATACATGGACCTAAAAGCTACTTGTTTCAGCACAACCGCACCAACAACAGAAGACATTGAAGAACTCTTATTCCATTCATGGATGCAGGTGCAAGATGAATGGGAAAACATGAATGGCAAGCAGAACACAATTTCACAGCAAAGAAGACCACCTTGAGAAAAGTACAAACTGTCTAAGACAGGAAAATGGTGCAATAGACACAAAACCAGCAACCACTCGAACTCAGAGTAACATGCTAAGAAAAGCCTGCTTGCCCACAAATAAGCAGGTCCAAAAGACCAGACATACATAAAAGCAACACACAAGGACCCAAAAGCTACTTGTTTCAGGCTTTCAGCACAACAACCAGATCAACAACGCAAGACCCTGCAGTTGAACTCTTATTCCATTCGCAGATGTGGGTGCAAGGGAAAACATTGGATTTTCTAATCAATGGCAGTAGCATGAAGAACCATATCTCTGAAGCAACCGTCAAGCAGCTGAATTTACTAACCATGCCTCATCCGCGTCCTTACAATTTGGGGCAGTTTAGTTCCTACAACACCGAATCTATACATATCACTCGCCAATGCATGTTTCATATGTATTTCATCCTTTAAAAGAGGAAATGATTTGTGATGTAGCCCCAATCAATAGTTGTGATATAATCCTTGGGCATGCACCCATGCATAATCACAAGGGTATGTACATAGCCAATCCTAGAAGTATCACCATAACGATAGGCCATAAGAGATACGAGATTCTTGAAGTGGATCCATGCTTTTACCATGTGGCGTGAACTCCAGAAGGGATTGTGTCGTATTCGTTGCCTATAGCAACACAGCCTCATCCAATAGAAAAAGATCAAATTCTAGAAACCATGTACACTTAGAACTTGCCTATGCCAATATATAGAGTTGTCATGGTGAGTCATAACAATCACCAAAGTAAGTGGTGCACCAAGATGCAACTAGAAGCCAACATGTAACTAGAAGCCAAAATGCAACACTTGCTTCTCAGCTTAATGCAATCAGGACAATTGCTTCTCGAGAAATGGAGAATGATCCAAGCACGTCGTGCCAATCCGTGCTTTCACCTTGAATTCTTTAGAACTTCGATCACCTCCACGCATCTCTCAGCAGCATGTGTGTTCCATCCACTGCCAAAATACCAGTCACACAACTCAAAAGACAACATTGTACCCAACTATCAATCTCGATGTCGTTCAACACAACTTCGTAACCAATCCAACATCACATCAACGCAACTCCAGGAACAACAAAACACCAAGCCAGTCCATGCAACCTACACAAATTTGTGCCATGCATGCAACCTCTACACAACATCAACCATTCACATAGTACATGCAAACATACCGCACAACTTGGTCCCTACCAAAACATTCAGGTTAGACATTGACCGTGTGGAAACCCCCGCCACACTACAATATGCCAAGTAGCACTTCAAGGCTCGCATTATGTGAGAGCATCTGTCAGCATACCTAGCAGTCAAGCCACGTAACCATCAACAGCTGAAAAGTCACGCATGGAATCCCAAGTCATTAAACTTACTTTAAGATTCTTTAAGCCTTCGAGGATTTGTAATCTATTTATACATATATGTAGTGTTAGATAGCAATCAGATAGAAGATAAGTAGCCATACGTCTTCCTTGAGTGTATGCCATATAGATAATGCGCAAATTAATATAATTTTTTGTTCTAATTCTATTATTTTCTCTATTTTAAATCTTGTTCATACGCATATAACACATCTAAATCCTCATTTAGAGTGTTGTCCCCCAAACCTCCTGAGATTCAATCATGGTGACTTTTTGTCATTAAGACTATTATGGTCTACTAGACATGTCAAATTAATTACTTCATTCTTCCAATCCATTTTGCAAGTTGGAGCATCAAAAGACCTATATTTCAACAAACATTTGTATTAACAACAGAAATACAACTAAGCAAATTATACTGCATGACTATGAGACTAGAACACATTATTCAACAAGGTAATCAACATTGCGTCATAGTTGATCCTCTCTATATGCAAGAAACGATCTCATTAATGCAACACATCACCAGTTTTAACTCTTCTCGGAGATAATCAAAATACATTCAAGGGAAGATGCACATTGCTTTGTTACATCTGAGCATGACTACATCATATACTCCTAAAATAGCTTTCCTTTTCTCTTTATTGCATCTCAATGGGACTGAGTGCTATTGGCATGCATTATAGTATGTATAAGGCTTTTAAATTTACATTTGTCTTGATTAAACCGTTTTAATTGTTTATTTGATTACTTTATAGCTTTTCTTTAATAGAAAATGCTTTACCCGCTCCCTTTGTTCTCATTATTGACTCTAGTTTTGAGTCTCACAAATATATTTTGCCCATTTGTACACATTGATATAAATTTCAAACAGACAAATCAGCTCGGATTTCAAAATCCAGTTGAAAATCACATCATGCATGTATGTTTTCAATTTAGAAAATATCACTGTCTAAAGTATTTCTATTACCAAAATCTGAATTTCAACAAAACGTTATATTTTTGTGAATGAAATACAGTGATACACCTAACATCTGCAGCCTGGTATGCAATCTTCAGAGCAGCCTACTTCCTATTATAAATGTTACAGACCTCAAAATTAAGTATGAACATAACATCATCCAATGTACACACCAAGTAAAAACTTTGAAAGATTGCATTCTATCTTGAAATATAATCTTCCTAATCAGCTTTCTCTTACCAATAACCATAAGAAGAAGCGTGAACATATACTCTATGCTGTATACAAGAAGCATAACATATTAACCCTCAAATATTTTTTACTATTCACAAAAAAAGTAAAAACTATTTCATGTCCTTTTAAAGTGCTTTGGTACAAATTCTGCATATCAATTGTGTGCTTACCCCCATTGTATCAACAACATTTGTCGCATAACGGTCACAGTCAGTTGGTGTGTACCTTTCAACAAACTGCCTGCATTGAAGAGGCAATAAATCATCTTGCTGACCCACAAAAGAAAACAGTGTCTATGTATAAAGTAGGAAACACGTGAAACTGAAATTTTATAGGCTATACTGAAGAAGTAGGCTTGCCCAACAGCCGGTTGCATTAGACGGAGGATTGAACTACTTACTTTCCAATTAAAGCATTCAGTAGTGCAGATTTCCCAGAATTCGCAGGTCCAAAAACAAAACACTGCAAGACATTTCTCTGGGAACGTTGCCTTTTGCGGTCCAATCGTCGACGACGAGTAACATTAAATGCAGAAGCAGGGTCACCAGGGTATCCAATGTAAATTAAAGTGGCAAGGCTTTTGACAGGATCCAGAAGGGTCATAAGTGCCCACTGGAAAAATTGAAGCCAAAAGAAAACCAATTATCTTAATAATTGAGGTAGCCACCACATAACCAGAATAATACTTACTAGCAGTTGAAATATAATATTATACTTTGATATCTGAAAAAGCACTGCAATTTGATACCACAAACAGCCATACATCTATGATTATTGCAGATGAGATTATTATAAAATTCGACTTCAGAACTGTTTTTCCAAAGTAGTATTCTACATCATTCATGAAAATAATGAAGATTTAGACTAATAAAAATCGATGTTCCAGGCCTTTGCAAATAACCAATCATTAATCATAATGATAAATGAAATTCAATTACATTTGCCATGAGCTGTTACATATTTGTTTAGCCATAGTAATTGCCAACCAGATGGATACTCTCCATTTAAAAATATAGTCATTTCTAATTTTACTAAATAACTGAAGAAACAAGCACCCCAACCCCAGCTTTAAATGTTTGTACTCTCTATCAAATATCTATGGTTTACCTAGATACCACAAGGCTTCAGTCATTATTGTTCAGGACAGAGTAAATGGTCCAACGTGTTCTGAAAAGCTTTAAGACTGTTTTAAGTTATACATGATAATGAAGTTTACTGGCTACATGGTAAGGAATAACCATGAGCACGAGATGCAGCCAGGAATATACTGTTCTGTTCAATACAAGTTAAAAACATGCTAATTTCTTCAATGATTTTAGTTTCATAGTCTCAAGCCAAGGATCTTTCAACTGTTACCTTCTTTTCTCATAATCATATTTCTGACTGCTTCTATTCTATGTACACTTTGGATTGTTTTGCAACTTCCCGCCGATATACCAATAACTCTCACAAATCTGTTCTTGTTCATATGAGATTCAACCATTCGACTCCAAAAGGTTCTCATTTCATTAATTCTAATTGGATAACTACATTGCAAGAGACATTTCAGATTGAGGTCCTGGTATAGGTTTGTCATTGAATCATTTTGAATTGTCCAAAACCGCCAGGCCCTGGACAAAATCTAGAAGCTGTTTCTGGGAAGGGTACATCATTTCCACAGAGAACCCACAACCCTAAGCAACTTTTAAAAAAAAAATAAAGAATCCTACCTAACCTAACCTGTTTTAAACCCACCAATCCTAACCCAACCCCCTTAACCCTCAAAACAACTAACAAGAAGAAAAACCAAAACTGACATTTCATTTCATTCACCTTTTTCAGAGCTAAAACTACTCGTAACTACTTCAAAAACACTGCTGCTGCTGCCAAGAGTTTTCATACACACTTCCTACGTAATTCCTACACCGTTCCTACATCATTGAGTCTATTTTTGTTACGAATATTATCTTTTGTTAGTGCTCACATTAGTTAAAAATGTGCGAGAGTTTATATATTTGTATGGTTTAGTATATTAGTGAGATGTAAATGAGTTTTTAATAACTGATAGTTAGTTGTAGTTTGGAATATTAATGTGTGAGATAATAATGTAATGAGAGTGATTTTATGTGTGTGAGTGAGTTGTTATAAAAACTCGCGTAGATTGTGTGAGAGAGAGAATAAAGGGTTATTTGTAAAGATATTTGGAGATAATCATGAGAGATCTGTGGGATTGTGATGAGGAGTATCTCCTTATCTTTAGGAGAAGACAGGTCCTATTTATATGTATCTCTACAATTGAATAAATTCTGAAAGTTTTTATTGTGTATTATTTTGTTGAAAGCTCTCACCAAATATTCATTTGGTATCAGAGCAGTCTGGTCTAATGGGAGGTTTAAAAAAAAAAAACTAATGGGTAATTTTAGTGCTATCTAGTTACCCGCACTATGAAAGTCTCACATGGTAATTGTAAATTCAGTTTTAGATAGCTTCTATTTTTTTAATGTGGCTCTGAGAGGCAGGCAGTAATAGCCTAATACATGTCAAAGTGCTATATCTAGAGAGTGAAATCACAGATTAAGAGTGATGTAGGGCGTATAAACGCGTTTTTTGAGTGGAAGAAGCATATAGAGGTACAACAGCCTGGAAGCATAAATCTACGCAAGCCACCTGAGAATTCAAACTTGCAGATCCATTTGAGTCTGACATGTCAACTTGTTATTGACCATCAATGCTCATGTCTATCATTTGATAGACCCTTGTATTGCATTCAGATCTGTTGGTTCCCTCAGTAACTGATCGGCACTAAATCCGTGTGGTTTGGTTTTGATCAACTTCATCCAAACTTTGCATTGCTTAGGTTGGCCTCTCCTATTGACTTTGCCCTACGTTGTTTGTAGTGTGTATTATTTAATATTGCAAGTTGGGCAAGGCTCGACATTAAGAAATCAGCATTATTATCATTGGAAATGGATCAACATTGTTGGGAATGGTCTTCACCCTGTTAACCCAACAGTCTTCACATTGTCATCTAGATGTAAAGCTTCGCGCCACCTTGGAACGGCTCTCTCCTTTCAGCCTGACTGTTATTTTTCGATCAAGTTCAGTGGTGTGATTGGCTTCTTAGCCAAGCCTTCGCTACATGTGGTATACATTTGCGTCCAACAACTTAAAGTTGCACTCGCTCGGATCTGCAAGACACATGGTCTTTGCCACACAACAAAAAAACAGCGCAGTCCTTGCATTAATATCCTATCAATCTCGTCGGCTGAAGGAAAAAATGTGTTATGCATTAGGTATTGCCTCTGGTATTTATAACATTGTTTTTGGTGTTTAATTGAATCTGTGAAAAGTCATTTGAGTTGCTGTACAGTGTTTTGTCATTTAGGTGAAGGGATTTTAGAATTTATGGTTTGTATTTTGTCAATTTAAGTACATCAAATATAGTGAATAATAGTGTTAGTGTTAAGTCAATATCATTTAAAAAGTAATTTTCATTATTACTTTTTAAATATATCGTCACTTGTCAATTTGTAAAAGTCTTCAAAGTGTCAAAAAAAAATTAAAAAAATCCTTACGAACGCATTTTCGTGGAACGCGACATTCGATTTGTGAGAGGCATGTAATTGATCCTCAAAGCCAAATTTGCTAAGCAGCACTCTATTGGAGGATGGAGGCAACGGAGGAAGGAGGTCGAACATCGACTTCTCATCAACCACTAGCGACAAGGCCACTTCAGATTTAGTGGCATATTTAATCGTGTGTTTTCAGTTTGCTTTCCGTTATGATGTCATCAAACTGTTCTTATTTTTTTAGTGTTGAATAAACTCCTACAACATTTGGGAAAGAGTTTCGAGGTGAACTCAACATTGATTGTTGTCCGAGATAATTACGAGCTCTAGGAATCCGATGGAGATTCAAAATTCAAGGCTCGGCAATCTCAAGGAATTCGGCTCATGGGAGCTCTAGGAATCCAGGGTAGATTCAAAATTCAAGGCCCGGAAACCTCAATGGAATTCAGCTTGCAACTACACCTTTCCGAGGGTAAAGAGAGCTTGATGGAGTTGTGCTTCGTCTAAACAATGTTTTCAGAGATCGACATTTGCACGATATGTTAATCTTCTCCCATTTTCGCACAAGGAGGGGGAATGTTACGAATATTATCCTTTGCTAGTGCTCACAATATTTAAATGTGTGTGAGAGTTTGTATATTTCCATGTGTTGGTATATTAATGTGATGTAAATGGGTTGTTAATAACAACTCATACTTAGTTGTAGGTTGGAATATTAATGTGTGAAATAAAAATCTGTAATGTCCCCTTAGGTCATAAAATAAAGAACTATGGATTTCCTAGGGAATCCTTATAAAAAAAATGATAGCAGTTCGATTTTTATTCAAAAAACCTTACCAAAAAAAATACAACAATCTGAAATTTCAATTTATTTATCAAAAAACTCACAACCCACAATACCCAAAAGGCTTAAAACATCTACGAGACCTCGTGTAACATCAACATGGAAGAAAAAAAAATTTAACAAGGATATGTATTTATTTCAAACCTAGAAATAGCTGAAACTTCAAAATTTCATATCTCCCAGAATACTTGGAGTTTCAACACAAACCAATGCTCAAAATGATCTTGAAGAGACCAGTTATCCAATGAAAGTGAAATCACAATTTTCCAACCATGGAGCCCATTGAAAAGTGATCCCCAAATCTCCAAATGGGTAGATCAAGTTGGAAATGAATGTGAAAGCCATGAAAATGGTTGCCAAATACAACCCAAAACTGTCACAAGTGAATCTCAACTAATTGTTGGCTGACCCAACACAAAAAAAGACCCTGAAAATCAGACCTACAAATGATGCCCTAGCTGTAATAAATCTGAAAACAGCCCCAAAATGCCCTAGATTTGAAAAAAACCCTCCCAGAAACTGAAATTCTGAACTGTAGCACAATAGTGAATCTCGGTGGATCCACCTCACAAAGTTGAGAAGTTTTCATTCCCCAACCTTCAAACCTTGGAGGTTTTCGTCCCCAAAGCTCCTTCTCCTTGAGGGTTTTCGTCCTTAGAAGATTTGATGCAAGCAAATAGCTTAACATGCAATGATAGAAAATAGATTGGCAAAAGATGATCTCAAATGAATACTCAAACCTCCTTTTATAACCTTTCCTTGCCTTTTTCCAAGTTGGGTGCTCCATGTGGGACTAAAAGTGATTTTTAATTTATAAAGTGACTTCCTTATTTCTATTTTATCTTTATGAATACACTTTATCATAAAGTCACTTTAATAATAGAAAGTCCCCTTCTAATTAATCGTTATGACTTAAAGTTGTTTTTTCTATAAATATTACAAGTCTTAATAAAGCAACTTAAAAATATAACGATAAACTACTTCCCTTGCATTTCCCTTTAAGCCCCCGAGAAATCATCTAGGGCAGAAAGGGTCTCATGGTGAGCTCATGTTAAAGAGAGGACATTACATAATCTAATGGGAGTGATTTTATGTGCGCTAGTGAGTTATCAATCCAAATTCTTCTTTGTGGATGGCTCAAGCTTCTTCAAAGGAAGAAGACTCACTCTATGGAAAGGGATTTCAACAAAAAATTAAGGCAGATAACTGATGAGCTGGTTGGGCAATGAATTTATGCAATTGGGTTTCCATGCAACCTAATTAGATCACCACACTGGAAAGAGACAAGACAAAAGTCCTAATCACGAGAAGGTTCAAACCACATTGTTCACCAAGTAAAAACAAGATGCCGAGAATGCCTATCCAAGCAGCGATTCAAAGAAGGATATAGGGGAGTCATTTCAGATGGAAAAAATGATTGCAAAGTCCAACCCTTAACAAATGCCATTGCGGTGTTCCGTAAGGGGCAATGTTGCTAAAGACGATTGATTGTGAAATGCAAGTGAGCTAATGCATGATTCATTGTTGACATCCTCATAAAGACTATTGGGCCCATGGACCTCAAATGTCAACCAAGTCACTCCTTGATCCTCCATACCAATTCTCGTCCTCTCCATCCCTGTCCCCATGTGATTTTCCTATTCAAATATTATTTCTAGGACTGGATATTTCTAGGCATCATCGTGTTTACTATTCAAATATCATTTCTTTTTTGTTACTTTCATTTTTCTTTTTCAAAATTATTATAAACTTATCTTTTTTTTAATTACGCCAAAGGCGTTCCCCTATGGGAAAGGCCTCTCCGGTCGTTCATGACACTGCCTAAATTTGATGGCCGTTTGGATTTTTTTTTCAAGCTATTAAATTTGACGACCATTTTGACGGTTTCAACGGGTGTTTTGACATTTTAACTTTTTTTTTCTGGTTTTAGCAGTTTTACTTTTTAAGTTTTTAGTTTTGCTGTTTTTAGTTTTGCATGCTGAATGGGGAGTATATTTAGCAATTTTGCGGGGTATATATCTATGCATGTTGAACATGTGTATCTATTTATTGCACGTCTCCCTCGAAGTTGCTTGTTTTTGTAAAATCCATGTAATGCAAATTTGTGGTTCCTTCAAAGTTGTAATAGTCAGGTGTCTGGATTTCCGGCCTTTAGCAATTTAGCAATGTTTAAGGAGGGTACTGGCATCACTTCAGCATCCGATATTTCATTTCCTTTATTGAAGCCAGGGGACAGTTTTGTAAATGTAAGTTAAATGTTATCTTGTTTTGAATTAGGTATGTTTATTTCTTTATTGAAGTGAAAAGCAAACATTTAAAATGTAAGATGGGTTAAAAATTAAATTTTCTACGGAGCTTCTCCATCTCTTTAGAGTTTCTATTGCCATAATTTATATGTTTTCACAGAGACTAGTGGAAACTTAGTTCCACCAACCATCTGTTGGCCCATAATTTCTTGGGTACATTAGGTAAACTTAAAATTCAGTTCTGTAAAAAAATTATATTGTATTATAGAATTAGCCACTTGGTCGATTCAAATCTCAAGCTTTTAGAAGCATTTGGATTAGGAATATGAAATATCTTATTTGGAAGGGTCTTGCTTTGAATTTATTGACCTATTCACATTGTGCTTTTGGCTTCTTATGCCTAGAATACCATGAAGAACATTTGATGGGTTTTCTGGAGTTGTATGTCTTATTGCAAATGACTCTAATGAAATGGTTTGAGGCATAGATTAGAGCACAAAAAAATTGAAATTGTTTGCCTTGTGTCCAAATGACGGTGTTTGATGGAAAGTAGGGGAGTAAGGAATCTAGAGGATATGGTAGAGCAAATCAATCGTAATGTAGATTGTTGATCTTGCAACTCTCACAGGAGCCTGCATAATTGCAATTGGAAATGAAATTGCCGGTAATTTGATTTTCTCTTTAAAATTTGTGTTTTTTTAATAACTAGGACTGGAATATTTTGTGGGCATTACATGCTAGATATTCTTAGTAACAGGTTGATTCTTTTGTCTCAAATAACATCCAAGTTTGATTGATGTTGTAATCGTTTCCTCCAAGAACATACTTTTTGAATCAGCCATGTATTCTGTCTGTTTACTGTCTATTTCTCTAAATTGTATGATGAGCAATGCATGGTTATTATAGTCTTTGTTGTATTCGTCATAAATATTTCTGCTTAGACAGAAATCATATTGATCAAATTGAATATTGTACTTGGCTACAGAATAACACATACTATACCTTGTATGGTTGAGCAATATATTCATCCTTGCCATAAGGGATGATTGAATAGATGTGAGGATGTTGTAGAGGACAAAGGAATCGTTCTGTAAGATGAAACAGTTGTCTTCTTGGTCTGTAAGGGGAGTTCTGCCCCACAAGGGGATAAGGATTCATAGGTAGTGACCAGTGTTTCCAAATAGGAGATATTGTTGAATCTTGATTCCGACCATAGGAATCACGCAGCCACCTGGATCATGTGCACTATGATATTATTTTACATTTCAATCTATAAGTGATTGGTTATTTGGGCCGAATTTTGCATTTTGGGATGATTCACAATATAGGATTCTTTATACTCTAGTGTTTTGATTCTAACTGAATCCAATTATAACTCTCATTGACCTACTCTGCTCAATTGTGGAAATTCATTTTCTTTCTTCCCAAAACTACTTTGTTGATTTAGCTAAATCTAGAAAACGTAACTCAATTAACGCTATTCTCAAACGAATTATTAATTTGGCTTCTTCGTTGTTGTAGATTTACTTTCACTCCTCAATAAGGGTTTTCTCCTTTCAATTGATAAACATGTGGTTTTGTTCTTAGACGATAGATTTTCACAGTGACTCCCTCAATCCTCTTTCCTTTCCCATGCACAACGTCACCCTCTTACACCTTCTTTTACACCCCTCTTCATCTCCCTGTTGTTTCTCTTCATCCATTTTTACTTCTTTAATAGATTTGCAAATGTATATGTACGAATTTTTAACAATTTTGAAATGCAGAGATACAACCTTTAAATGTAATGCTTCATCTATATTCCTACACTTAAAAAATCAATCACACCCCTTATCAACATCAACTAAAAAAGTAATAACTATCCCTCTAAATCAAATAACATATACCGTTTGGCGTTCACATTGCATTGTACACATGTGATTGCTAGTTAATAAACCATTCTTCTACCCCACAAAAGTTTTTTGAGTTAAAATTTAACTAATATCGGTGTACTTGGTAAAACTTATAAAAATTTACTTCTTCTAAACCTTCGAGGCCACCATTCATTCACCACACAATTGTTTTTGGCCAGGTTTTGCCTACCGAGAGGAAGGCTATAGCCAACCATTCATCAATGTTATTTTTCAGATAGACATTGCCTTGAATAGTACAACCCTCACATTTTCTCTTCTACAAGCCTTCCACAACATCTTTCAGTTAATCTCCGTGTTTTTGTAGACCCTAAATTGATATAAACACAATTGCAGTTCCAAATTCTTGGATGACAAATTTTTTATCTTGTATACGGCAAGAGGGTTTCAAAATGTATGGGGATGCAAAGAAAACACAACTAAAATACAATTCTCCTACATTAACCTTGGTACATAAAACACAACAGGTGCATATATCCATTGAATGCATTAAATTTAAAAGACATATGAGATGATGGTAGAACACCTAAACATAAGCCATGGGACACGCCCGTTAATTTATAAAGTCAGTAATATAAACATAGGTTTGTTACAAGATAAAATATGGTGTTAAGAGGGAGGTTGAACATAATGACCACCCCATTGCATTCACTTGCATGAGTTTTGAAAAAAAAATATTACAGTAATGAGCTACACTTGACACCAAATAGGGTGGCACCCTAAAGAGATAGTAATGAGTTTGAGATGTTCAGAGCCTCAATTGGCCAGATGGAAAGACTTGGAGCTCTTGGTGACATGTATACGAAGCGCCCTCATACACGGTGGTACCTCCATGGCAAAGAGGCCAAGCCTGCAGCCTCCTACAATTAATATTCTATCACTGATGCATTATGTGAGTCACTAAATTTATTTTTCTTAAACAAATTTTAATTAACTTATTACGTGATTTCAAATTTGAAATTTCCTACAATTTTGGCCTCTATAGCTTGCTAGTTCCTCTACAGCTAAGCAGAAAAGGGTGCAAACTCATCCATTTGCTCAGTTAAAAACAGCAAAAAGCTACGAAAAACAGCAGAGGGACTTCGTCTTTTTGCAATCCAACTTGCACGTCTGGTTACACAAGAAAGCTAACTAATAGCAATTGCACATGACGTTGCAAAGTACGCCAGAGGGATGTCAATGTTTAGTTTGCTAAAAAAATCCCATATGCTAGTTTTTTTCAATTTGCTGATTCGTGTGCCTTTTTTATGTTTTCAGATTATGCATACAAATCTATAAAGGTGTTTGCAAAGACATCTAACAGAAATCCATTTTTATTATTTTTTTATGCTTCTCCATACCCTATTCCAAAGCTCTCATTTTGGCACAAGCTGGGAGGATGTTGGAAAAAGTTGTGGAGTTCAGCTTCACACCTGCCAAATGCATTTGCCTATAATTCTCCAGGGCTTTATCAACAATTTCATTTTATGCACGTCCTACTATCATACCTTCCATGACACTGCATTTGGTTGAATAATTTGTGTGCTTTGTGTATGCTTCCACATTTTGCGTACATGTCTATCAAGGTGGTCACAACTACAATATCTAATAATGATGTCTCCAATTATTTTTTGTTGATCTCCATACCTTGTTCCAGAACTCCCATTCTGGCACACACTGGGAAGATGCTGGCAAAGGTTGCTGAGTTTGGCTCTACAGCTGTCACTTAAATTAGCTTTAAAATCTCCAATAACTTTTACTAGCATCAACAAAGGATTTATAAATTGCATGACAAGAAGAAGGTGAGTAACTATCACTATGCATAATAGGTAATAAGACTAATACCATTATAAAAAAATATCTAATTATGCTCCAATAATCTACCAACAATATAAAGCGTATAAAGCCCCTATATCAATTAAGGGGAAAAACATCCGTAGCACCTCAAAGTTGTTGCTCTGCAGTATCAATCTCAGATCCATCATCTCATATAATCACAATATGCTCAGCACCCATGAACGTGACGCAAACTTCAAATCTTTCAAGAAAGAAATCCCATGAGTTGATGTATCCACCTCCATTATGTAGACGTGCAACACCATATTTGTTTTGCATCTACTCAAAGCTTGAAAAGGGTTCATAAGAGCTGAAAACTACCTTTTCATGCCTCACAACAAGCACAGAACACTACATCTGATATCTTATTAGATAAAGGCAATAATTAATAAACATAGGCACAGGTTGGAAGCTTGGCATACGAGATAATCGTGGATGTGACCACAGTTTTTTGAGAAGTGAGAGATTCGACATTAAAATGGTTCATATAGGCTTCTTTGTACTTTGCTCTCACTGATTTATCATAATTTGACTAGCATTTTTACAAGCAATTGTTTCTAGTTGTGAAAATCTTATGTAAATCATATGTGTATTCTTCAAACTTCCAACAAGCCTAATACATACAAACAAATCAAACTCCAATATGGCCTACATGAAATTTTGTAAATCGTCAAAACCATTTCTAAGACACCATATATTTATTAGGTCGTTTCCTTCCGGTTTCCATTTTCATGGAAAATTTCGGTCATTGTCAAAACCATTTCTACAAAACCATATATTTCTTTAGGTTGTTTTCCTTCCACATTCCATTTTCATAGAAAATTGCTACATCTAATTTACAAAACAAACTAGAAATCCCAACCCAAAAAGCATGGTTACCTAAGTCGGGGGACAGAGGGACAGAGGGATGGGGTTTTGGGACGGCGAATATTTTCCCAAATTTTGGGGATTGCAAGAGGAGAGCTATTAAAATAATATATAAAAACTGATATTAAAATATTTTAACTTTATTCAATGAAATTTAGGGATTTAAACTGTGTTTTAGGTACTTTTGAGATTAGAATTCAATGTTTTAGTAAAAGAAAGCATTTTGTTTGAAGTAATAACATCGGAAAACTTTTTAAAAAGAAAATTAAAATATAGGGGTGTCCCTTCCAAGTCCCCAAGTCCCTAAAACGTTCGAGACATTTGTGATTTCACCAAAATCTAGGGGATGCATCCCTGTGTAACATTGCAGTGAAAAAGTAGCCTGTAAACTTGAAAAATGCCTCACTTTTGACTTGAGACAACACTGAACTTTGATTAAACTATTACGAGTCTAGTTAGAAATGCCCAACACTGGAACAACCAGGAAAGGGTTAGAAACATGAAAGTGAAGAAGCAGAAAGCACTAGGGGGAAAGAATTGATTGTCTTTGTTGATTGTTCTTTTTAACAACAAAATATCAAAAGGCACCAACACACTACTAAGCACATGTTGAAGAGTACTGTAAAACTCATCACTTGATTACATATATAGTGTATTGTTTCAGATTGGAACATCCTATTTACTATACTCTACTGATGTTTGAAGCAATCACAACACACTACACTAGCCAATGGCCCAATTCCTACAAGGTTGTCATTTCTTACACTTGCATTTCCTTACACCTGCTAATTATAGTTTCTTTTTCCATTCTTGTTTCAACTACAATATGTAAGTTTTACAAGGTTTCTTGCACCTCAATTTCCTTACAATTGTCAATTCTTGTTTCATTTCTCACTCATAAATTCAGAATAAAATGCTGGTAGAAGGTGGTCTTCTTTAGCAGCATAACATTCCAAACCTTATAGATGGTAATTGTTGTTTCTTCTATTGAATGATTGTGATTGTAAATTATGAACAGGGACAGAAGCCTGGTTTATTTATTGATATTCAATCAAATCAAATTACAAAGGAGGGGATGCAATTCTTATAGGAATTGAACAACCAAGTACAAACAAGAAGGATGTTGCACAGTGTGCAAAAAATATACATTTGAGAACAATACAAACAAATAATTGTTACAACTACGTAACAACAAAACCTACAATAATATAATATGACAAATATGATTTATAAAACCATATAACAATAATCAACTAATTACCTAAGGTAATAATACAATGCATAAATTACTACAATAAACTAAGTTTACCCTAACAATCCCCCCCTTAATTTTGCATTGTTTCAAGAGTTGAGTAGGGAACTCTCTGAACAACTCGAACTTGTCACATGCAAGTGACTTTGTGAAGATATTTGTTAGTTGTTCATCTGTTGGGCAAAACTCAAGCTGTATATTGTGTTTCAAGGCATGCTCGCGTATGAAATGTACCATGCCTTCAATGTTCTTTGTTCTTTCATGAAACACTGGATTGCAAACAAGTTTGAGAACACCTTCATTGTCAACATACAAGGTGGTAGGTTTTTCCTATGGTATTCCAAGTCCTTCAAGTATGCGACGTAGCCATATCGCCGCAAACAACTTCACCGCAAAGACGATATTCGGCTTCTCAGAAGAGCGAGAAACAAAGTGTTGTTTCTTGTTTCCCCATGATATCGGTTCAAATCCCAAAAAGAATACAAATTCTGATGTGGATTTTCTGTCATCAATATTACCTACATGATCTGAATCAATATCCAAATCAAGAAGTTGTCGTTCTTCTTGTACTCTAGACCAAGATCTACTATTCCTTGAGATATTTCAAGATCCGCCTTGCTGCCTTCCAATGACAAACTTTGGGTTCCTGCATGAACCTAGATAGATAGCTCACTACAAAGTTGATATCTGGTCTAGTGTAGGTCAGGTAAATGAGACTCCCAATCAACTGCCGATAGAGAGTTGCATTTACCACAGAGATGGATCTGAACAAGATAATTGCAATCTATTCTCCATAGGTGTAGCAATAGGTGTGCAATCCATCATCCTGAATTTCTCGAGCGTTGTCTTGGTATACTTCAACTGAGAAACAAAGATGTGATTCTCTTTCTACCATACTTCCAATCCAAGACAATAGTGCATCAACGTAAGATCTCATGCATATCAAACGATCGGTTAAGATCTTTCTTCGTTGCATCGATCATCTTCACTGAACTGCCAGTGATGACTAGATCGTCGACATAGACAACAACAATCACAATCTCCCCCCTTACTTTTTGAGGTAGAGATTGGGATCATATGGATTTCTGACAAATCCATGTTGTACGAGATGCTCATCAATTTTGATGTACCAAGCCCGGGGTGCCTGTTTAAGGCCATACAGAGATTTCTGGGTCTGCATACCTTTGTTTCTTCTCCAGGTACAACATATCCCTCAGGTTGAGTCATGTAGACTTCTTCTTGTAGATCTTCGTTCAGAAAGGCACTTTTCACGTCCATCTAATGGACTTTCCAACCAAATTGTGCAACTAGAGCAAAGATCATCCTGATCGTTTTGATCTTAGTTGTGGGAGCAAATGTCTCCTCATAGTCAATGCCTTCTTTTTGTGCATACCCCTTTACTACCAATCTTGCTTTGTACTTGTCTATAGTCCCATATGATTTGTACTTTGTCTTGAATATCCATCTACAACCAATGGGTTTCTTCCCTAGTGGAAGATCGACAAGCTGTCAAGTGTTGTTTGTCATCACTAACTAATATTCAAGCATTCATGGCATTTTTCCAAGCTTTCGATTGTAGGGCTTCTGGACAAGGTAGAGGTCTCTTCGATTCAATAACTCTACTCATCAAAGCAAAGTTCACTTCTCGTGTTTTACTGCAAGTTCGTGGTCCAGTGGTGGATGTATCCGGTGGAGCATCCAATTTTGCATCTCGTATCATGCTAGTATACCACTTGGGCATATGTTGTACTACTCCCGTGGGTCGTGGTTTTATCTAATCATCACCATCATCCCCATCATCATTGTCATCATCTGTGGGAACATCGCTTCTATTTTTACAAGTGAAAAATCTACATCAAATGAGACTAGAGGAGTCTCAACTTCCTTCTCAAAAAACTCAACATCTCTGCTGGTGTAGGCTTTCCTGGTCTTCGGATACATCAATCTGTACCCAGAGTCTTTTCACTGTAGCCAATTAAGATGAGTTTTTGTGATTTCATATCCAACTTCTTTATGTTCTGCTTGGGTATGTGCATGTTTGCTTTGCACCCAAATACTCTGAGGTGTGCAACAAATGGTTTCCGCTTCGACCATGCTTCGTATGGTGTTTCTCCAGAGCAACTGTCGGCACTTTGTTCAACAAATATACAAAGCAGCTTTCTTTTACCCCAAAATGTCCTCGTTAATCCAAAATCATCGATCATACAACGCACCATTTCCATGATAGGCTTTCATCTCTCAACAACACCATTTTGTTGTGGTGTGTGTGGAGGAGGCATTTGTCGACGAATCCCGTGAGCTTGTAGGTAGGCTTTGAACTCATTACTGGTGAATTCCCCCCCTCAATCTGAGCAGAGAGATCTGATGTGTCAACCAGTCTCGTTCTCTACAGTCACTTTGAACTTTTTAAAGGTCTCAAAAGTATCACTTTTCTTATGAAGACAATATATCCACATTTTTCTTAAGTAGTCATCAACACAAAGCATGAAGTATTGAAATCCAGAATGACTCGGTTGCATTGCATCGCAAAGATTGACATGAACCAAATCAAGCTTACCATGAGCTCAATAAGTACTTTTCTGGAATGAAGCTCGTGTTTTTTTACTGTGGCGCTTAGGACACTTTTTTGTATCCTTCTAGAGAGATGGCAAGCCTCTCACCATGTTGTATCAGCAAGTGTTTCGAAATAATTGAAACTGATGTGACCAAGTCTGCGATGCCAAAACTATGCAGAGGTAGAATTCTTAGCCACAAGTGCATGATCATCTCTGTGGACAAAATCAAGCTAGAACATACGTCCCACATTGGAGGCTTTTGTAACAATTTTCGAGCCTCGTGATTTGTCTCGAATCAAACACACTTTCTTGTTGGAATGAGTATCAAAGTCAATCTTCAGATTGTGATCTAAAAGCTGACTAATTAATAATAGATTTTTGTTAACCCAGGGACATATAGAACATCTAAGAGTCTACGCTTTCGTAAACCAAGGGGTAGAGAAATGTTCCCAACACCTTATACAGTGTATGAAGAATCATCACCTAATGAAACATGGTTTTTCAAAGGCGTGTCCCTCATTGTAGTAAACCAGTCTCTGTGGCCGGTCATGTGTCGAGTGGCTCCCGAATCAACATACCAAACATCACTAGATGACGTGGAAGGTTCACTTGATCGAGCAGTGTACAAGAAGTCTTCATTTTCCGAATGTTCTTCTTACTCAGCTATATTTCCTTGCTCATGGGGTTTTCTACGCCAGTTCCCCATTTTTTCCCGCCCTTGATTGTAGTTAGAATGTCCCTTATGAGATTGTTGATTTTGAGGTCTAGAATGACTTGATGAACCTTTCTTATAGGTATTGAACCAACAATCTTTTATATCATGTCCTCTCTTGCAGATAGGACATTTATTCTTATTCTTATTCTTATTTTGTTTTTCCCCATGTTGATGTTGTGTTTGGGACTTTTGAGAGGAATGAGATTTGCCTTTTCCTTTTCCTTTCCATTTCTGATGAGAAGAAAGTGCTGCTCCTCTTCGTCATCTTTGTTGTACATTGCTTCCTCTTGTTGCAGTAGATTCACCAACTTGTCAAAACTAACTATCTGATCCGACAAGTTGAGTGTTGTCACAAAAATTGGTATGGAGGGAGTGCTCTCAAAACAATGGGAACGAGAGCTTCATCAGTGATCTCCTCTCCCTGGGCTAGAAGTGAAGCCCTTAATTCTGCAACTCTTCTCAAAAAGCTTCAATTTTCTCATTTTGTTTGAATTTCAATGTGTGTAACTAACACTGCAAATTTAGAATTGTATTCTTATTCTTGGCTTCGTACACTGTGCTCAATTTATCCCACGCTTCTTTGTCTTATTTGGCATCTCGAATGTGGGGTTGCACGTCGTCGAACACTGCAAACAAGATTATCAACTTGGCCTTCTGATTGGATCTATCAAACTGCATTGGGTTGTATCAATTGTTGATCTGGTTAAAGAACCATCCACAACATTCCAAATCTCTTCAAACTCAAGTTGTGTTTTGATCTTAGTCTTCCATGTTACATAGTTATCTCCTCTTAGAAGTTGAGAATTTGGAAGAAAGAATTTGGGGCATTGGTGCCCATTTTGCAGAATCAACTAACAAAGGGTAAGGCTCTTATCACTCCAGGTATACGGTCTCCCATTTATATACATCATCCGATATACCGAACCTTTCTATATACGCGCCCTTCTGATATACCCATCGATACGTGGAAGAAGCTTGCCCTTTTATATACTCGAAAGTACGTGAAAGAGGCGTTAACGTACATGAAAGAATCTGATACGTGGTACCAAGACAATACTAAAAGGGGTCTGTGCGATTGTTGACATTGGATCAAATAAATATCCTCCTATGCACGCGTAACTTCGCTATATACTCGGATAATTTTAGAGCTTGGATTTAAGTCATGCAATCGTTCACAGACGGATGGGAGAGCTCAAAGTGTGTGCACTGTGTCCTTATTACTCCCGTCGATTTAAAGGGTCAATGCCCTGACGATGTTATTCAGCTATATTAGGCGTTAAGTGCAGTAGTAGTCGCGACGACTTTACTTGTAAGCGCTTCCCAAAGGCACTATATATACCGAACATTGCGAAAGAGATCCAAGATCTCGTGAGTGTTATAGAACCAAAATTTTCACTAATTTTGTTTACAATACTCTGCCAATATTTAGCGAGTTCTGATGTTTGCATGTTGAATATAAAGAACTCGCAAATTAGTACAATGCACTAAAAATACAATTACATCCAAAATGCTAAAAAATTGAATGGCAAGCAAAACAAAATTGTTTTGCGAGGCCCTAGTGGCCTCCGGAGCTCAAAATGGCTCTCAACGATGAAAACCCACAAAAAATAGCTAAAAATACAATTTTCAATGTCCCCTCCTTTGGAAAAAGTTGATCAAGATGAAAATATAAAATATGTGGGAGAAAAATAAAATTTGACCCTTTTTTAGGGTTTTGTCCTCTAAAAATAACAATGGGTTTAGCTGGGACTAAGTGGTTTGGAGGATGTTTTTGCCTTTATAGTCGGCAGCAGGCGCTAAATTCACCGCTAAATCCAATGTTTTAAAAAATTGTATTTTGTGGGGGTCGAACCCAACATCACCCACTACCAAGCTTTCCCAATATTCACAACAACAAGCACAATGCGCTTAGCATGTGTATTGAACAATATAATATTTAAAACATTGAAAAAACCGACTAACCTTTTAACCACCGACTTGGCACCTTCTGCGTACTCCACGTGGCGCTGCAAGGAGGGAGCGGATTAGGTATTTTCTACACCAGTGGATCTGCTATCCTTATGTCGCCGATTGCAATAAGATTTTGTGATTCCGCCATGTTTGGATGTATTTGTATGCCTCTGTAATGGTTTGATACACTACCTTAGTATTTAGTTTCCACCGCTTGATAATGGTCGCGTTTGTGTTTGCGAGGTTCGGGCAGCGGTATCGGACTCGCTCCAACTTGGACAAAGGTCACCCGATCTATATTATATTGTCTCCTCTCGCATGTATGTTTCGTGTGCGGTGGTCGTTTTGATTGATTTGTTTACGGGATCTGTGATGCCTTGGTTTAGAGACTATGGTGGTCTCGGCAATGTCACTTTGTCGTTGCTTGATGGGCATGACAATCAATCTAGACTCGGCCTCAATGCTAAACCCAACACAAATGCAACTCGATGGACTGAACTGCTCAAATAGCTCGGTAAGAACTCGCCCCTTTATGCTCGGTGTATAGAGGCAAAATGTTTGGCTTGAATGGATATCCCAATCAGCCGCATTGAATGGCAGCTCGCTTTTTGTTTACAAGAGCTTGGCGTCGCACATAACACGGCTCGATTGGTGACTCAACCACCAATGAATGGAACTCAGCTCGATGAATCTAAACAACTCAATTTCTTTACAACACAACTCGCCAATCAAAGCAAGCAACTAGCTCGATGGGTAACCGGTGGCAAGGTGGTCGCCAGATGCGAACCCTTAATGGGGAAAATGAATATATATATATATATATATATATTAATTTTTGATCTGATTCAAATCGAATGGCTCCGGGAGGCAAATTTTGCACAGTGCAAGGGCACCATTTCAAAAACAAATTGCTTTTCTTTTACCTCGGAGAACAAACAAGAGGTTATGGGGAGGCAGGGGTGGGGGTGGGAAGTTGCAGGGAGGCTGCAGCACCGGCTCTCCAACTACTACAAATGCTTCTCCAAGCTCCTCTATCTCTTCTACTCTCTCTCTGCACACCACCTCTGCTCACAAGGGCTCCAACTCTGCTCTGGTACCAAATGTAAATTATGAACAAGGACGGAAGCTTCGGTTTATTTATTGATATTCAATCAAATCAAATTACAAAGGAGGGATTGCAATTCTTATAGGAATTGAACAGCCAAGAACAAACAAGAAGGAGCTTGCACAAGTGCAACAAAATATGCCTCCGAGACCATGTTACCAAATTTTCCATGCAAAGCATTGAATAACACTCGACTATTTTTGGAAAATTGGCTAAAATTAGCGAAGTGCTAAAATAGAGGTTTGCTAAAAATGGAGGAGCTAAAAGACAAGCTTGCAAAGACAAAAGCAGAAAAGACAAAAGGATAAAGTGTGGAAAAGACAAATGCAAAAGAGACAAAGCAGAAAAGACAAAAGGAAAAAGCAAATGAGACAAAAAGCAATATAAGACAACTTTTTGTCCCATGCATGGAAAGAAAGAAATTAAATAATTAAATAGCAGCAGTCTATTCTGAGCAAGGGGTAGCCTATATATGGGCTGATTTTTTATTGAAATCATACACACACTCTTCCAGTTGTTTTGCTCTGGCAATCCTAGCTTGTACTTGCATCTCTGAATAGAAAAGCTCCATTTTTGCCTTCTCATATCGTTGGTTTTCTGAGTATTCATCGTGTTTATCAGGGTATTGTATTGCTTTGTTGTGGAATTTCTTCCTAATTGTTGTCCCTTACCTAAACCTTTGAATTAATTTTGCAAATTAGCCTAGAGTTGTGCATGTGTGTGGATCTCTATATTTTTTGTATGCAATAGTACATGTGTGTGTCAAATCATTAGTGTATCACCTCAATTTTATATTTCTCGCATTCCTTCTCCCTTTTCCTTGTCAATTTTATTAGTTTTAGGTGATTCACAAGGGAACCAGCTCACTCTAGAGGTTCACCTCAGTCATAGGTTACCCACAACCTTGAGGTGTTCCAATTTTGTCAACAAGAGAGAGTACACGCACCATTCTCTATCCGGCGCACTACGGGTGACAACAGAACAATACAACAAATAATTGTTACAACTATGTAACAATAAAACCTACGATAATATAATATGACAAATATGGTTTATAAAACCATATAACAATAATCATCTAATTACCAGGGGTAATAATACAATGGATAAATTACTAAAGTAAACTAAGTTTACCCTAACAAAGTGATTATAATTACAAAAAAACTTTAATCTTAGACATTTCCCACTAATAATTCCAGTCACTAAGGGAGCCTTGGTTGTATCTATATTCAACAAAAAAATAATGATTAATCCCGAATATAACATAAAAGTGGAAAATGAAATCCCAATCTACCCATGGAGGTTATCTTCGAGATGACATAAAAACACACAAAGGTTAAAATATAACTAAAAATCCCCGTGGAAGTGTTCAAGTACTTAACATGTTAGTTATTTGAGCATTCAACTAGTCGAATCGATTCACACAAGCAACAAAATTGTTTTCATATAAATAACATGCTAAAACAAAATTTTCCATACTGTAAGGCCAAAATAAATATTCACATTACAAGTGAATCACAACAATAGCATTGAGAAACCTAGGTTACCTAGACATAAATCCATTCAATCTTACAAACCCTAATTCATTTTTTACAATTTCAAGTTGAATGAAAAACTACATTCTAGCTATACATGAATTCAACTAGAAGACTTGTGTAATGAAATTCATGTGAGCAACAACATTTCCTTCATAAACATGTGAAGGAAAATACATTCAAACAAGCAAAATCCAATCAAAGCAAAGCATACGCATACTACCTATAGGCAAATCACAAAAATGGCTTGCTTTATAAAGCCTATGTTACCTGAGATAGGAATCCGTTCATGTTTATGGCTCCCAAATCATTCTTCTCCATTGCATCTTTATAAATGCCATCCTCCCGTGGGCTGCTAAAAACAAGAATTAGTCCCTTAGGGTTTAATAAGAGAAAATTGAATCGGTTGTAAACATGTAATAAGTATTTACTTTCCAAAACTAACGGGAAAATGCATTCAAATATTTCCATAACTCATTATAATTCACACAATATTGCCCCCTAAAGAATCCAATTGTTGGGTGCCATCATGATTGCTCAGATTTAGTTCCCCTACAAATAGCATAAATAACAGAGGTGTTGTATATCTGATAGATGTTATAATGATGGCCAACAAATTTCAACATAACACTATACTATTAAGAAGTTGTTAATGATGCCTAGTTAACTCAATTGACTATAACACTAGAGAATAATTTCATTTTAGCAATAAAAGAAAGGATTTTATGGGATTGGTAAGCTTCATATTATTAAATAAATTTTGATGTGTTTGTCGTGTATTTGCAAACTTACAAAGTACAGATGGAAGCCAAAATATTATAAAAATAGTTTTCTTTATAGACAGATAACTTTAATGTATAAGGATTTGGATTATATAAAAGAATTGAATATTGAAATGTGGGTATGGTGACAGATAATTATTCAACAGAACAGGATAATTATTAGAAAACCCAATAGACCAAGTTGTAAAAATTGGTATCTCATAAATGATTCACCGGCTATAATGTTGCTTGTGGTAGGACTACCCGTGGGTATAGTTGTCTAAGCTTGAAAAACACGCTTTTTACAATTTCTAGAGACTCTAGAAAAATGGATGATAAAGGGTATCAACCATCTATCTATATCTATATCCATCTTGGATGATGTCAGGTATTTGCTGCTAGTTGTTACCCTGTAATCTTACAACGTACATGAGCCCCACTCAAAATTGAACACAATGATTTATCACATAATGTATTTTGTTGTATTGAATATTTTATTTCTATTCTATTTCTTAAATATATCTATCTAGAAAATACTGATACATATCAATCTCAAGGTGTTTATCTTGGATTTGTCACATAGTTTCGCACATTTAAGGGTTCCACATTGATTAAAAACTTCATCACATTCACCACAAATTTCCTGCTAACTAGTAATGGATGGCATACATCTAACTGCACCATTGTGTTGTGCTCAACATAGTCTTTCCAGGATTTAAAACCTGGGTTCCAATATCCACCTTATGCCCGAGATATCATGATTTTTAGATCACCTTCTCCAATCAAGAAGGAAAACTACCATAATACGGTCAAATGGATGTCAAATTTAAGGTCATCTGTTTTTATTGACATCTCACACTAGTACACTCACTCCTCCCACCTCATTTGCTGCCATTGTAGGTTATGCCTTTCAGCGTAATTAATAAACATAATAACAAAATTTTACTTTGTGATCATGCACCACTATGTTGTGCTCAACAAAATCTCACCCAAGATATCATGCTACTTAGATCACCTTCTCCAAACAAGAAGGAAAAATACCATAATATGGACAAATGAATGTCAAATTTAAGGTCATCCATTTTTATTGACATCTCACACTATTGCACTCGCTCCTCCCATGCCCTCGGCTGCCATTGTAGGTTATGCCTATTGGCATGATTAAAAAATTCACAATCACAGAATTTTATTTTGTGATCATTCCAAAGATGAATCAAATAGCTGAAATATGTGAAACAGATTCATAATGAGAGGATAGCACTTTGTGATCATTAGTTCAAATTTGTAGAACAGACTCCTTTTGAGAACATAGATTTAAATTTAACTATGGCATTCCCATGAAAGAACACCAGAGATACACCACAATCTTAAAAGAATGGTGAACACAAGTTACACAACAAACAAATTATTTGTGACTTAACAATATCCAAAGCATATCACCTTGCTGGAGCTGTTGAGAAAAGCTCTTCAACCTCTGCTGGCCGCAATGCTCCATCCTAGAGTCACATTCGAGGATAAGATATTACGAAATATGAAGCCATACTATTCTTGTTAATACCCGTAATAATGATTTCATATCTGTCATGGTATAACCATGTGTGATATGAATCCCTGACCAAAGCCTATTCAGAAAGAAAATTGACACTTTAATTTAAAAAGTCAAATTGAAAAAATGATAATACAATAAAAATGAGTATGCTCTTGAAAATTCCAAATATTGAATTGTATTGAATAAGTTAAGATTTAAAAAGTGTACACCATCAATGTCGAACAATGAAAAGACTCCTTCAAGAATTCAATGGCTTCATTAGTTAGCTCTACACTCTGCACACACAAATTATAAACAAAATGGAAAACTTTGTCATAGAAGGTTGAATATGCAAACTGCAGATTTCAAAATATTTATCAAGTCACTCCTCTTGGCTAAATCTGATTATCAGTTGACTTTTGTTCCCAGCAAACATAGAACAAATGTACACGATTTAACATTAAGATTTCGCAGTTGTAACGAGTCACGCGCTTATTAGGTTAAATAAGTAGCTATTTTCCAATAATTGTGGCTAAATAAGTTTCTTAACTTTCTTAAAAGCCTTCAAAACCCTATGCAAAATATTGGCTTAGATTTTGGATACGACCAATAATACCTCAATCTTGAATCCTAAAATGACTTCCATTAGTGTAAGAATTATTGTTGTTTTCTCAATATTGTGTTTACCAATGTATTATTTTTGTAGAAAATACATTGCTATCTCAATATTGCTTATGTCCCAACAATTCAATAGTTTTTAACTTTATAGTTTATGAACTCCGGTGAATCTAATGATGAATACAGGGATGCTCCAAGTCATCTCGCAAACTAATGCATTGTTTCAAATATACATTCAAGTTTCAAGTAAACTGATCAGAAATTAATCAATATATGAATTACCAATGTCAAACTTACTCAGGTATGAGTTCAGCATATCATTTCACTCGGGTTTGAGCAATGGATGGAAAGAATTGGCGGTGAACAGCTGGCGAGCAACTAGTTTGCGACTAGTGGTTGGTCGCCGTTCATTGATGGTTTTACACCCAAGGGGGTTATGCAGGCATGAAATTCAGTACACAGAAGATAGATATGATATAAAACCGCTCTAAAGTTGCAGAAAGATACGAAAAGGCTTGCATTTTTACTAGCTGAAGGTGATTGTTATTCCAATATTGCTTATGTTCCTAAAATTGGATAGTTATTATAAATTCATTAATTTATTAACTGCAGTGAATTAATATTCATGGTAAATACATCAATGACACAAGCCATCTCACAAACTATTTTCCTTGTTCCATGCACACATTCAAGAAACCTGATCAGAAATTGATCAGCATAGCAGATTCCCAATTCATACATAATCGCTTATGAGTTTGCCATATCATTCACTCAGGTTTGGGCAAGGGATGGAAGAAATAGTGGCAAATGGCTAGCGAGCGACTAGTAAGCAACCATGGTTAGCGACCATTGATTGATAGTTCTACTCCCAAGGGAGCTTATGTAGCCAAGAAATCTGATTCACAAAAGATAGACATATTATAGAACCACTCTAAAGTTCCAAAAGAGATGCGAATGCAAGGGTTTTTACTCACTAAAGGTGAATATTGACAAGGAATTACGTCAATCTCTACCCAATAAGTTGGAAATCTCAATGAAGTAGCTATAACTCCATTATGATATTAAATTGGTCTGCATTTTGCTGTTAATTGTAATGTCCCCTTTTCAGAAGTAATTAATTCTGGATACCCGAAGCCTATTCTTATTATATTCCGTAGGCTAAGAAGAAATTAAAGACGGAAATAAATTAATTTAATGTCTAAGGATACTTTTATATTTAAATTGGAACAAGGAAACTTAAATTATATTATTAATCCACAAAAATACATATAGAATTAAATAATAATAGAATGATGAACTTCTATTATGGGGTGCTAAAGCTAGAATAGTAATTAAATAAAGCATTTTATTATGGGGTGTCAAAGATAGAATGGACGCATGAGCATCAAAATCCTATTTTTGGATGGAAAGAGAATAAAGCAGTTTTATATTGTTTATTCCTATTTTTAGCTAAGTAGCCGAAACGTTTTGGATATGGGAGCGGGAGTGGAGTATCCAATACGCGAAACGGCAAAAAAAAATTGACCCCGGATACGGCGTAGGATACGGCAATACAAAAACTATATAAAAATTAAAATATATATAAATTTCAGCCTTCTAAATAGGAATTTAATTATTAACCACATATTATGCATATGAAAGACAAGATAAAAGACAAGTTATAAGCTAAATAAGTGAATAACCACAAGTACAACAAACAAGCTAGGATACCGATAAAACTTAGAAACTTAAAAGCTTAAAAGTTAAATTAAAATACTTAAATCGAACACAATGTGAACGTCATGAATCTCATGATATATTAAATTCAATCATAGATCAATATTCAAAGTTCAAACTATCTTTCATTGTCAATATTCATCATATTCCTCTTCATCAAGAGGATCAAGATCAGCTACATCATCATCATTATGTGGTTCATTAGAACGTGGTTCATTAGAACCACATGGGCTCGAACCACTCGCACTGTGGCCACTACTAGTCGCAACCCTTGTGCATGTAGGTGTCGTGGAGCCACATAACTCCCCTCATCATCATATGCTCCATGGTGGGAAATGGAAGCATCCAAGTCAACTATCTCTGGATCAATGTCCAAATGTCTTGTTGACCCTTCCTTGTACTCTGGCTGCTTGTGAGATAAAAGGCACAAGTTGGAATGTATGTATACCAAATCTTCAACCCTTTTAGCCCCCAACCTGTTGCATTTCTGTGAGTGGATGAAACTATATGTACTCCAATTGCGCTCAGAGGAAGATGAACTTGCAACCTATTAAGGCAACCTAAACTTCAAAGTCAATGCAAAGTTCAACTTCAAACTTAAACACTCAAACTTAAATTTTAAAAACTAAAAGAAAAGAGAATAAAAAAATTAAAAACTTCCCTGTGCCAAGACCTTGATTACAAGAGGTTGCAAGTAAACCGATGAAGTACCATGGAGGTACCACCACATATGAGCATCCATCTTGTATTTGCTCCGAAGAGCAAGAAGGCTATGACCCGTTTTTACTATGAAATTGCCAAACTCTACCATAACTCCGGTCTTGGGCCTCGTGTCGGGGAAGATCCTAGCCAATGCGCCATATATCCCTCACTGACTTCCGCATCCCTGTATGGTGCTACCCTCCCTAGCAAGGAAAGGATCTTTGTGCTATAAAATCAAGGAGCCAATGCAAAAGTCAATAGATGTAATGGGGTGGTCATTTTGTTCCACCGCTCAATGAGGATTGACTTCACTTGTTTGAAAAATATTTCCTGGGATCTTGTTCTTTTGCATTTATGACGGCTTTTATCTTCTCAATCATTGAGTCGATGCCGTCATATATCTCTCCTAGACATGGCTGATCCATCTCAGTAAACCAAATCATGCTCATAACGGGCTCCGTAAAACTCAACAAATAATCCACTCTATCCCACCAAGGGTCCTCTAAGATCAGGGTCTTCACTTTTTGAGCCCGTTGAGTGTTTGATTGCCTCCATATAGACCAAAGATTGGATGTTACCATCCTCATGAGTGCCTCTCGCACCTTCACTAGTCGTCTCAAGACGATTGTGTGTGATGCAAACCGAGTCTCAACAACCTAATAAGAATGAGGAACAAAAATTAAAAATAAAATTGAAAGCTAAAAGAATACTAAAAAACTTATATTTAAATTTTAAATTAAAAAGAAAGAAAGAAAGTTTTTCCTTACCTTCAGTAGCTCCAACTGCGAGAATGATCTAAAAATGCCCTGTGACATGTGGTGGTTGGTGACAAACATTTGGATCTCTTCAGCTTCTACATACACTTGCTTTGGATCCACTCTATTTTGTTTGCCATCTTCTTTAGCATTAAATTCAATGAATGCACGGCACATGGTGTCCAAAAAATATGCCCATACCGTGCCTCAACTAGCATCCCCGCAGCTTTGCAATTTTTGGCGTTGTCCGTTATGACTTGGACAACATTTTCAGGCCCCACTGCCTCAATGGACTCAAAGAGAATGTTGGCTATGAATTGGGCATCCTTCACTTGCCCCTCACAATCAACCGCTTTCAAAAACATTGCCCCCTTAGGGCATACTGCAATCACATTGATTAAAGGGCGGTTTCTTGCATCTTTCCATCCATCAGAAACAATGGACACACCTGTTTTGGTCCATGAGTCCCTAATTGGTTGCAAGGAGGTTTCCACATATTTTTTTTTTATCCAAAAGGGTGGTGCGGATCTTCTCATATCCAGTGATTTATACCCTTTTGGTGCCTCATTGATGGCTTTCACCATCTCATGCCAATAAGGTGATCTCACAACATTAAAAGAAAGCCCATTAGCATATACACACCTTGCAATGTGTTCATCTGCAATTTCCCTGCTCTCATTCTGAAAGGCCTTTTCCAATGGCCCTCTTGTCTTACTTTTCTTTTGTGCAAGGAAAGCATCCTCATCCGTGGAGATAGGAGCCACAAATGGATGTGGCATGGCCACAATTGGGGATCCACTAGGTGATGGAGCAATCAAGGCCTCACTGAACGAGATGAACCTCCTCTTTTGGCCAATGGATGACCCGCTCTCATAGCCACATTTGCCTCTGCATCTTCCTGCTTATTTGATATATGCCAAAACTTTTGTTTTGCACCCCAACATTATTCCTCCCTCGCATACTCTTACACCATTACCCGTTATGGCACAAAAGTGGCTTTTCACCCTACTATAAGAGTCTTTGAATACTCCATCACAATCATTGCATTTCCATTCAAAACAACCACCACCTACAATTTGTTGAAGTATTGTTACATGCCTCCATAACGGTGAATTTGGGTCAAAGTCCTTGGCCAAAGATTGCCCAGAAGAAGTAGAACTTGTTGTTGCCATTGTAGAAATACCTACAAGGTTCAAAAAAAAATAAGCAAAGAAAACAATGGCATGCAATTGCATTGTGATTGAACAATGAAAATTAAAAAAATTAAATAGAAAGAGCAAAAAAATATGAACATAAGCAAAAAAATGTAATGTGTGAAAGATTAAATAACAAAAAAAAAAAAAGGGTTAGAAATTAAAAAAAAAACTTACCTTCATTTAGTAAACCACAAATCCTTCACAAATCTTCCTCCTTTACTCTTCACACTCCTACAAACTTAGCAATAGCTCCTCAAACCCTAGACAAGCACAATGCAATTTTGGAGAGCCAAAGGTAAGTTTGTTTGCTTTATGTTTTGTTTTTGTGTTGTTCTTTTGTTTTATTGTTTAGAGTTAGCTTTTAGGGTTTAGATTAGAAGAATTTTTAATTTTTAATGTTGTGGGGCTTTAAAAACATGAAAAAAATTAAAAAAATTAAAAATGTTTTTTGCAAGTGGGAGCGGCCAGGGAGCGGGCAGAGGGCTACGGAAACGGCCGGCCGTTTCCGCAGCCCCTACCCGCTCCCACCGCCGCTCCCGCTCCCGAGGCCCCCTTCCGTCATTTCGGTAACGTAGATTTTTAAGATAAAGAGCCAACATGGGAAAGAGGATAAAGCAATTTTATATTGTTTATTCTTATGTTTAGGAGGGGGTGCCAACATGGGAGTGACGATAAAGCAATTTTATATTGTTTATTCCTATTTTTAGGAGGGAGCACCAACTTTGAAGAAGGCATTGGAAGTTATAAAGGCAGATTTGGGGTATATTATTACATTCATCTTGGAAACTTAACTCCTTCATTGTCTCGCAAGTTGCTTTTGCATCGCAATAGAGGACAAAAACCCTCATTTACACAGATTTGAGGACGGAAACCCCCATATCTAAGCTTGGCAATTCCATCCAGGAGTTACAAAGTGATTATTCGAGTACAAATATTCATCCAATTCAGCTAAGGCATCATATTCAGGGCTATTTTAGCATCCAGAACAGCAAAGTACAGCCAAGGATTTCTTCAGACAAACATATGCAAGACATACAGACACCTCCATAGTTGGACACCACCCTTGGGAAATTGATTCTATGTTGGGTGCCACATCTGGAGAGTTTTTGCAAGGGTTTCAGCTTGCATGTTTATTTATTGCAGCCTTCTACGTATTTAGATCATCAAAATTGAGCCAATATTGTATTCGAGATATTATGGTATTACCCCAAGTTGATTTGAAAATAAATAAATAAATTATATTTCAATCTGCCGAATTGGGGTTTGCTATTTTATTTAAAAATCAGTTATTGTTGTTGTCATAAAAGTTCAAATTTTTATATTGTTGCCCTAAGGTTTGATAAAATATCCAGATTTGTTAGAAATTATTTATCGTGATATTACAATGGTATCGGATCTAATTTTCCTCCTAACATGTGAATCAAAAAAATTACAGCTTTGAACTTCATGTAGGGTAGTGACAAAGAAGTCAAGTACTACCAAAGGAGAAAAAGTAAGGTACGAAACAGCCGAAGTCATGGGTAATAAAGATCCGAATGAGGCACACTTTGACAAAGTTATTCAGTGGATAGGACAGTTAGTTGATATGATGGGTCGATTAATATAAGTTATGCACGACACGAGTGTGCAAAGGGCTCCAAACAGTGAGGGAAGCTCTTCAGGAGTGAACCATAACCAACTCTATCAAAAGACAGCCATTGGTTCTACTATTAGGCCCTTCATCCTAGCTTCTTACATAGAGAGGAAACAATTCGGGAGATAGAAATCCAACCTACCATAGCAGATGAATCATGAGATTGCTACTACTTCCCAAAGTGAGATTAGAGATGCAATATCCTCGCCAATTTTATTAATCAAGGAAGGTAAGGGTGGACCAAGAGTCGAACCTAGACCACAAACTAAATAGAGATACCTACAAAGAAGCTTTAGGAAGTCATTCACTCCCTACTTTTGATGGATGTAATAAGAGTTCTCCTTAGTGAAGAGGAGAGAGGAAGAAATTGTGGGCATGAACCGAAGAAAGAAAAATCCAAAGTGTTATCCAAGACTTCGGGATGGCAAGACGTGGGGACGAAGTTTTCGGGACGGCGAAAAAAATTCCACAAATTTCAAGACGCAGCACGAGAGACAACTATTAAAACAATATATAAAATCATAAATATTAAAAATATATAAACAAATTTAAACTTTTTAATGAATAGCAATTCATATTCATATATCACCACCATGTGCATACAAATCCACGTCCAAATGTCCATATTAAAAACTCAAAGAAGATACATATAGCTATACTAATGCTATATGTCCATATACCTTTAGTATTAATATGTATGTTGTTGATTTTCATAGCATGTTGTGACAGTCCACCATGTGCACTTGTGCTTGAAATTTTTTGTATTCACATATCACTCTTGATTTTTAATATGCCTTTGTAATAAAATACAATGGGTTATGGTTATTGGTTGAACATTTTTAAAGAGAAAACAACAAAGAAAATGATTAAAAAAATTATTTTATAAAATCAAAGGTCCCTTAAATGTCCGGGGGGCGTCCAAACATCCCCAACGACCCCAAGAAAAGGGGGGCATCCCCCTTTTTTCCCGCCCTTTCGTAAACGCGTGGGGGAGCGTTTCCCCCTAGTCCCGTCGTCCCCCAAGACGCCCAAGACGTCTTGACTCCTAGTTTTTTGGGGGAACGCTTCTCGTGTAACATTGGAAAAATTAGATCTGCGAGAAGGTTTTGGGGTGGAGTTCCAAGAAGACCATGTTGAGGGGCATAAACATGAAAAAAGGGCTTTACCGGTTGCTAATGTTGATTTTCAGTTTGCTGGAATTTTCAAAACAACAACCTATGGGAAGCAAATTGACTGTGTTCATGACTTTAGCAAGAATCATGAAGATGTTTTATTGACTTCTAATGTTTGCATGCATCAACAAGATTCACTTGTTGAATGTGAAGAGTTCAAGGTGAAGAAGAATGTTGATCCTAACCCAGAAGTTTCACGTCACAAGGTTGGGAATGCTAAAGATATCTCAACCAAACTTCATTCGACAAAAGAAAGGTGAACAAGTTGAGACCAGCCGAGATATAAAAGTGTTGTGGATTTTTTGCTTTCTACTAATTCATTTCAGATGTGTGGTCATCATGGACTACATAGTGGAAATGGTGATAGAGTGAAGAACACTTTGAGTGGAAAGGGCACATAGATCCGTTCATACAAATTCCAAATTGTGTGAACATGAAATTTTGCAATCCTAGTATTTGCGAAGGAACTTGCAATTGTTTTCAAGGCAAGCAATTCTAGGAAGGGCGGATCAGTAATGTCCCCTTTTCGAATTAATTAATTTTGGATACCCAAAGCCTATTCTTTTTTTTTTTTCGTAGGCTAAGGGGAATTAATGAGGCAAATAAATTAATTTAAGACATTCAAGGGTACTTTTATATTTTAATTAGAAAAGGACACTTAAATTATATTTTAGTAAGTAGGATCACAAAGTAGAAGTGGAATAAAATATTATATTTCCAATATGGGGTGGCAAAAGGAGGAGTCGTACATGAGTGAAATAATAATAAAATAATGAACGAGTGCATGAGGAATTAAATAATGAATTTTTAACATGGGGCACCAAAGATAGAAGTGTCTCGCATGGACATCAAGCTTATATTTTTAGGATGGAGTGCCAACTTTGAAAATGCCAATTAAATGATTTTAACTTATTTTAATCCATGCGTGTAACTCCAAAAGGTGGCACCAACTCTAGGAGAAGACCTTAAAAGTTATAAAACCATATTTTGGGGATTATTATCATCTCATCTTGAAATTTATCAACTACTTCATTATTTGCAAGTAGCTTTTGCTTCGCATCAGCAATAGAGGACAGAAACGCTCATTTGCATATAGATCTGAGGATGGAATCCCTCATATCCAAGCTTGGCAATTCCATTCAGGGGTTGCAGTGGTCATTCAGGGTATAGGTGTTCATCCAGTTCAGCTAGGGCATCATATTCAGGGTTGTTTTAGCATCCGGAAAAGCAAGGACAGCTAGGACAATCCTCTCTAGAAACACATTTCAGTACTAACACCACATTTGGAAGCAATGCTAAGTCAAAGCAGTTTGCATGTTCCTACCTTTTGTGAGAAAATTGTATTCAGACATTTTAGTGTTATTATTGAAGCTGATTTGAAATAAATAAATATTGTTTTCCTACATATTGCGGTTGTTTTATTAAAAAAAAGCAGATATTGCAATTGTCGTAGAAGTTAGTATTTCATATTGTTGCCCTAGGGTTTCGTGCAAATATCCAAATTTATCTAAAGTTATTTGACAAGGATATTACAATGGTATCAGAGCTAATTTTCCTCCCAACTTGTGGATAAAAAAATTGCAGCTTTGAACTTCATGCAGGTAGTGACAAAGAAGTCAAGTACTACCAAAGGGAGAAAAAGAAAGGTACAAAACAGCCAAAAGTCATGGGTAACAAGGATCCAAATGAGGCACACTTTGAAAAACTTATTTAGGGATATAACGGGTTAACTGATATGATGGGTCAATTAATCCAAGTTATGCAGGGCACGAATGTGCAAAGGGCTCCAAACGGTGAGGGAAGCTCTTTAGAGTGAACCATAACCAACCCTATCAGAGGACAGCCATTGGTTCTATTGTTAGGCCCTTCCAGCCTAACTTCTACGCAGAGAGGAAGTAATTCGAGATATATAAATCCAACCTACCATAGCAAATGATATTGTTGCTAGCTATGGGGAGTACAGGTACTTCCTAGGTGAGATAAGAAATGCCATATCCCTAACCAATTTTATTAATCTGAAATAAAGTGAGGGTGCACCAAGAGTTGAGCCTATGCCACAAACTAATCGAGAGACCAGCAATAAGCATTAGGAAGTTGTACCCCTTCTTTTGATGGATCTAATAAGAGTTCTTCCTTAGAGATGAGGAGAGAGGAAGAAATCGTGGGGCATGAACCAAGAAAGAAAAATCAGATCTGCAAGAAGGTTTTTAGGTGGAGTCCCAAGAAGACCATGTTGAGGGGCATGAACATGAAAAAGGGGCTTTCTTTGGTTGCTAATATTGATTTTCATCTGTTGGAATTTTTGGAACAGCAACCTATTGAAAGCAAATTGACTGTGTTCATGACTTCAGCAAGAATCACAAATATGTTTATCGACTTCTAATGTTTGCATGCGTCAACAAGATTCACTTGTTGAATGTGAAGAGTTCAAGGTGAAGAATAATGTTGATCTTAACTGAGAAGTTCCAAGCCACAAGGTTGGGGATATTGAAGATATTTCAACCAAGCTTCATTCAAGAAAGGAAGGTGAGCAAGTTGAGGACGACCAAAGGTATAAAAGTGTTGTGGATTTGTTGCTTTCCCACTAAGTCATTTCAGATGTGTGGTCATTATGGACAACATAAAGGAAATGGTGATAGAGTGAAGATCATTTTGAGCGGCAAAGGGCATATAAATATGTACATACAAGTTCCAAATTGTGTGAACATAAGAGTTTGGGATCCTCGTATTTGCAAAGGGACTTGCAAATTGCTTGAGGGCAAGCAATTACAGGAAGGGCGACAAGAATGTCCCTTTTTTAGAATTGACTAATTCTGGATACCCGAAGCCTACTCTTATTATTTTCGTAGGCTAAGAGCAAATTAAAGAGGTAAATTAATTAATTTAACTAGTCCAAGGGTGCTTTTCTATTTTTATTGGAAAAAGGACGCTTAAATTATATTGTTAATCCAAAAAGTACAAATAGAATAACATAATAATAGAATGATGAACTTCTATTATGGAGCGTTAAAGTTACGATAATAATTAAATAAAGTATTCTATTATGGGGCACCAAAGATAGAATGGGTCAGTATGAACATCAAGATCCTATTTTTAGGATGGAGAGAGTATAAAGCAATTTTATATTGTTTATTCCTATTTTCCAAATGGAGTGCGAACATGGAGAGAGGATAAGGCAATTTAATATTTGTTTATTCCTATTTTTAGGAGGGGCTCCAACTTTAGAGGGGGCCTGGAAGTTAGAAAAGTAGATTTGGGGTTTATTATTCATTCACTTGTTAGGAACCCGTGTCCTAACCTTCTCTTTGCATTATTAGTGTATTAGTCGCTATGGATGCATATGCTTTGTAAGTCGTCCCTTGAGCATATTTGAATTATCCCACATACATGGGAAGTAGTAGTTGTTAGAATAGACTTAGTATATAAGTAAGTGTTGAGGCCCAATGAAGGCATCCACAAATATTATTGTATTGAGCTTGCTCAAAGGAGGTCAGCCCTCAAAGTGGTCTACGATCTAAAGGTTATTTGAGTTATTTCCCAAAGTTCATTTCATTGTTCATTTATTTTCTGTAGTTCGTAAATCTATGTAGAAGGATCCTCACATCTGGTATCAGAGCACTTTCTTGGCCTTGTGGGTAGATTTTGGAGAATTTTTTTATTCAACAGTGGCTATCTAGGAGATGTGCCATTTAAAAATATTTTCCTTGCATGCATCTATTTTCTACATATTCATTACAGGTTCGAGATAAGGGTAAATACCCATCCGCATAATTGTGGGAAGTACTTGGGCATAAGCCCTAAAATCATTGCGAGTACTACAGGAACCCCAAGCAGCTAGCCCATTAAGAGGACCTACCAACGAAAAGGGCAACGGCCCATCCTAATTAACTAGTTTCCACCCGTGAGGTAAACCAAGAGTTGTCTGTGGTAACAGCCCCATCCCGATTGATTAAGGGGTAAGTCCGTGACCAGAAATTTTCTGATGAGCGGTACTCGTTCAAACAACATTGGTGGCCAAAGAGAATCCTTAAAACCCTTAGGCAGCCTAATCAATGGGTGGTGCCCATATCCAACATAACAATTCAACAGTAAACAACAAAGCGACAATTAGTTTTTTTAGAAAAACAATTTTTTTGCCATATCTTTCGTTTTATAGTTTCGTTGACTCTCAAAATTTCCTAGAACACCTAAAATTCCATTCGAACATTTCTTTCCTTGAGGGTCCATATCCAAATTCCACTTTTATTAGCCAAAAATCTCAATTTTTTATTTTTTCGAATTTTGTCATAACTTCTTTAGTTTTTCCCCAATTGCTTCAAATTTCTCCACAAAGTGTTCCTCTCCGTTTTCTACTCCTTTGTCCCTCTTGGACAAATTTCCCAATTTTTCCATTACGGTTCTAAAATTGCCCTTACATTCATCAATCCTAACCAGGAGGTGCCAAAAACTAGTAAAAGTACATTTACCCCTTCCGATTGAGCTCACATTAAAATTTTCCCTTACTAACCGTGTCTTAGAACACATTTTTCTATCCCTTGCAAAAAAATTTAAAAACTAGTTATGGTAGCCACCCATGTAAACACAAAGATCATGGAGGAAGAAATCGCAACATTGAAGTCCCAAGTCACTGAGTTAACCGATATGATGCGTGGACTGAACCAGCAGAATAGCCTTTTGCTCAACAAATTGCAGAAAGAGTCTTCTTCAAAGAATAACTTCTCTTCTCCCAACACATCCTGTGGGCCCAAGTTGGACTTTCCAAGGTTCAATGGTACAGATCCTATAAGATGGATATATTGAGCCGAGCAATTCTTCAACCTTCACAATACTTATTCTGTAAACCAAGTCCCAATTGTTTCCTTCCACTTGGAACAAGAAGCACTTCAATGGTACTAGTTGGTATCTCAAATCGAATGATGAACCAAATTGACAACTTTTGCATCCTTACTTTTGGGCAAGTTTGGTCCCTCGGCATTTGAGGACTTTATAAGAGCTCTCACCAAACTCCCTAGACATGTATTGTTCATGATTACAGATTGAATTTGAGAAACTGGCTAATCACACTAAAGGGTTGTCAGATGACTTCTTCAAGAGTTGTTTTGTTAGTGGCCTCAAAGAGCCACTCCACTCGAAGGTGAAAATGTTTCGACCCAACAACATGATGGACGCCTTGGGCTTGGCTAAGTTAGCAGAAGATAAACTCTCACACGAGTCGACCTCCCACTTTCCCACCCACAAAGAACACAACAAACCAGCGGCCAACCACAACCACCCCAATCAAGTGCCTTACTGAGGCAGAGATGTGGGCTTGTAAGGAGAAAGGATTATGTTATAATTGTGATGACAAATGGGTTAAGGGTCACAGTGCATCACACAAAAGCTCTACTTGCTAGATGTGGAATCACCGCCAGAGCAAGACAACGAGCCCGATCTCCAGGAATTCCAAGATGCTCAAGAGGAACAAAGCCCCTCAGAGGACTCAATGCCTCAAGAGATTCAACCCAAGATCTCTCTACATGCACTAAAGAAGTGTTACCACCCCTCAAACCATGAAGGTCAAGGGGTTCTTTAAAAAGATCCCTCTCACAATCCTCATTAACTCGATAAGACACTCACAATTTCATCGATCCTCGCATTGCTAAGCAAGCAAATTGCTTCGTACACCCTTGTTCTAGCTTTGAAGTCATGATTGTTAATAGGGAACATTGCCATGTAAAGGGAAGTGTCGAAATGTGTGTATCACGATAGGTGATTACACTCTTTGCTCAGATATGTTTTCCCTACCCTTAGGAGGATGTGATGTGGTTTTAGGTGCGTAATGGCTCCACACATTGAGACCTATTATATGGGACTTCTCTGAGCTTTGGATGTAGTTCACAAATAGTGGCTAGAAGCACACCTTAAAAGGGTTATTGCCAGGATCTGCTAGCATCATCAGTTCCCATCGCATGGAAAAACCTTTTAAAGAAAGGCTCGCATGGGATCATTGCCCAACTACACTCCATCCAACTCCAACCCCCACTACTACTAACTACCATGTTGATTTACAAGCCCTCCTCGACAAGCATACAACCATTTTTATAGAGCCAATGGGTTTGCCCCCTTCACGCCCTAAAGATCATCGCATTCCGCTCCTTCCAGAAGCACCCCACCCAACATCTAGCCATACCGCTATCCCCATCTATAAAACACTGAGATTGAGAAGCTAGTCCGAGAACTCCTCAAATCCAGAGTTATTTGCCCCAGCACCAGCCCATACTCCTCCCCAGTGCTTCTTGTCCACAAAAAGGATGGGTCATGGCGCCTTTGCATTGACTTCCGTGCCCTTAACCACCTCACTATCAAAGATAAATTCCCAATTCCCAATCATCGATGAGCTCCATGGGCCAAAAAAATCCTAAATTGAATTTGTGTTAAGTTGTCATCAAATCCGGCACTTGCTAATGACATTCCAAAGACAACCTTCCGCACTCATGATGGTCACTATGAGTTCTTGGTCATGCCATTTGGACTTACAAATGCCCCTTCAACATTTCAAGGACTAATGAATAAAATCTTTCGGCCTTTTCTCCATCAATTTGTTTTGGTTTTCTTTGATGATATTTTGATCTACAACCGCACATGGGCCGAGCATCTCCAACATATTGATAGGGCATTACAACTTCTAGCAGACAATCAATTATGTGCCAAACAGTCCAAGTGTTCCTTTGGTCAAGAGGAAGTTGAATATCTAGGGCACATTGTTTCAGCCGATGGGGTCCGCATGGATCTAGAAAAATCAGTGTCATGCAGCATTGGCCTCGGCCAACAACCCTCAAGAGCCTTTGTGGTTTCCTAGGCCTTACAGGATACTATCACAAGTTCATCAAGGATTATGGAAAGATCGCGGCTCCCTTGACTTCCTTATCAAGAATGATGCATTCGAGATGGGATAAACAACTCGACTGCATTTGTGGCACTCAAACAAGCTATGTGTAACACACCAGTTTTGGCCATGCCGACTTCACCAAAACTTTCACCATCGAAAGTGATGTATGTGGCAATGGCTTGGGTGTTGTTCTTCTCCAAGAGGGTCGTCCAATTGCCTTCACTAAAGAAAGCCCTTTCTAGCCAAAATTTGGCTTTGTCTACATATGAAAAGGAGATGATGGCAATTTTGCATGCAGTACAAAAATGGTGGCCATACTTAATTGGGAATCATTTTTACATCAAAACCAATCACCAAAGTTTGAAATATTTCCTGGAACAACGGGTCTCATCACCAACACAACAAAATGGGTCAACAAACTCATGGGCTATGATTATGAGATCACTTACAAGAAGGGTAAAGACAATGTCGTGGTTGATGCTCTCTCATGCACATTCGAGGACCAAGCTTCCCTTTCTACCATCTCCATGCCCATTCCGAACTGGTTGGAATTTGTACAACAAGGGTATGCAAATGATCCCTTCTTACAACCCCTCATTCAACAATTGGCCACTAACCCCTCTACAATACCGCATTATTCATGGGATGGTGCTTCCTGCTTATGTACCTTGGGATATAATATTATAATGTATATGGGTTGATAGAGATGCCGACATGTGGCACACATCCCCTTATCTTATTATATCATTCATTTATGATTTATTATGCTTAGGAGGTCGGCCTCAATATTGGCCATAGGTTAGAATGGTATATATAGGGGTTAAGGTCAGTAGTTATTCATCATATTGAGTATTGGAGTGTTATTGTACGGTTTGGATTTACCCCTCGAAGTGGTATTAGAGGTTGGCCCTCGAAGTGGCAAAGCTATTATATGAGCATATTGTCATCATTTATCTATATTTTGGTGTTATCTCATGTTATTCTCATTGTATATGTTCCGATTTATACAAGCAATATCATTACAAGTGGTATCGAGCAGCGATTTCAGCCAAAATTAGGGCAAAAACTCTAATTTTTTGTTTCGAGTATATCTTGAATAGGGTATCGAATTTTTTCCCAATTTTTGCAACATAATTTGGAAAAAAATAAGTCAAAATATCTGAAAAATTCAGCTCCATTGGATCTGTTTTGCGGAAGTTATTGGTGTTTTAAGTTTTTTCATAAATTCACTTTTCAAGAAGCAAATTGTGGTATTTTTTAGAAAAATTTATATTTTCAAAAATCTCTTGAAATTTAAGTTAGGGTTTGTTCTTTGTGTTTTTATCCATCTACAGCAATATTTTCAGAATTCCTAAAACCCTAGTTTTGTGGATCATGGGGATGGTAGCTTTTTTTAGAGATGGCAGGATTGATGCTAGAGAATGGTGGAACAAATTCAGGGATAAATTCTCTAAACCATCAGATATTTGGTTATTCAAGTTGTGGATTAGTGGCCCTACACAGATTTTCTTTTCTAAGTTAGAAAAGGAAAAGTCTAATTGGTCTTTGCAGGAACTGGAACAAGTTTTCATGGACAGATGGGCAACAAAAGAAGAAGAAGACGAAGCAGAAGAAGAAGAAGAAAAGAAAAAAAAAAGTAGAAGAAGAAGAATCAGAAGCAAAAGCAACATCAAGAAGAATAAGAAGAAGAAGAAGATGTTGATGATGAAGTTGCTACACAGGATATGATTTCATATGGTGGTTGGATGATCGAGCTTGGCAACAAGTGTGCAATAATTTAAAGCACACTCATTATATGGCTTCTTCTTATGTTTCAGGGACGAAACATGTCAAAGAGGGAGGCAATGCTATGTACCTTGGGATATAATATTATAATGTATATGGGTTGATGGAGATGCCGACATGTGGCACACATCCCCTTATCTTATTATATCATTCATTTATGATTTATTATGCTTAGGAGGTCGGCCTCAATATTGGCCATAGGTTAGAATGGTATATATTGGGGTTAGAAGGTTGTAGAAGTTATTCATCATATTGAGTATTGGAGTGTTATTGTACGGTTTGGAGGTTACCCCCTCGAAGTGGTATTGGAGGTTGCCCCTCGAAGTGGCAAAGCTATTATATGAGCATATTGTCATCATTTATCTATATTTTGGTGTTATCTCATGTTATTCTTGTATATGTTCTGATTTATACAAGCAATATCATTACTGACTTCTCTGCAATACAAGGGTCGTATGGTGCTTCCCCATAGCACAAACCTTCATCAAGTTGTATTCTATGAAATCCATGCTTCTCCCTCGGTAGGGCACTCAAGATTTCTCAAAACATATGAGCAGGCACGTTGAAACTTCTTTTGGAAGGGAATGAAAGGAGAAATTAAATAGATGGTGGGCGAATGTGATACATATCAACGCAAAGGTGAAACAACACTAATTCCTGGTTTGCTCAAGCCTTTTCCCATTCCTACCAGGATCTAGATAGATATTTCTATGGATTTCATTGAGGGCTCCTAAATCTAGAGGAAAAACAAGTGATCCTAGTCATGGTAGACCGCCTCTCTAAATATAGTCATTTTGTGCCCTCAACCATCCATATATAGCCTCCACGGTCACACAAGTTTTCTTGGATCGATCTTCCGTCTTCATGGCATCCCTTCTTCAATCGTCTCCGATCGTGACAAAACTTTCACCAACCATTTTTAGATGGAGCTATTCCGACACACATGCACACAACTGAAGATGAGCTCTAGGTATCACCCACAAACAGATGGCCGATAAAAATTGTCAACAAATGCTTGGAAACATTCCTTTGTTGCTTTGCTTTGGAACAACACCAATGGGCAAAGTGGCTCCCCTAACAAAATGGTGGTACAATACATCACACCACACTTCTACTAAAATGACTCCATATGAAGCGGTTTATGGTCAAGCGCCACCAACGCTTCTCCCGTATACTCCCAAAGCAGCTTCTTGGTTCAAGTGGTTAACACTACTCTTTGAACCGGGATCAAATTCTCGAACCTCGCGGACAATCTCCATATGGCACAGAACCGAATGAAGCAACAGTGCGACAAAGACTCGCTCCGAGCGCGCTTTCAACTTTCAACCAAAGCGATATGGTTTTTCTTCGTTTGTAGCCATACAAGTAATCATCCCTAAAACTAACAAGGCGTCATAAGCTTGCTCAAGTTTTATGGGCCATATAAGGTTCTCCAGAAGATTGGGTCATTGCTTACAAGTTAGAGCTTCCACCCTCCTCCCAAGTTCACCCAGTCTTTCATGTCTCATGTTTGAAGAAAGTTCTTGGAACCAACATCAAAGTGCAAACAGTTTTACCAAAACTTGATAATGAAGGCTCCATCCTTCTCGAACCGGAAGCAATCCTAAATAGGCGCACCGCTTCGCTCTCTAGCTCAATCACAAAAGTCTTAATCCAATGGCACGGCATGCAACCAGAAGATGCAACATGGGAACCACTCTTCCAAATTCAGCAACAATTCCCACATCTGAAGCTTTGAGACAAAGCTTTTTCTAAGGGGGAGGGGATGTTAGGAACCCGTGTCCTAACCTTCTCTTTGCATTATTAGTGTATTAGTCGTTATGGACGCATATGCTTTGTAAGTCGTCCCTTGAGCATATTTGAATTATCCCACATACATGGGAAGTAGTAGCTACTTAATAGACTTAGTATATAAGTGTTGACGCCCAATGAAGGCATCCACGAATATTATTATATTGAGCTTGCTCAAAGGAAGTTGCCTCAAGTGGTCTCAACGATCTAAATGTTATTTGAGTTATTTCCCAAGCTCATTTCATTGTTCATTTATTTTCTGTAGTTTGTAAATCTATGCAGGAGGATCCTCACATCACCTTGGAAATTTATCAACTACTTCATTGTCTGCAAGTAGCTTTCACTTTTGCATCAGCAATAGAGGACGAAAACTCTCATTTGCACATAGATCTAAGGACCAAACCCTCATTTCATTGTTCATTTATTTTCTGTAGTTTGCAAATCTATGCAAAAGGATCCTCACATTACCTTGGAAATTTATCAACTACTTCATTGTCTGCAAGTAGCTTTTGCTTCTACATCAACAATAGAGGACGAAAACTCTCATTTGCACATAGATCTAAGGACTGAAACCCACCCTCATATCTAAGCTTGGCAATTCCATTCAGGGGTTGCAGTGATCATTCAGGGTACAGTATTCATCTAGTTCAGCTAGGGCACACTTTTCAGGCTTGATTCTACATCCAGAACAGCAAGTACAGCTAGGGCTTCAGTATCTAGGGGCGGATTTCAGTCAAAACAGTTTGCATGCTCTTATCTTTCATCCATCTTTCCATTTAGATCATCAATTGTGAGAAAATAACTGTATTCAGACATTCTGGTATTTTTTATTGAAGCTGATTTGAAATAAATAAAAGTCTGTTTTTTGGCATATTGGGGTTTGTTGTTTTTATTAAGAAAAATCAGATTATTGCAGCTGTCATAGAAGTTAGTATTTCATACTGCTCCCCTAGGGTTTCGTGCAAATATCCAGATTTATCTAAAGTTATTTGACAGGGATATTACATCAATCTTTGTGACACCCTTAACCGCCTACAGCCAAAATTAGTTTGAAATTCCTAAATTTGACCCCCTAAATGTGAGGGTACAAAAGTTTGGCAAGTTTTACCTGTAACTCAATCATGGACATGTATGATTGACAAAGTAATTCTCAATAAATCATGTGTAGTATTATCAAACAAACTCAATGTTTTGGGTCGCATCAATCAACCCATCATCAGGAGAAAGTGTAAAGACAAAATTACAGAGACCAGATCCTTATAGAGAACCAAATCAGATAATTATATCTGTCTCTGGTTATACAATGTCGAAATGGGCTGAATTTGTCAGGAGAAAGTATAAAGAAAGGATTACATAGACCAGATCCTTACAGAGAGCCAAATCAGATAATTAAATCTGTCTTTGATTATTCAATGTTGAAATGAGCTGAATTTTCAAATGGAGGCAATGTCAAAACCAGAAGGGAAAGGACATGCACGAGCAGAACAGACAGTGGTATCCACAGTTAAGCAATGGAATGAGAATTGCAGAGAAACAGAATGATTGAAAAAGGAGTAGATACAAACTATTATGAGAATGGAGGACAAGAAATTGTGAATGAAAGAAATAAAAACATGGGCAGAGCCATAGGGAGTATAAAATAATGTTAATTTTTTTTGTATTTAGTATCAATAAAAAAGACTGATTTTTTTTTTTTTAAACTGTGAAATTACTGTGATTTCACCCCTCGATGCACCCCGGCTTCATCCTCTGATGAACCCAGGTGTAGCCAGCAATGAACCTGACTGGGGCTGGGGGCTGGGGGTTGCAGAATCCAGTAATGTAGCATTCTTTGGAGAATTAAAAAGGAATCCCAAATTTGACTGTTTGTTGATTTAAAAACATGCCAGAAGTCATAGACAAACTCTGGCTAAAATTCTCAATAACATAGCATTATTTGGACCAGTAAAAAGAAATGCCAAATTTGTTTGTTTGTCATTTTAGAAACATGCAAAAATACATTAGCATACTCTGGCTAAGATTTAACTCTAATGCTTTGGAAAACAATTATAAATGGAATACAGCTAGTCGATTTAAGTAAATGACACACTTTCATAAAGTAATTGACATTTTATAAGTTTAGTATTCCTCGTCCAAACCAATATAAGTAAAGTAATAAACATTTTATAAGTTTAGTATTCCTTGTCCAAACCAATACAAACTGAAAAGTCCAAACAAAGCTTTCTGTAAGGGCACTACTATATGTATGGGCATAGATTATTTTCTTTCTTGATCATTAATATCATTTCCTGCATCAAAAAGAAAACCACTTTCACACAATCATGTGAGGTCACAGATAATATTCCAAAACTAAAAACTTTTAAGGATGAAAATAACCAATGGTGACATTATCCATGGAAATAAACCAAAACATTTGTAAAACCTGAAACTGCAATGTCATCAATTCCAATAACAAAGATAATGATCACATCAATTTTTTTATCAAGCGAATTGTGAGAAACTATACAAAATCCAATACAGTCTTCATCATACCTGGTCAGGAGCTCGCCTAAACTGTGCAGTTGGAAGGAGCTCATCTCTAAGCTTAATCTCATCGTCATAACCAAAGTTTCGCAAAACTGCCCAAGTAGTTTCTAGTCGTCCTTTCTCAATGAAAAGTGCATGGAGAAAAAGAAATCCTGTCAATGTGAGGCCATAGTCGTTGACGCCTTCTGGTAGTCTCTCTGAAACAACCCTCTTCACCAAAACAATTTCTGACGGCTGTAAAGGAGCATTAAAGCATCTAACCTGCTCAGAAAAATAAGACAACATGTTCTCCATGAGCCTCCATCCTAATGATTAGTAGTCCTCCAATGTTACAAAGCCTCAAGTATTGCATAATCAAGGTATGTTTTACTTTTAACAAAGCCCACTGCATCCAATTTTGACAAAGAACAGAAAGTAACAATAAAATCCAACTTCTACTTGTACTTGTAATTAATTTAATCAGTTGACAACAAACTGACTGCCATTACTGAAAAGAGAGGAGGACTCCGACATGCCCAATGAATAACATGAACAAAGTTAAAATAACATAATTTATAGCAGATGTATGAGACCCTAAAAATTCAAAATTGCTCTTTACAAATTCATGCATTCCTAACATGGCAAAGCAATAGTAGCTAAAATTTTAATATATTCTGAAATCGTGTCATACCTGAAATTCATTAAGCTCGGCATCACTAAGAGCTCCATCTCTGTCATGATCACACATAATGAATACCCTCTTTAATGCCCTCACACAACGAGGCTTTAATGCTTGATTTTCTTGATCAAATAAGGGTACTGTTGGATGTAAAACTGTCTTTTGAGCATAGTAGAAAACTTCTGCAACCTACCAAACATAGTTATTTCAATTTCAATATCCTGGCTAGAAAACAAGTTGTATAAACTGTGGTCAGGCAGATTTTATGGCTTGTAAAAGGTAAGAAGAGCTGACCAAGTTTAACAGGGGCAAGATTGCCACGGTAGAATGTTTCCAGGTGGTATGAATTTAAACCAGGAAAATATGATTATACAATCACAAACAAAATTACACTACACCTTACAGAAATGCAACGGTTGAGATGGAAATTACAATTTTATTTACAAACACCAAGTTTTAGAACCAGCTCATTGGAATAGTTGCAATTCTATTCTTCACAGTATTTATCAAATCAGATTTATCAATCATGCTGGCAAAAAAAAATCACTGAATAAACAGAGACTTTGCATTCAATCATCCAGACCTTACCATAACAGCCTCATCCACAATTTCCACATCAACACTCACCCATCATATTTCCAGTCAACAGTAATACTTTCTTTCTGAATCATGCACGGTAGTAAATTTTACAGGTTTATCAGATCAGATTATCAATTATGGTGGCAAAAATACAAATCACTGAATAAACAGAGACTTTGCATTCAATCATTCACACCTTACCATAACAGCCTCATCTACAATTTCTACATCAACACTCAACCATCATATTTCCTGTTGCCAGTAATATTCTTTCTGAACTATGCACGGTAGTAAATTTTAAAGGCGACACAACATGTCACCATACACTTGAAAGTAAGATGACCTTTGATTAGTCATTTGCCTGATTTTTAAAACTGGGCATGGTCTCAACAAAAACTGAAGTCTCCAGAAAAAGTTTCAAATAGAAACTAAAATCCTATAAGTCAAATTGTAACTACAAATTTCTAAGATGTGTAACAACAAAACATAGTGCTTGCTAAGCTATTAGTAGAATCGCTTCTCTGTTAAAATCCTTTGCTTATAAGTTATAATTGAGACTAGTTCTCGGGGAACGGAAACATGTTAAATGTCACACCTGAATCTGCTTCAGTGCTGAACACTCTATACATGTCTCAATCTCTCGAAACTCATGCATAAGTGGGGACATTACTTGTTCCAAACTTTGTGGCTGATCATCCCGAAGATCTAATTTACAACCAACTACAATGACTGGGGCCTTCACCTGTATGTAACCAAGAAGTACAATAGAAGTACCCTTAGTGAGCACATGCAAAAATGTTTTTGTAGGCATGACACCATAGAGACAAACTGAGTGACATTAGATGCAATAGCCATACCTCTAAACGTCGAAGTTCTGGTAACCAGTAGGTGGATAATCTGTCCAATGTGCTAGGCTGATCACATGAATATGTTAGCACAATTGCATCTGCCCTCTTGCACTCAGCTCCCATCTTGGTCTGATCCTCGGGCCTGGAAATTTAAAAATGAAATGACTCCAACTATAGAAAACCTTAAAAAAATGAGTAATATGCTGACAGTGAAGCCTAAGTGCCTAAGTTCAAATTAAAAACAGTTAATAAAAACATTCAAATATGTAACTGCATAAAATAATATCCATGCATTCACTACTATTGAACAGTCAAGTATCCTGTATCAGTAAGAGGGAGCGAAGAAGAAATCCAAACCTGGATGATGTGTCTATTATTGTAAGTGGAATACGATCGGGATAGTAATCCTGAGGTATTCTTGTTGGTTGCACAACGGCAGGAACATTAACTGGAAATGTATCAGTGGCTACAGTTAAAATTAGACTGGACTTCCCAGTACCTTTGTCTCCTATCACCGCAACACGAACATTTGTTGGCCACCCTGCAGTCCTTTTCCCGCCTGTGCTTCCCATCTTACTGTAACGACTGCTAAAGAGCAGTTATTCCTTCAACCTTCAGCACATAATAACATTGGTTATTTTTAATAGAAAAATGCAAAACACGGGCGAGGAATTCAAAATGCTAAGTGTAGTGGAGTGCATGAGGAATCTGGTAGAAGGAAAGACAGGTTTACACTGGTGGAAATTTTAAAATGAATTCCAGTAAGGTTATTTTTAATAGAGACAAGCAAAAGATTGACAAGGAATGCAAATTGTTCAGTGTAGCAGAGTGCAAAAAGAATCTGGTATAAGGAAAGAGAGGTTTAAACAGGTGAAAATTTTAAAATGAATACCAATAAGGTTATTCTAAATAGAGAAAAGCAAAAGACAGTCAACAAATTCAAAAAAGTTCAGTGTAGCAAAGTGCACAAGGAATCTAGTAGAAGGAAATATAGGTTTTAATTGGTGGAAATTTTATAACGAATACCAATAAGGTTATTTTTAATAGAGAGAAGCAAAAGATGGACAAGGAATTCAAAGCATTCACTGTAGCACAGAGCACAAGGAATCTGGTAGAAGGGAAGAGAGGTTTAAACTGGTGGAAATTTTAAAACGAATACCAACAAGGTTATTTTTAATAGAGAAAAGCAAAATACGGACAAGAAATTCAAAACGCTCAGTGTAGCACAGTGCACAAGGAATCTGGTAAAGGCTATCGAGTTTTAATCTGGTGGAAATTTTAAAATGAATACCAACAAGGTTATTTTTAGTAGAGAAAAGCAAAACACAGACAAGGAATTCAAAACATTCAGTGTAGCAGAGTGCACAAGGAATCTGGTATAAGGAAAGAGAGGTTTAAACTAGTGGAAATTTTAAAATGAATACCAATTAGGTTATTTTTAATAAAAAAGTAAAAGACGGACAAGAAATGCAAAACGCTCAGTGTATCACAGTGCACAAGGAATCTGGTAGAAAGAAAGAGAGTTTTAACTAGTGGAAATTTTAATTTTAAAAGAGAAGCAAAAGATGAACGAGGAATTTAAATCATTCAGTGCAGTACAGTGTACAAAGAATTTGGTAGAAGGAAAGAGAGGTTTAAAACTTTAAACTGGTGAAAATTTAAAATGAATACCAATAAAGAGACTTGTAAGTAGCATAACCAGTTATTCATTACCTGTTTTACCAGAATCTAATTTAGTCTTCAGTTGTAAGATGAAGAAACAGAAGATCCGACACAACCAAAATTACATGGAAAATCTAGTACTATGCGTATTCGAACAGTAGCAACAACCCAATGTCCACATTGCATTCGTGCTAAAGCTTCTGTTACCTTTGTTGCTGGACTGACAATAATTAAACCAGTAAGGCTGTTTTCAAATTCTATCACATATAGCTACATAAACCCTCAGAAGGCAGGCAGATAAAATTTACAGAAAAGAACCAGTAGGCGGGGGAGTCAAAGACCAGATAAAGGTGTAGCCATCCAAAGAGATACATCATTGTAGTAACGTAATTTATCGTACAACTCGTATGAGAATAAAAATTATAACCACCTCCCACTGCTGATAACGAACAACAATTGTACCTAGTATGTTTAATAAAAGGGTAAAGGTAGTTTTTGCGGTCGCGACCTGAACAAAATGCCAGTTTTGGAAGTTAATTTGATCACTTCGGGATTGCTTGGCTCAAGCAGCCTGAGATCAAAGGGAAAAAAATATTTATATTTACCTCCAATAGTAATTTCAGAGTATCATAACGTACTAACCTTGGAAATGGGGCAAAGAAGAAAACTCTGTCTGGTCGCTCAGAATGGGTTCTCACAGTGACCTAGCTACCCGAGTCAGAGCGTGCACCACAACCAAAATTATGGAACCCAAAACAGAATAAAACAGGGACCCAAATAACAAACATTCGTATATTAAACTTCAAGAATGAAGACTAGCTCGCGGCTATGTAAGTATTTACAATATAGAAGAGAAGAAATGTGACTCTTTTGTGCCCACTTAGCAATGGTATTGTTATCACCGAATCACAGCACCCTTTATGTTTACACAAGTGCACATACTTGAGCTCACGGTGTGATTAGATAATATGGGTACTATCTTCAAGTTGTGGGACTTGTTACTTGAGATAGACCTCCGAGAGAAAGTTGGTTCTTGCTCCTAAACTACCCGGCACAATCTACTCTAATGTAGGCAAGACTATCTTTCCTAAGCTAACTTTTCCAAGGGACCAAGGAGAGAGAATGCATAAAAATGAAAGCCTACACTACAACAAAGTGATACACCGTAAAAGGAGGGGTGTGAGAGTAGTCTTCCAATGTGTGAAAAATAGAAGTAATATGCATATTAGAAGGAGTGATAACAGCTTCTCCACAATCACTGCAAATGCATTCACAACAATATTTCATACATGCACAATAATAATGAGTCCTTGTAAAAGCATAAAAATAGACACAATATTCATGTAATGAAGGTTGAAAGGGCAAGAAGAATGCAAAGAAACACACAGCAGAGAAGATGCATCCACAAACTTGTATTTTATTACTTCATGATATGCACAGTTCAATCTATTACAAGATAAGGGCTTGAATCACCATGCAAGGAGTCCACTACAAGGGCCCGCAAAGACATTGGTTTCACAAAGCAATTTTGAAAAACTTTGCTACAAAAGAAACTACCTCCCTTTACAATGAGCCCAACACTCCAATTTATAGAAAAATAAGAAGAGAGAGAGAGAGGGAAAATGGAAATCCCGAAATATGTCCTTCAACCACTTGTAAGAGGTATTAAATGGAGTGAAATGATGTTTTGTTGCTTGTAAAAGGCTCCCCATACTTGTCTCATGACTTGCAGCAGTGAAATATGTCAGCCCATGCTTCATTGAATGCGTCCAACTACCAAATAGAACACTATTCTGAACTTGGCCACATTTTCTACAAAGTCTCTATCTATCCTTCATCAAATCTGGAATTTCTTGATTGTTGTGTGTCGGGCTCGGAAATACGATTCCAACTATACCAATTTCGTGCGATTTCGTTGAGAAATGCAAAAGTTATGGCCTTCTGAGTGTGAGAAGCTATTTTGGGTATGTCGTGTTTTTCATGTCATTTGACGGGAATGAGCATTAATTTACTAGAGTTGAATATGTTTCTTTTATTTTAATATATCTACCCTCATCAAAATTAAGTGCTCGTTCCAGAAAGTCTAATTTTATGAAAATCGAGCTCGGAGTCAAAAGTTATGGCCGTTTGAAGTTCGGGAGGTCAAACATTGACTTTTTCTCTTTATCATGCGATTATTTCAAAGAAAATCAGTCTCCAGCGTGCCCACTGTCCCTGGAAAAATCTTCGCATTGCCCGATTCAGCTTTCTTGTCTCCGCGCCTCCGCCTTTGACCGGTCATGAGGGTCATTGACTTCCGCATTCACCGCAACGTATGGTTCCTTTTGTGGCCTTTTCACCTTTGCGCATCCCATGTGTACTTTTGTCCCGACCGTCCAAACACATTTCTCTCGTGCCACCCGCAATGCACTGATTTGCAGAAAATCAGCTTTTCACGTCCCGCATGTACCTACGTCCCAACTATCCCGTGGACCGCCTGGGACAAAAAGTTCGACTTCGTGCTTTTCCTTCGACTTCGGCATTTTCTGCAAATGCACGCTCCGCACGTCCCTGTTGAACTTATGTGGTCTGGGAGACATAAAGTTGATTTTGCCGATTCCTTTGTATTTCAGCTCCAAACCTGGTACGACGAACCTTGGTACGATCCGCACCCTCCAGACCCGCAATGCATTAAAACAAGCTTGCGACTTCAATTTTGGATTTTTTCAAAAAAATTAACTTGTTGGATTTTTCCTCGATGGGGAGTTAGAGAGAGCCAAAGGGACCCCAAAACATTATTTTGGGCCTCAATCAATTCTACTTGCTCGAGACTCGAAGAATTTGATGCATGTTATCAAAATTACCTCGAGGGGTGAATTTTGGATAACAAGTATTAGAAGGTTCTAATGGATATGTCAAGGCGGCACGAGAAAGGTAGTATAAGGTGATGGATGGAGGTCAAAGCTAGATAGACCAAAACAATGGAGGACATTCAGTGATTTCCTTATATTGATAAAAGGAAATTTGTGCATCTTAAGAATTCATGAGACTTGTAGACGAAACTTATGTTTGAGGTCAAGGTGAATGTGTGAAGAGGTTGTGCAAATTTTACGTCTTCAAGGCAACACACATATGTCTACTCCCCCATTAGGAATTGGCCATTTTAAAGAGCAAACATTTTGAAGCCACAAATTGGTCATGTGAGCTTTATCCTTTTTCTCGTTTAAAACATCAAAAAGGTGTCAACATCTTTACGATTTGGTAGAGGTTATTTGAAATTTTGAGGGAACTTGTTCAAAGTATTTGAAATGTGTTGATAAACTTATCTTTCATAAACGTGGGATGCTTTGACATGCAATAGATGAATTAGTTTTAGGAAATGTTCAAGGTGTTTAAAGCTTGACATACATGAGGTTGGTGAAACTCTCGAGGTTTCATGAAATTGTAAAAAGTGCACAAAGACCCGAAGCACGTAAAACATCTTATCGAACATCCAAAAAGGTCCATGTGGAGACAACTATAGAAGCCACACCTACATGTTGGAGCGTTATTTAACAATATGATTATTGAATCATTGAAAATCGAGACATGGTGGCAATGTATAAAATCTATGAAGGAAGACACAAGTATATAACGTAGATATGAACCTAACCAAAAGCAAGAATGAGAAGAACACAATATGGTGAACTTGGTTAGTCCAAATATGATACACCTTTGGGAGGCATGAAGAAATTAAAGTTAAAATATTTAACGCGAAACACATGAGGGAGGAAGAGTCGTCATGATGAAGGGGGTCAAGGGAGGAGGCGGTAACACCCACTCAGGGCCTGTAGACATCCGATTTTCCAATGACAATGTTGATTGAATTTTTCGACATTATGTTGTCTCTTAATCATAAAGGATAAGCTGGATGTGGAGGATGAGTTGGAGGGCGTAGCATGAAAGGGTAGAAGCGTGAGGGACTCATACATGTGCAAGCTTCCTATTTGCATACGGTGGCAAAGGACACTTTGTGAAGCCCCTAAGGGTGGGGAGATTGTGGATGTTAGGGTCAATGGCCTCGGTTTGCCACCTTAGGCATGGCCTTCGTAGTCCCCTGTATCTTGTGGAGAGCTCGAATTTGGAGTCACGTAAGACATTCCAAACAATATTTTGGGGATGAGAGATGATGTTTGAACTTGTGACAAACACGGTATTGGCATTATCTTAGAAATTTAATAATGAAGTGGCTCATGAGATATCCATGTGGTACCAAATAGGAAATAATTTCCACAAGTTAGGAATATGAGATAACAAAGATTAAAAAAACTAAAGGTGACAAACAATGCAAGAAAAAGGTGAGAGAGACTGGGAATGGTTCATGGTTTTGTTCGAGTTGCAATGTACAAGTTCAAAACTATGATTATAGATATGCACTCAAGATCGATCTAAAGGACCCATCAGAGAACTTCATTCAATTACCTCTTTTGGTGAGACAACTGAGTTAACCATGGGTCTTGTAGCTAGTGACCTCCATATATTGTCTATAGATGAAGATGTGACTAGTGAAATTATAAGTAATGTCATTGGCAACGAATACTGCTTCACACTTTCACTGAAAAAGAGACGTAATGCGGAAACAATAGATTGAAATGTGTCATCCTTAGTTCAAAGAAAGCGGTAACCAATGCAACTCCTTTGTAACCTTTACGCAAAGATTTCTAACCCACCCATCCCTTCAAAATTTACACCCTCACCCATCCCATTCTATACTTTGAATTATCACCACTATGTTTCTTATTTCATATCTATGTTTCACTTTTTTCCCTGCTTCAAAAGAAAATTGTTGTATTCCCTTATACACTAACATACTATTGTCTCCTACTACTATGTGGATTGTAAGTACTTTTAAGAAAATAAATAAAAATTACTTGCACTTTTGTTATGTACATATTTGCATCCTTGTATACTATGTGAACGCACTGTATGTTTCTATATAACTAATACTCTTTTCCTTAAGAAAATGTAGTTTTTCTATACTCAAATTGTTACCTCTTACGCGTATTTCCCATTGGAACTCCACATGCATTACAATTGTATATAGTTTTATATTTTGACTTATTTCTACATTTGTATGTCATCAAACAATGTATCATTCCTTGCTAACCCACACAATTTTTTTTCAACAGGTGGTACTCCATAAGTCTGTGACTTCGCAATCATGTCAACTCCTGTAAAACGAGCCCAATGAAGAGAGAACTACACAAAAATAAAGTACACATAACCATGTGAGCAATGACATCATAAATTAGAGCATAGAACAACAAAAATCTCTAATATCCTTCAACTTACATCAACCAACAACCTACAATTCCCTGACATTCCAATCTTGTCATCAAATACAACTACAAGAATTGCAAACCAACATTCCGCATGTAACTTCCATGGAAACAAATTTTCACGAGCATACCAATTCCTTCCATACGAACCCATCTTCGCTAACTACTGCCACTTTTCCCCAAATATCTGGGACGCCACATGAAACTATCTCAAGTACCAACCTTTCTTCGGTTCATCGCACATGTATAACCAATTTCTCCCATCTTTTTACTTCTTTCCACCTTGCAATCCACAAACGACTCAAACAGAACACCCCACCCCTTCCAATACACATAGATTTACCATATTCTTGCCCTCGTCGCCGACTATCAAGCCCAACGTCGCTTTCGCAAAAGAATAGATTTTTGGAAAACATCCAAACTTGCTCAACTGTTTGAAAAATTACCCTGAAGTAAAACAATTTCCTTTGAAGGCTTTCCCTCTCAGAACATATGCAAATCTAAAAAACAAGGCCACCACTTCTCTTCATGGAACAACATGGACCGTGAAAAGCAACATACCGTTCTTGCCTTTAACCCAAATCAAGGAGATGCTTATCGCACGAGTTAATCCATTCCTACAAGTTGCCCAAGTACGTGGCGAGCAATACAAATACTTAGGACACACCATAAGTTTCTCGCAAAACATTACTTTAATAACAAAGTACCTACCCCACACCTTGGAGATTTGGACATAGTTCTCATACAAAGAGAAGGATCTAATTTTAAAAATTATGATTTCTATGTCAGTAGATCTCATGTTTGGGCAGCCTTGCAATATAAAGTCCAACACGATCACTATTACAAATATGTCTTAATCGATGATGACACCCTTTCCTCTCTACCATTCGAGTCGTCAAATGTTTCCTCCTCTCTTAACGCAACCACAATCAACTACCCCAAATGCAAAGTGCCTCTGCAACTCATGGTATATATGTTCCCACTGAATTTGATGAAACGTATGAACACTCATCATCTTTTGTGTTCCAACACCTCACAATACAAGAACAAAAGAAGAGGAAATCAAACAGCTTCTTAACCACGATGGTAACATTCCATTTACCATGCCATGGCTGCAGTTCGGCTCTCGCCAATAATCGAATAAAATACGAGGGCTCTGTTCTCAATGGCTTTCCCAACTTTGTTTATGACAGAAAAGCAATGTGGCGACAACCCCACATAAAAGAAGTTCCAATGCATGAATACATTCTTCCATTACATTGCAAACAATATTTTGACAAGGAACAACCAAAGGCACAAATTTCATTCCAAAATTTACTTGCTCCACATGCAAGATTCAACCCCTCTTATCGAGAGGAATGGGAACTCCTAATGTCTCGCACAAACACGCACCTAACTCAACAGAGCTCAACAATTTTAAGGATGCACCACATTTGTTTGCAAAAATGATCTCGTGGACTCCCATAACCTTCAAATGTTGAAGGCATTGAACGTTCCAATCACCCAATCCATCACTAAAAAGTAACAGGGGGATTGACCAGAGATCCTCGCTTTCGATGATCACTGAACATAAAGTTCTGCTGTGTAAACAACAAAAATCATGCTTATTGCAAATCTATGGGTTGATGCATGCCTCGCGAATGGTGCTACATGAACAATCACCGACATTGTCTATGATGCATCAATGCCACCGCCAACATTACCTTTATTTGTTGCTCAATTTGATAGATACAACGACCCATGTTGGGATCCCTCCAACCCATTACATATTCCCATACCCCCTATTTCGAGGGGGAATCGAAGACAATTGCTGATTAAAATGGCCTGAGGATTAACTATCCACAAGTCCCAGGGCTTACTTTGCATAGAGCAACTGTCGACATTGGAACCACTGAAAGGCAGGGTTTGACATTCACAGCTTTCTCCAAAGTTCCCTCGCTTTGCAAAACTACGCATTTCACCTACTTTTTCATTCGAAAGGTACTCAAATATGGCACACGTACCAACACTTGGAGCAAGAAGAAAGGATGAAGCGAGACTACTATCACTCAACCCATCGTAAATACTACCCTCTGCTTTGATAACACCTCCACTACTACTACTATACTCAACACTTCAGATACAAAGCTGGCGCCGCCGCTCAAGGGGTATCAAATGTAATCATGTTTATTGAAACTAAAATTGCCCACTAAAGGCTACCATTCATGATATAAATATTGCAAATGTATACATGTCTCATTATGTGTACGTAGATCTTCATGTATTTGATGTTGTGAAATATGATTTGCAACTTTAAATGTACGAATCAGTAACAAAATTAAATGTACACATACAACCTTTCAATGTAATGTTTCATCTATATTCCTACACTACCACTATCAATCACACACATTATCAATTGTACAATAAAGGTTTTTTCAACAAAACACCAACCAAACAACCGATGCACAACTAACACAATTAACCCGAATTAAATACATACAACATCAACTATAAAATTAATTAACTATCGAAAACAGTATCAAATGTATTCATGTACGAATTTGTAACAAGTTTGAAATGTAGAAACAACCTTAAAATTAAGTGGCTCATCTATATTTCTACACTTACAAAAACAATCACACCCCTTATCAACATCAACTACAAAAGTAATAACTATACCTCTAAATCAAATAACATATACCGTTCAACGTTCACATTGCATTGAACACATGCGATTGCTAGTATTAGAAAAAAATGTTTTGGAAAATTTTAACCATTCAAGATTGTTTTTATCGAAAATAAAATAAAAAATAAAAATAAAAAATTATTAACCTATTAATTAAGATGAGTAAACTTATGTAAATATCTAGTGGTATATGAGAAATCTTATTAATCTAAAAACATAAAATATTATTGAATGGGTTAAAAACATCAAATAAATTTATGTAAATAGAGACTTCTATGAGATAGAATTCTTTTGGCTAAAGTTTTGATGAAAAAATATAAAATATGGAGTAGGCAATGAATTTTTACAAATTATTTTAGTCAATTAAATAGGAGTTTCTAAATGTTAATAAGACCGCTCATCTATTATCGAACTCCGAATATCTCAATCATAAAAATCATAAATCCATAAGTATATCGAACAAGGCCATGATATGGCAAATCCTGCCGAAGGCTTTGTTTTGTTGTTGTTGCTATTGTATTTGTTGTAGTATTGTGTGATTGCATGGTTGTTATTGCTCGTTGTGCAATGAAAGGTTAGGTCGTTTGTCAAAGATGGGAAACATCATTGGCGAAGCATTATGTGATCATGCGACTGTTATTTGTTGCAAGGATAAATTGGAAAGGACAAGTGGCAAGTATGTTGGATTCAAATTTAGGGTACTACATCGATGTTGCAGAAACATGTTTGAAAATGAGGGTCCTTGTAGAGTACAAGGATGCAAAAGATGTTGTGATAAATGTTGTTTTTGTTGTAGTGCAGTAATATGTTGTGTGTTTGTAATCTGCACGAGGTTGTTTCTCTTTTGTTGAAGATCGGAGATGTCTTTGCGAAGTATTGTGTGATTGCATGCTTGTTATTACTCGTTGTACAATGAAAGCTTAGGTCGTTTGTCGAAGATGGGAAACATTATTGGCGAAGCATTATGTGATCATGATCATTGTTATTTGTTGCAAGGATAAATTGGAAAGGACAAGTGGCAAGTATGTTGGATTCAAATTTAGGGTACTACATCGATGTTGCAGAAACATGTTTGAAAATGAGGGTCGTTGTAGAGTATACGAGGATTAATAAAAGATGTTGTTGATAAATGTTGGTTTTAGTTGTTATAAGGTGCGTAGTTAGAAGTAATATGTTGTGCGGGATTGGTTTTAGGATTTGTAAAAATAATAAAGAGATAGCTTTGTTTACACAATTTTAAATGATTCAAGGGTTTTGAATAGAGATCTATTAAGTCTAAATATGGTATTTGTGATACATATTATTTTTGAAAGTAGCATCATATTTTGAAAACAATTAACATATAAAGGGATTGTATGTTAAATTTGGCAAAAATGAATTAGATGTGGATTTGACTATGTATAGGTCGTAGTTATATTTGTTTGAAAGTTACGTAAAAAGAAGATCATTATTGTTTTAATTGCATTATCGATTTTGGGTGATATTTTAGAAGGGTGCGTTTGTGCGATGTCGTCTATGAAATGGATTAGGTAGATATTAAGGCAGTGAGTAATAGTCACACGCTTGTATTGTAATGGGATTTATTGTCATTTGCAGAAGGCGGAATGGTGATGACAGGTGTCTGGAAGAGGCTAGATACGTGTTATTCTGTACCGTGTTTTTGGCTGTGCTTTGCAAAACTTGTTTTTTGATATTATGGCGTGGCAATGGCGGAATTGTGGATTTGTGTTTGCAGGGGACGCAAAGAGTATAATCGTAGAGATGAGTTTCTATCTGTCTTTGTGCTTTACGATTGTCTCAATTTAGAGTCAGTAAATAGAAGACATTGAAATTATTTTGTTGTGCAGTTGTATTGTGTTTTCTCGCGACTTAGATTCAGTTTGCAGAGAGCATTTAGTTGAAAACGAGGTTAGACTTAATTTCGTATCAATGGTCGCAAATTGAAGAAGTTTTGTATTTGTAGTTTGGTTCCTGTTACATATAATTTGTCATGGGCGATGCAGGTAGACGAAGAATACGGTGTTCTGGTTTAGAGATGGATGTGCGGTCAAAAAAGAGTAAGGTGTAAGTAACATAATCCAGTAGCTTAGATGAATAACATTGTTAGTTGATACAGAAATAAGCAATATCAGAATTCTGGAATACCCATTTTTCAGAGAAAGCTTAAAATTCAATTTTTTTGAGTCGTTTTTAGATGTCGTTGCAAGTGTTATCGTAAGGGAAAAGAGATTAGTAAATTTGTTTGTTGTGTTTGTAAGGCATTGATCTTTTTTAGCCTTTACTATTTGCATTTAATTGTGAGCATGTAAAATTTTACTTGGCATTGTAGGAGATGGGAATGTTTGTAAAGCAATATGGCGATGCCGTTTTAATGGCAATACATGATAGGTTATGTATCTTAATCAGATGCATGTAATGGTTTGGCAGTATTTGCAATTAATTTATGCGGATTGTGTTTGCTTAGCTCCGTGACTGTATTTGGAGGTGTAGATATGTTTTGTTTAAAATGACAGACGGAGGAGGATGATTTTGGGGTTGCCATTTTAGGATTCGTCTGTATTAGATGAAGAGATTATTATCTAAGAATCTACTGAAATAATTAAAATGTAATTATATCCAAATACAGTAATTTGTGTATTGTTATTCAGGGTTGCAGTATATGGCAGCAGGTGTGTTAATCTGTGTGTTGAGTGCGGGGACGGTGTGGTTCGGACACTGCCCAGATACCGTATTTGTCCATAGTCACATTTGAACATGTAAGTGGGTCAGATCGATACAGCTGGATATGGTATGTGGGCCATCTGTAGCCGTATCTGTTTTAAAAGTTAAAATAAATAATTTGCAAAAATAACCCTTGAAAACGCTAAAAGATATCAGAATAGCTGTAGCAATCTTCTAAAATCTGTTTTAGCAGCGACAAGAGAAGGACATCGATGTGAATGAGTGTTGATTTACTCTTTTCCTTCAAAATTTGGCATTTGCTTTGCCCTGCACAATCTTCAATTTTTAAATCCATATACCTAGCTTCCTACCTCAGTTGTATCCATCGTAGAGATCAGAAGTGTTTTGAAAACCACTCTTTGTAGTGTGATTAAGAAGATAAGTAGATTTCAAAGGAAAATCCATGCTGCGGAGGTTAGCAGGTGATCCACCTGAGCAGCGAACATGAAAATCCTTTGGTATGCCAACTCAGCCTCTTTGAGGTTCATGTCAGCAGATTCAACAAACTAATATTCAGCAAAGAGGTTGAATATGTGCAGGGCTTAGATCTTCAGTGTGCAGTTTCAGTGTTGGTTTTGTCTGTTCTGTTTTATTTTGAGTAGTTATTCTATTGATGAACAGTGTGAAAGTTCAGTGCAGAGAAAGAGTGAAAGAGACAAATGTTGCTCTGAGACATAAGTGGAGTAGCAGGAAAAGGAACTTTGACAGTGTTAATCAATACAATAATTATTCAAAGTAAAAGATAAAGAGCAGGAAAAACAAAGTAGTGGCCATCATGTACAAAATCAACACTAAAACTGCACACTGAAAATGCCTTTTCCATGGTCTAGTTTCAAACAAGTCATTAATGGAGAGCATGGCAAGACAAAGATAGAGTGAGCAGGTTTATAATGAAATACAAGTAGGGCGTTAGTGCGGCGAAGCTTTTTCAGTTAGTTGCAAATACAACTACGAAGAGATGTGCGTTGAAACACATTTAAGCAAATGCAATTGAGAGGTTTAAAGCCAATATTGATGACATATTTGAGCATTCTCTTAGTCTGTGGCAAAATGGGAAGTTTGGAACAGTGTTTTGATATGCATAGACGTTAAACCTGTGAATTGCATTTGCTTAAATGTGTTTGAAGTTGCTTTGGCAAATGCAGTTTGACCCAGGAGCATTATCTTTTGCGTTTACATATCCAGGGGGCGGTTGAAATACTGTTGTTCGTAGTTTTGGCCGATGCTAAATAGCTCAGCTGCTCCAAACTTAAGGTATTGCAAGGCCAAACAGTAGTGGCTGCACTAATGCATACTTGTATTTAATTATAAAGCTGGTGACTTTTTTTTCTTGTCTTACCATGCTTTCGCTCAATGACTTTTTTGAAAGTAGAGCATGGAGAAGGCATTTGCAGTGTGCAGTTTTAGTATTGATTTTGTCTATTCTGCTTCTGAGCAGTTGTGGTATGCACACTGCAATGTGTGCAGCATCATTATTGCAGGAGACGGTAGCCAGTACTTTGTTTTTTTCCTGTTCTTTATGTTTTAGTTGGAGTCTCTGAGCAAGATTTGTTTCTTAGACTCGTTTGTCTCATGGAACTTTCACACTGTTAATTAATACAATAACTACTAAAAATAAAAGATAAAGAGCAGTCAAAAGAAAGTGGTAGGCATCTGTAGTGCGAGAATAGTGTTGCAAAGATTGCAGTGTACATAGTGCAGGTGCTCTGATAAAGAATAAACAAAATCAATACTAGAACTGATACGGAACATGCCTTCTCCATGGTCTAGTTTGAAAGAAGCTATTAATCGAAAGCATACTATAATTGACACGTACCAAGAGATGTGCCTTGAAACATATATATGAAGTTTGTGAAACACATTTAAGGAAATGCAATTGGCAGGTTTAAAGGCAAGCTGCACGAGATTTGTGAGCATCTTGGCAGCCTCTGGCAAAACGGGAAGTTTGGAACAGAGCTTTGACCATGGCCGTTAATAAACAAAAGTCAGGAAAATAACAACATTTGTTACGTGCTGTAAAACTGGTTTTTTAAAGACTATGTTCTAAATAGATAGACTATGCACGAGAGGTTCATCTCAAAGTGCTTTTAAGGTTGAACACGCTTGGTGTCAGCAGGATAGAGGTCTTTTTTTTTGTCTGTTGTGAGTTTTGTGTAACAGTTGGCATGGAAAGTGTTTGCATTTTTGTTTGGTTTTGTTTTTCAGAGTATTCATGTTTTTGTAGCGTGACAAGGCATAGTCTGCTGTAGCTGGTTACATAATCTGTTTCAAAGCGAGGCAGTGAACAATTTATATTAGACATACAACAAATTTGTAAGATATAGCAAACAACTGTAGGTGACATAGTAAAAAATAGGTGACAAGAATTAATGTCTTAATATAAAAAGAAGAAAGTCAGAGATATTAGATCCTTGTATTCAAATCTTGTGAAAAAGGTGGTATGCTACAGTGAAGTAATAGTTGGATATGTAAGCAAATGGCAGGAAAGTAAAGAGTAATGAAAATAGACAAAAAGAGTTGTATTAATTGTCTGATAGTAACATAATTACAAAAATGCTAAAACAAAAGCAAAGCCTATAATATGTAACAAGTAGGCTAGGCAATTGTTTGTTGGTATTGTCAAAAGCATAGACAGTAATAATCGATGCCGGTGATACGGGGAGCCTGTTATGAAATTTGTTCGTGTATGTGAGTGGCTTGCAAAAATGTTCCAGAAATCTGAAAGAAGAAAACGAGTATGTTAGACTGGAAACAAAGAATTAAACTGATATGTAATTAATAGAAGTGGAAAATGCAGATGCTTACCAAAGAAAAGAGGAAGCTATGTTTCTTTGATTGTGGATATTGAGTTGTCAACTGTCAAGGTGAATGTACCTTTGATTTGGAATTGATGGAGAAGAAATACAGTCTTTGAGATGTCTTGTTGATATTCTTCATACTGTGTTTGACAAAGGAGAGGGAAGGCTTTTTGCAGTAATGGCTCTCGCAATGTGCAGTGCAAGGAGTCATCTATTGTTTGCAAGGAGCAATGGAGAAAGTGCTTATATTTGTATGGTTTTGATGTATTGCAAGTTGCACAAAGTGAAATTTGTTTCAGTCATCTGGATCAGGTTCTGTGAGACGGTCACATTCTACACAGAATGCTTGGAAAGGAGGAAGGTATATGTTCTTTGTGCGAAGTATACCTGCAATCTGCATAAAGGAAGATGAAGTTGACATAATTGATAGATTTGAATTTGTCGATGGAAGATAATTTAAAAAAGAGAAATTGCAGTGTACTTGCCTCTATGTTTGTGTTTATGAGAGACTGTAAAAATGTTTTTGTAGATTCATCATTTAAAGGGTCAATGAAGGATGAATGGCCTGCACGTACAACACGCGAACCCTGTATTCCTTGTCTGATAAAGTTTTTGAAGAGCAATAGTGGTATGTTCCCTGCTGCAATGGCATCTCTTATTGTATGACACAATGGAACGTGAAAGTTTCCCAAATGTACCTGCAATGACAAAGCATCATGCGTAGTTAAAATTGAAGGGAATAATGCAGTGCAATGTATATAAAAATGAAAGAAGGGAGTGTGTCAATACTGTTGCTTTTCCATTTTCAGTGTCAGAGTCTTTAACGTAGAGGGTGAAAAGGTCGTTGATGTGGTGGATTCTTACAATTGCGGCAAATGACCCAACAGAGAATGTTGCATTTGAATGAAGAAGCTCTTCTATTGTCATGTCAGGTGTAAGTTTTCATGTTTTGCAAACTGTGGGTATGTTTTCCATGGTGGTTGTTGCATTTGCGGACAAAGAACAATTTGCATCTCCTCGTTCGTACTTTGTTTTTTCTTTGACGGTGAAACCAGTAACACGCAGGCCGCAGCCAGCGACCACAGTGGATGCAAATTTGTGCACGAAGGTGTTGCTCATGTTCAAAGTGATTGTCATTTGACCATTTTTGTCAACTAAATCAGCATGGAGGATTTCAGCTTTTGAGGGGGAGATGTTGGTTGCATGTGCTGGTCCATAGACAACGAGGATATCACCTTCAAATACAGTTGCAACTTTGCCTGCACAAATGTCAAGTATGGAGGATGGTTGCTGTGTTGCTGGTTTTGGACTGCATTTTCAATGGTGTTAGGATGCTTTTATTGAAAGAATAAGTGTGATAATAAATGAATAATGAGAAGAAAGTAAAGAAACATTAGAAAAAGATTACCGTTTAGAGGATTCTTGCAAAATATCGTTATTCTCAATGTCCTTGTTCTTGGAGGTGTGTTCCATGTCTTTGTTGTTGTAACTATCTGCAAAGCATTCAAATATGTAAATGGTTGTTGTAGAGCGCAAATGAAAAGGAAAGAAAAGAATGAAGAAACTAGATATTTGTTTTCCTGATTCAATAGAACAGTGTGTATGCACTTACAATTGTGCAGTGTTGTTGTTGGTGTTTTTGAAGAGAGCAAAAATTGTTGGGTGGTCAGTCCAATAAGCAAATCTTTCAAATGTATTACAGGTTTCAAGGATTGTGTTTGACCATATATGGTCGATCATGTTTTTAGTGAAGACACTTGAATGTTGTATATGGAAACTGAAATTGTTTTTTTGCATAAATGCTAAAAGCATTGTTGTTTTTCTATTTTTGTTTTGCATGTCGATGTTAAGTCTCCAAAAATGTAGGTGGGAATGCTTAAATCAAGGGATCGGAACACATTGTCAAGAACAATGAAAATGTTTTCCAGATGTGCATTTGGCGCAACGTAGACATTGACAATAGATATGCATTGGTGTTGCAGTAATATCTTTGCCAGTAGTGACTCTACATGTGCATCGTGAAAGCAATGTTTTTCTACGAAAGGTATATTGTTTGCAATAAAAATTGCTAGACCATGGACATGGTGTGCAGATAAGCATTGGTATCCGTCTAGGTAGTCAATTGCAATGGGGGAAGCAATGTGAGTTTCTTGTAAACAGAGAATGTGAGATTGCATTAATTCATGGTCATGTAGAATGGCCTCTCTGTGAGCATGAAGACTTCGGGTATTTAGCGAAGCAATCATAATAGAGGAAGAAATATCAGCTGTGGACAATTCATGCTGAATATTCCATTTAGCTTCATTTCGGAGTCGTTCCATTTCTGTGTCTGATTGTCTGTTTGATGCTGAATTTTTTTTTCGTAAGCGGGGACAACAAGTAAAGGCTGGAAATGGTTCTGACTCACGATAGAGCAGTATATGCCAACCCATGGGATGACACGCCAAGGGGACTGAAAGCAAGTCGTTCAAGTGTGAGGCCTTGTGCTCTGTGGATTGTGTGTGCTGAACAAAGTTGTACAGGGAATTGTTTTCTTATTGTGACCGGTGTCTTCAATGATGTTCTATGCAAGGGTCTAGCAACTCGAACAATAGGAGTCCAATCTAGTTCTGTTGTCATTGTTGACAATTGCGGATGTTTTGATCTTTGTTGTTTTCCAATACAAGGATCATTGAATTTTATCCATACTGCATCGAAGTCATTTGTTGTTGTATATGTTTTGAAAACTCCATCAGAACCATTGACCAATCCGTCTTGGATGTCGTAGTTCCCTGCGAAAAGTTCAATTAGCATGTTGACTTTCAGTTCTATATGTTGTGGCAATTCCATAGTTTTAGAGTAGCTTTCCATTTGTTCTAGTGTTGTATCTTGTTCATCGATAGAGTCAATGACAATTTTGCAGCCTGGAGCAAGTGCAAGCATTTTTTTATTGTGTTGAAGAACATCTATGTTTTTGTAGAAAAGGAATGGAAGTGTTGGATCAACTGGGATTGGCCGAATACAAGTATGGTTGAGGTATGCAAGGTCAGAGTCTAAATGTTGTCCAATGCGAATTCTGTTCAGGATAGAGACAAAGGCAACATCTTTCTGATGCATTGTTTCAGTCAATTCATATATTTTGACATGTGTATTCCAGAAGTCATAGGTAATCAATTCTCTAGAAATTTTGGGGTTTTTAAACACAAGACAGTCATTGACTGGTTGTGCTTGGTAGAAGTCTCCGCAGAAGATCATGTCAATCCCTCCAAACCAAGTTGTGGGCATGTGTTTTATTTGACGTAGTCGTTGGTCTGTGAAGTATAGAAGTTGACCTCCACCAAGGATATTTCGTCTATTAGAGCAAGTTGTAATTGTTGGTAGTGCTTTGCCAAGGAATCCAATCGTTCACTGGTTAATGGGCGTAGTTCAGATCGATTGAAAGGCAAGAGGAAAGTAGAATGGAGTGTTATTCCACCGGCATTGTAAGCAGCTTTTCCCGTGAATGCCAAGATCAAGCCTTTGATTTTCAAGGGGTCGCTATGCATGGAGCTATCGTAAATACGAGCCAATGTTTCAAATATCAATTTTGCAACAAATGTTTTACTCTGTGCCAGCACCTCCTGTTAGGAAAAGGTAGATAGGAATTGATGGGTCTTTATTTTTCTTAAAGGAGATGTCTTTCAAAATGGCTTGTTGTTTCTTATTGAGAAGTTGCATTTGTTTGAAATATGTTCTGTTGTCTTGGATGCTAGGGTGTTTTGCTAGTTGAAATTGTTTCTTTGCAATGTCTGAATGTTGATGTCGATTATGGAAAGGTAAATCATGTTGTATGTCATAGTCTTCAAAGGGGAGGTGTTCATGTGTAGTTATGGTTGTCATTTTCTCAGAGGATTCGAGAGACAATTGCACATCGTGAATTGTCTGTGTCCATGTCACCCCATTTGCTGTTAGTAGTGTAACGGTATTTGGATTCATTGGAATGGATAGTGTGTTTGTGAAATGCATATGCATCTTTCCAAGTTGCAAATTTGGTTTTTAGGCTGTGTTCATTTTCTGTAAAAGGGATGTAAAGCAAAAGCTTTTCACGGCAATAGTTGTCTATGTCAAGATATTTGCTATAGTTGACAGATCTGATGATCAGTGGCTTGTTTCGAGGTTTTTTATTTTTGCTACCATTGTGAATGGAAACAAAGTCAGCTAAGCAAATGGAATGCAAAGAATGAGGTCGTGCTATGTAGTGGTCTATGATAGAGCGGCACATGATGTTTGTTGATTCATCTGGTTCTTGTTGAAGTAGACTTGGAGGTTTTAGAATGAATGTACGCTCTTCGGGATTTGAAGTGTTTATGAAAACACATTTTCGTGATGTATTGTTTAAAGGGATGGAAAGAACTATGTGGACTGCTTGTTGTGCAGACATTTGGTGGGTATTTAGCATTGCATTGCCTAGGCTTCGATATCATTTGAATAGCATCGAGGTGCATCTTTTGGTGCTCAGCGCGAATTCTAGCGAATGCTTTTGTCATTGTTCGATCAATCTTGGTCATGTAGGAGCAGCAATATGCTGCCACTGCATAAGCATTCAGCACATATTGAGCATCGGTATTTGCTTGCCAAACCATGGGCATTTTCTTAGAGAAGCTATTATTCCATGCTTGAGCTGGTTTTCTTTTGAGGAGCAATGTTGGTTGTTTGAGTGTTGATTGTATTGCTTGTATGTATGTTATTTCGTTAAGACCTAGTTCATGGAGGAACATTTCATGTGTTATGCAAGTATCGTATCGTTTTCTCTCTAGAACAAAGAAAATGGAATGTGCAATTGCAATAGCAGATTCTGTTGGTTGCTTGCGTCAGCAGTTCAAGTATTTTTGCATGTCATCGAGGTCGGGGAAATCAGATCCGCACTTGGATTGTTTTTTTCTGTAGCTTTGTGTGTGGTGATGGCATTGCAATTGAGTGATATGTTGAGGGAACGAACTAGTGTCACATGTAATGTATTGGTCAACGTATGACTCTATAATGTCATTGGCATCGTTTCCAAAGACCGGTGCATTTTTTGTCCAGATTAGCCAATGGCTATGAGCATTTCCCCTATTTTGGAATTCCGTGACCCAAAAGAAATCTTCTATATGGCCAAAGAAGGATTTGTCTTTGCAAAGTAATTGTCTCAATGCATAGAGTCTATGTTTATAGTAACGAGTGCATGTAACGGGATCGTTTTTAACAAAAAAGTTAGAGTTGTTGCAATCTGAACGTGTTGGCTTTTGTAAAGGGACATTGTTATGATATTGGGTGTATAAATTATTGAGGGCCTCGGTTAGTGGCTGCCAACAATGCTCTGCACTTGAGAATGTTGCAAAGAAAGTAGGTGGGCCGAGTTGTCGAATCATTGCAAAAAGGTTTTTTCTTGTTTGTTGCATATAGTCCGGGAAATGCGTATTTTTTTGAAATCGATGTATCCGATATCAGATCTTAAGATGTTTTCTAGGTTTGGTTTGTATTTGACATCTTTGGCAAATAGTGTTCGACCTTTTAATTGGCCCTTTCTGATTCTAAGCCATATCGAACGACCCACTTGGTCAATTAGTATTTTTATTGCTTTGAAAAATATATTTGTTATGTGATAAGAAAATCTACGATCTGAGTGCATTAACTCCCATTGCGCTATTTTTTGATATGCGATTGTTTTTGTTGTTGTTTCATTTCGAGGTTGCCCAAAAACAAAGTTGGGAAATTCATCTCTTCTGAGAATTTGTCTTGAAAAATACCCAATGGTGTAAAGCCTTCTCAGGAGCGACATTTATGATCTTGTCTTTAAGGTAGTGGATAGTTGAGGAGTCAGTGAAACCATGAATTAGTGTGTCATGTGCATTGTCATTATCGATGTCATCATCAGATGAGCTGCTTTCGAGGAGATATGTTCATGTTCTTCATTGTTAATTGTTTCAAAGTTGAGTGTTGCAGAGAGTGTTTGATCCCAGTCATGGTTTAGTTTGATTTCATGCATAAGATATAATGTTGTTGCACATAATTGTTTAAGAGCTGCCATAGTGATTATGGGGCGCACATTTCCCGAATGATATGCTTTTGTGTATTCAAGGCGTCGTTTAAGCGCCACAAAGAATTGTTTTTGTTTCTTCTGGGTATCTTGGCAATGCTTGTTGGATTATGTCAATATTTGTTGGAACATTTATTATTGCTCCCTTTAACGTGTATTGAGGACGTTTATGGCTCTGGCATCGTATTTGACCAAATGCAAGTCAAGAGACACGAGTCTCTCTTCAAGTTCAGAAAGCATTGCCACAGCTTGGAAGCATTGGAATTAGTTCAATTCGCTGAGGGCATGTCAATCTTGGCAACTTGGCATTTAACAAGCTTGTTGAGCATGGTCGACAAATTGTATTGGATTTTGGCATTGTTTTTGTTGATGTCAGTTGAGCATATGTTTTTTTAGTTGAATTTGTAAAATATGTCAGATTGTGCTTGAAGTGGAGTTGGTTACAAATTCCGCATGTATGGATTGGTGTGTCATTTGTTCGGGCATGAAAATGGGCAATGAATTGTGCAGAGTTGCTTGTTTGTTGTGTATGTTTACGCATAATTGTTTTTAGCTTTCGCAGGGACAATTTTGGCATTGCCGAGTTGCATTGTTTTATGGCGGTTGGCATTTGTAGTTGCAAAGAGTCTTTTGCTTTTCAGTTGACTGTTTCAGTGGAGACAATGTCATCTGTTGCAGTCTTAAGTGATGTGGACATAAGAGTTGTTTTGGCATTGAAGAAATTGGCACATGAATCGCCTTTGAGTAGCAGGGAATGTATAACATTGGGATCTGTTATAGCTTTGTTATGTGTCTGTTTGCGTATATCTCTTTTTATCGAGCGAAGCGAAAATTTCACGGTTCCTCGTTCTGGTTGTCAGCGTAGTGGTTTGCGCATTTGTTTGCGAAGTTATGCTTTGAGTTTCTGTATGCATTTGGACAGCTGTATATTCCGATGTATAAATGGCACCGAGTATCGGAACATAGTGAGAGTTTGTAGCCAATAGTTCATAATGGAAATGTGGTTCGGGAAGCGAAAATCGGATGAGATTGTATGCTTTTCCAAGTCGTGCATTGCCAGAATAAATCTTAAAAACTTGGAAAGGATGCGAGTCCCACAATTGAATATTTATTTCAAAAAGTAGGCATAACCAATGGATAATGAAGTCGTCTGTGTGTATATTGTTGTGGTCATGGAAAGTGGCTATGTTTATCACAAGGCCTTGCCACGTGCCAATGTGCGGTATGTTTGTTATGGGGTTCTGGTGAAGCCAGGTATGGAGAAAGTGAAGAGTTGTATGATCTTGTCGAAGAATAGAACTACAAAAAGCCTGAGCAGCATACCTGCGCAGGCAGCGAGGGTCGAATTCATTGTTGCGAATGCGGCAAAAACAACTGAAAAGGCTATCAACATTGATATTGTCACTTGTCTCTAGCCTAACAAGGCATAGTTGCTGTAGTTGATTGGATAAACTCCTCCAAAGCATTTCTACATAATTTTAACGGACAATAGATGAGCATTGTTTGTTGGTTCAGGGCAAGGCGCATTTTTTTTCCAGAATAAGGGTTCATAATGGCCACTAAGAGGGTTGGAATCATGGAAAGAGAATACAATATGGTAGTATCCACTATCTGGAATGAATCGAAGATAATTTCTGCCTCTTGTTGCAGACCAAACCCATATTGGCAAGTTCAGCCATTTGGAAAGCCATTTTATGCAAAAGATGTCGCCCCATAGGCCTTGTTCGGTAGCTTTGGGCGAGTACACTGCAGATAGTTTCATGCGATGTAAATATGTTTCCCAGCTATGAACACCATGCATAAGAAAAAGGCTTTGAGGATCTAGTTCTAACTGTAGAGAAGCCAATGCTACAGGATCGAGAGAGAGAGCAAAGTCTGGAAGTGTTCAATGGCACCGCTTCTAAGTTCAAGTGATGTGTATCGAAAATGGAGCAATACTGCAAAGGAATCAAACAAGCAATCACCGACTCCGTACTTGAAAGCATAGTCTCGGAAAAGGTTGAACCTATGCAAGACATTGTCTATGCTTTCTACGATGCTGTTTGACAATGTATATTGCTCAACGTCAACAATCGTGGTAGCCATGGATGTTCTTTTGCATTTGGTTTGTTCTTTTTCTATTTAAAAAAACTTTTCTGAGCAGAATATAGAAAAGAAGAGTAATGTTTATACCTTTTGCAATGGAGCATGAGCAATTCAAACAAGTAGCAATGAAATGTCTTTGGTTCTCTGATTTTTCTTTTGTCACGAATCTGAAATGTACACAACACATGTTATGCATTTAGTGAATGTTGCAAACCAAAGTACAGAGGAAAAGAATCTTTGTAGATACAATGAAGCAAGTTGCACAATGAAATACACAAGAAAAAGCAGCCATTTATAGCAGGAGTCATGTAGAATCAACAAAATCTATATTGTGCTCCACGCAAATACATAAGCAATGCAGAGAAAACATGGATTTCAATAAACTCAGCTGAGTGTTGAAAATAGGAAGGAGAAATTACAATAGTTATAACAACATATTCAAATGCGAAAGCAAAGGACCCAGAAGCTTTCATTTAAAAATGTTGTAAGGCATGTGCTTTGGAGCATAGCATCAAATTAGTTAAGCAGAAACATTTTTTTGCAGATGCCCATTTTTGGAAAACTGATCTCAGAGGACGAAACAGATCTGTCTATTCATCCAGTCAAGGCTAAATGCAAGAATGGCCTCAGCACAAGCTAAGAAAGTTGCACAGATGCTAAAATGTTTCAAAGGCATTTTGACAAGTGATTGGAGTCAGCCAGAAACATTCACGATGCGAATTAATCGATCATGCAATGCAACAAGAATGTTTAAGCAAGTGTTCATTTGTTTGGCCAGTCTTATTTTAGATATTTATAAGAGACTTTTTGACTCTTAGAAGGTTTCAAATGAGTATGCGTAGATTGTATTTTGGTGAGGAGAGAAAGTGAAATAAGAAACTGTAATAACCTTGAAAAGTAACTTGTATCTTGCAACGAGGTAGAAGAAAATTGAATTTTATCGAGTGTAGAGTGCATAAAGAGCAAAAAACACTGTTGTAGTGGTGTCCAAATGAATAGAATGCAAATGTTAAGTGATAGAAGTTGGAAAAATTCATGGTTGTCTTCTATCATATAGATCCAATGTAGAAGATGCTCATCAATGTTGCGTTGTTTGGCTTCAAACCTGCCAATTGCATCTCCTTAAATGTGTTTCACAAATTCCATAAATATGTTTGAAGGCGTATCTCTTGGTATGTGTCAGTCTTACCATGCTTTTGATTAATGACTTCTTTGAAACTAGACCATGGAGAAGACATCTTCACTATTCAGTTTCAGTATTGATTTTGTTTATTCTGATTCAGAGCACCTGTGCTATGTACACTGCAATGTTTGCAGCATCGTTCTTGCTGCAGACAATGGCTGTCACTTTGTTTTACCTGCTCTTTGTCTTTTATTTTGAGTAGTTATTGTATTCATTAACATTGCGAAAGTTCCACACAGAGAAAGAGTGAAATAGACAAATCTTGCTCAGAGACAAAAGCAGAATAGCAGGAAAAGCAATTCTGACATTGTTAATCAATACAAGAACTACTCAAAATAAAAGATAAAGAGCAGAAAAAACAAAGTGGTAGCCATGATGTACAAAATCAATACTAAAACTGTATACCGAAGATGGCTTTTTCATGGTCTAGTTTGAAAGAAGTCATCAATGGAAAGCATAGTAAGACAAAAATAAACTGACCAGTTGTACAATCAAATACAAGTAGCGTACTAGTGTGGCGAAGCTTGTCTAGGCAGCGTTTGTGAACCATGTGTGAATGAATACGCTGTATAAGATCGCCTTCTTAATTAAATAATTTATCACAGGGTTTTATGCGTAGACAGAGTAAAAGAAACAAATTTTGTGCGAAAGAGACAAAATATAGCCTGCTGAAATGCAAATGATTGCAGGTTTAATGGTCTTTACGATGTCATTTTCAAAGATACCATATGTCCAGTGCATATATCAAGCAACAGGTTACAAATCCTGCATCTATGGAAAACCGATCAAGCACAGTGTTGAGGAGAGCACCACGAAGCAAAAATCGATGGTAATTGCGATACTTTATTTAATTGAAAAGGACATCTCAGACAACGTATTCATTTAGACATGGTTCAAATATTTCATAAATATGTTTGAAGCTACATCTTTTGGCACATGTCTTTGGTGGTGACTAAAGAGGCTTTGTCATAGTAGCGTCCTATTTGTATTTAATTATAAACCTGGTCAGTTTATTTTTTGTCTAACCATGCTTTCCATTAATGACTTTTTTGAAACTAGAGCATGGAGAAGGCATTTCCAGTATCCAGTTTTAGTATTGATTTTGTCTATTCTGCGTCTAAGCATCTGTGCTATGCACACTGCAATGTGTGCAGCACCATTCTTGCAATAGATGGTGGCCACCACTTTGTTTTTTCCTGCTCTTTATCTTTTAGTCCGAGTAGTTATTGTCTCTGACCAAGTTTTGTCTCTTTGACTCTTTCTTTGTGTGGAACTTTCACAATGTTAATGAATACAATAACTAGTCGAAATAAAAGATAAAGAGTAGGTAAAACAAAGTGACAAATGCATCGTCTCATCGAGAATGGTGCCGCAAACATCGCAGCAGGTACACAAGACAAGTGCTCGCATCGAATAAACAAAATCAATACTGGAAGTGGATAGTGAAGATGTCTTTTTCATGGTCTAGTCTAAAAGAAGCCATTAATTAAAAGCATGGCAAGACTGACACGTACGAAGAGATGCGCCTTCAAACATACTTATGAAATTTGTGAAACACATTTAAGGAGATGCAATTGGCAAGTTTAAAGCCAAATAACACAACATTTATGAGCATCTTATGCATTGCATCTATATGATAGAAGACAACCATGAATTTTATCAATACTTGTTGGCTTAGCTGTTCACTATCCAGATCCAGTCTTGATTTTGTTTGTTCTGTTTTATGTTGAGTAGTTATTCTATTGATGAACAGTGTCAAAGTTCGATGCAGAGAAAGAGTGAAATAGACAAATCTTGCTCAGAGACAAAAGCGGAACAACAGGAAAAGCAACTTTGACAGTGTTAATCAATACAAGAACTACTCGAAATAAAAGATAAAGAGCAGGAAAAACAAAGCGGTAGCCATGATGTACAAAAGCGATACTGAAACTAGATACTGAAGATGCCTTCTTCATGGTCTACTTTCGTAGAAGTCACTAATGGAAAGCATGGTAAGACAAAAATAAAGTGACCAGGTTTACAATCAAATTCAAGGAGGGCACAAGTGGGGCGAAGCTTCTCTAGGCAGCATTTGTGAACCATGTCTGAATGACCATGGTTCAAAGGCAAGCTGAAAGCGGGCTTGTTGAAGCAACTCGGAACACATTTAAGCAAATTGAGAATTCTGTGGTTCATATGTGTGCCATATGTGCAAGCACAGTGAAGGTGCGTGAACTATTTGATAAAATGTCAATATATCCAATGTCAACTGCAAAGAACTTGCCGCTTAAAGCGATTCTTTAACACTATTGTTTGCACCTCATGAGCACAAGTTTTTCGATACAGAAAGCGAAGTATCTGAGCTGAAGAAATGTTTCTTTATAAGCTTAAGATTGATAGAAAGTAGCTCAAATATGATATGTTTTCAGAACTCATTTTGTTAAAGAATCACTTTAAGCAGCAAATCATTTTCAGTTCGCGATCAATATATTTACATTTTATGAAACAGGTCACGTACCTTCACTATGCTTCCCGACATCGATAACTTGATGCGCAGAGTTTTTCCTTGCTTGTTGTTCTTCATTCACTCTAGTATATATTTATTTATAATGCATTCACTATAAGCTTAAGATTGATTGAACGAATGAATATAAAACTGTTACACATTTAAGCAGATGCAATTGCCAGGTTAAAAGCCAAACAACACAACATTTATGAGCATCTTGTGCATTGCATCTATATGATACAAGAGAACCATGATTTTTATCAATACTTGTTGGCTTAGCTCTTCAAGATCCATCCAAATTTTGATTTTGTTTGTTCTGTTTTATGTTGAGTAGTTATTCTATTGATCAACAATGTCAAAGTTCAATGCAAAGAAAGAGTGAAAAAGACAAATCTTGCTCAGAGACAAAATCGAACAACAGCAAAAGCAACTTTGACAGTGTTAATCAATACAAGAACTACTCAAAATAAAAGATAAAGAGCAGGAAAAACAAAGTGGTAGCCATGATGTGCAAAATCAATATTAAAACTGCAAACTGAAGATGTCTTCTTCATGGTCTAGTTTCATAGAAGTCATCAATGGAAAGCATGGTAAGACAAAAAAAGTGACCAGGTTTAGAATCAAATTCAAGCAGGGCACTACTGCGGCGAAGCTTCTCTATGCAGCATTTGTGAACGATGTCTGAATGAATACGCTGTCTAAGATGCCCTTCTTAATTAAATAAATTATCAGAGGGTTCCATGCACAGAAAGAGTGAAAGAAACATTTTTTTGTGAAAGACGCAGAATATAGGCTCCTCAAATGCAAATGATTGCAGGTTTAATGGTCTTTACAATTTCATTTGCATCACAATGGTTCAAGGCAAGGCGAAAGCGGGTTTGCTGAAGCAACTCGGAACACATTTAAGCAAATTGAGATTTGCGTTGTTCATATGTGTGCCATATGTGGAAGCATAGTGAAGGTGCGTGAACTATTTGATAAAATGTAAATATATCCAGTGTCAAGTGCAAATAACTTGCTGCTTAAAGCGATTCTTTAACAATATTGTATGCACGTGCTGTGCACAAGTTTTTGATAGAGAAAGCGAAGTATCTAAGGTGAAGAAATGTTTCTTTACAAGCTTAAGATTGATAGAATGTAGCTCAAATATGATATGTTTTCAGAACTCATTTTGTTAAAGAATCACTTTAAGCAGCAAATCATTTTCAGTTCGCGCTCGATATTTTACATTTTATCAAATAGGCGACGTACCTTCACTATGCTTCCACACGCGGTATACATAAGAAGCAGGGAATTCTCATACATGACATTCAAGAAATGTTATTTTTCCGCCTTTAAACCTGCCAATTGCATTTCCTTAAATGTGTTTGAAGTTGCTTGAGCAAATGCAGTTTGACCTTGTCTTGGAATTGTGGCAATGAAAATGACATCGTTAACTTGATGCGCACAGTTTTTCCTTGTTTGTTGTTCTTGATTCGCTTCAGTTTATATTTATTTATAGGGCATTCACTATAAGCTTAAGATCGATTGAACAAATGAATATAAAACTGTTACAACATTTTAGATACTTGTAAAAGTCTTTGTGACTGTGACAAACGTATTCATTCAGACATGGTTCAAAAATTTCATAAATATGCTAGAAGGTACATCTCTTGGCATATGTCTCTGGTGCTGACTAAAGACGCTTCGTTACACTAGCATCCTACTTGTATTTAATTATAAACCTGCCAGTTTATTTTTTTGTCAACCATGCTTTCCATTAATGACTTTTTTGAAAATAGACCATGGAGAAGGCATCTTCAGTATGCAGTTATAGTATTGATTTTGTCTATTCTGCTTCTGAGCACCTCTGCTACGCACACTGCAACATGTGCAGCACCATTCTTGCAGTAGACGGTGGCCACCATTTCGTTTTTTGCCATTGTTTATCTTTTACTTGGAGTAGTTATTGTCTCTCGAGCAAGATTTGTCTCTTTGACTGTTTCCTTGTGTCGAACTTTCACAGTGTTAATCAATACAATAACTACTCAAATAAAAGATAAAGAGCAGGAAAAACAAAGTGGCAGCCATCATCTACTACGAGAACGGTGCTGCAAAGATTGCAGCGTACATAGCACAGGTGCTCTGAATCAGAATAAACAAAATCAATACTGAAACTGGATACTGAAAATGCCTTCTCCGTGGCCTACTTTCAAAGAAGTCATTAATGGAAAGCATGATGAGAGTGACACATACCAAGAAATGCGCCTTCAAACATATTTATGAAATTTGCAAAACACATTTAAGCAAATGCAATCGGCATGTTTGAAGCCAAACTGCACAACATTTATGACCATTTTCCAAGCCTGTGCCAAAACGGGAACTTTGGAACAGAGCACATAAAGGCATAAGGAAAAGAAAAATGGAACATAATGAAGGAAAGCAAGTGACTGAACCAGATGAATATAAAACATAAACTATAAAATACATGAAGGCTGGCAGAAACAGGCACATTCATTTATTGGATGCACTCAGTAATTGCTGTTTTGATTGAATAACAGATCAGAATATCAGTTTAAATCAATTCACCCATGCTGTATACAATCAGAAACAACAGTTTTTATGCTAGAGAATGAAATTACTGTGGGCCCAAGAGTAAAGCACATAAAAGATATTCAACTGATCTTTGTTTTGTAAGTAAAACACCATTTTCAGTTCGTTTGAGAAAATCACAAAGCCATGAAAAGAGAGCAATAAGCTCATGACATTGGACACAAGCTTCGAAACGGGCAACAAATACAGAGCTCTAGTTTTCTGTATTTCCATTTTGTTCAGAGGGCTTTCATTGAATCTATTGGTTGCAAAAGATATTATCGATGTCATATGCTATTCTGGAGCTGTGTTTTGATGGAAAACCATATATATATATCTACTTTATTTACATACACAACTGCTATGAGCTCTTGCGCCCGCGACTTTATTTTGCTAAAGTCTGAGAACTCTTTTTTGTCTGATCCAAGATAAAATGACGAACATTAATACTACTTTTTGTCTGTTATATCTCAGTCAATCAGTTCTGAACCTAACATTGGTTTTCATTTATGCTCTGAATATTGGCAAGGAACTGGAATAAAATTTTCTGCGAAAGAGCACCAACGTTTGTGTTTTTTCCCATACGTTTGTGTGTAGACGTTTGTTCCAATCTGACAAGATCCCTGACTATAGATCGTTAGTAGATGATCTCAGAGATACCCAAGTATATATTTTTCCCTCATGTGGTGCTTACCAGTTATTGGCTGTTGTCAATTTTGATTTTGTTATTGTAATTATTTTCTTGTGTAGAACTCGACACTCGGATTGAGTACAGGGTCTGTATGAGTACAGAGAAAAATGCACTTGGCCATGGGATTAGACGCAGCTTCAAATCACAACAAACATAAACACAGAGAAACATAGGAAAATTAACATAAACAAAAACACAGAACTTAAATTGCATTGCCATGAAAATTTACCTTGCTCTTCAGAGTCCTTCACCTCCTGGCGGGCAGATGAAAATGAGAAATTACACAGCGTGTAAGAAACAAACATGTGTTTCCCTCGAGCCACTCAAAACTGTCAAACCGACCTAATCTGTACATCACAGTCAATGCATTAATGTTTCATAACTGCTACGTTTTTTCACTCAACAGTGCACATAAAGCCAATGACCAATAAAATGTTGCCAGAATAAAAAAATCAAAACCTAAAACTATAGTCCAGCCCCATTTAAATACACATGTCACAATCCGATTGAAAACAATGCAAATGTTTAATTGGTAAAGTGAAGACAATATCCATGCCTTCGGCAGGTAATAAAATATCCCTAAATTTTCAAAAAAACAGAGAGCGATTTTTTTTTAGGAAAGGCATAAATACATCAATGAGTTGATGGTTCTAAAAATCTTAACACGTGAATCATCGAGATAAAATACAACAGTTGTATGTTACTGCATTGGGCGTTTCTGTGCGGCAGACCGCTACACAAATTTGCTAGATGCCACGGAATTAGCCCCCTCTTTTAGGTTTCTAGCCCTCGTTATTTGGGAAATAAAAAATCGATACCATACGACTCGCCTAAGTATAGTAGGAGCTACTCCGAATAAAATCATACATTCCTAACTGTTGCAGATAAAAATGAGTCTAGACCCCTTTGAAAGCGCTTTCAATGAGTCACTCACTCCTCCTGATTCACCAGTTCCTTCCCCCACAAATTCAGAAGCAGCAGGAGCAGGCAAAGAAGATTCATCTAAAAACAAGGGCATTATCAGTAGTCCTGTAAATAGTGACGATGAAGATTATGATGGTCCCGACGCCCCTCCTCACCCTCAGGAGGAACCCCAACAGCCTGCTAATCCTCCTGACGCCGCCAAAGCTGCTGCTGCCAAAGATGACGACGATGATTATGAAGAAAACGAGAATGTCGATGTGGAATTAGGCAAATATCAATCGGAAGACCCTGATAAAACAGAGAGATTCACGTATGTATACATTCTTAACGCATTTGCTTTGGTGTTTAAGTTTGAATAGTTTATTCGCTAATTCAGGTTTTGAGTGTTATGCAATTCGGCTTAGGGTTTATTGTATATTTGCTTATATTTGTTTCAATTTCGTTTTGATAATTTGCTTCTTGTCTTGTGTGTATTTGCTTATTTAGGTTTTCTGCTCTCTGCTAAATTAGGTCTGTCTTTTTAATACTTTAACTGGCGAATTGCTTCTTTCGAAATTGGATGCAGTATAGTACACACTAACACGATATTTCATATAATTTGGACATAGGGCTGCAAAAACCTCCGAGTTCACGGTAAATTACGGTTTAGTAATTTGGAGATAGGGTTGAGAAAATCTTGGAGTTCATGTCAAATTACTGTTTATCGTGGTTTGTACTTTATTATTAAGGTTCATTCTCCCCAGGCCCATTCTGGGTCCTGACTCAGACACGGCCAAAAATATGGCAAAAAAGTTGGACATTAAATTTTGAATGGCTCAAAACACAATAAAAAACAAGTAAAAAGTGACGAAAATTGCCAAAAATCAGGTTCTCATGCTATATCATGTTTTTTTCTGTGGGGAGTGCTGCCAAACAGAAATTTAGAAGTTAGAATGAGGGAGGAAGGGGCAATTTGCAGCTCTTAAGATTTTTTTGGTGTCTCCTTTATTGTTGCACGAGTTTGTATTGAGTGTGGGGTCTTCCTACGCAAGTCAGCTGAATTTTGATTCTGAGTGACGATTCATAGTGAGTAGCATCGTGAGTGTCTTCTGGAAACAACTGAGTAACATTGTGAGAGTCTTTTTGGATTTGTATCGGGTCACCAATTTTCTATTGCAACTATTATATCCACCAACATTGATGGGTGTAAGTAGAATGGCAAGGCCTTATTTACTCATAAGTTTGTGACAATAATTGTAACTCCTTACATGATTTCTTGGAGTTGTGTTACTTTGTATTGTTTATATGAAATATTCCTCTTTAGTGATCCTTGCTGCCTTTGCTAAGAGGGTATTGCCTTGGCCACACGCGAATGAGAACTACAAACATGTTTATTCATATTGATCAATTGATGTTGTTCTGGAGTAAGCATATCTCTGAAGGTTTCTATTTTGTGTTTATTAGTTTTAGATAGATATATGAGAGGTTCAACTTTACTCAACTGCAGCTTTAGTTCCTTCAACTTTCAAAGGTAATCTTCAATGTAGCGAGATGAACATCTCACATTTTTTTCAATATGTTTTCAAGCTTCTGTAATGTCATCCTAGTCTCGGATGTGATAAAGAGGATATATACACTTAGTTTGTTCACGTTGTATGAATTTCTCCTGTGCAGCTGCATAGCCTCAAGGTGGTTTTTTATGCTTGAGCATTTTTTACAACTTGTGGATGGCATCATCATTCAGCCTGACTATATTCAATGTCATTGTTTATGTGGCATGAGGATCGCCACTGCCCAGCTGTGGATGTGCTCCCACCAATTATGAGTTGAGACTTGCTACCATATTTTGAGGAGTGACAAGGCCTTTCCAATTTGCTCCCTCTAGGATGTGGAGGCTGAGTAGCACTTTAGTTTCAGGTGTACTATTGACTATGTTACTCGGGGAAGATATCGTTGACCATAAAAAGGCTTGTGCAGTTCTCCACCACTTTCTTCTGCTATGATGTTTAGAGAACTTAACCTTTTTTTCCATATAGTTATCACTATAAAGCTTAAGTCCTTACTGATCATATCCTTTCATCCTATTATATCTGTTAGAGGCATTAAATGCCTTTTGGAAATTTTTTACTTCACACATGAATGGGAACAAGTTAGTGAGACAATGTTCTTCATTGGGACTATCATTATAGGATATGTTTCATTTTGATTTGGAGACTTCCCTTACTTGCTTGTTGGCTCACAAAGGCAAGTCTACATTACTAATTCTTTTCTTTTCCATAAGAGGTTCATAAATCTTGGGTGTTAGGAGTTCTAGGGGAGAACCACTTCTTAGGATTGTTCAACCTAGCCATGTTAGCCCCAAACATTTCCCTTTGAGCATTTTCAAATCCTATTGTTGACATAAACTATGCAATGTTGCTAGTTTACTAAGTTCGTAAAGTTATGATTAGAGTTGATGTTTCATAGAGGAAGATAGGTTATTAAATCAAGAAAACAAATAACACATTCACAAATTAAGTATCAAGTAGCCCCTTCCATATGAAGTCTCGGATGCCTAAATAGATAGGGTTATCAAGCTATTTGAACATTCCTTGTTGATCTTAAGAAAAGAAGACCCCTTGGCATAGATGATATAGTGGAAGAAGTATGGCAACAACATGGCGAGGCATAAGGAGAGGCAAGACTGTCATAATTACGAGAGTAGACAAAAGAAGTAAGTGGTGGCATCCCCAAACCAATCAATTCAGATAGCACACAAGAGATAGGCGAGAAGAATGCTATGGGACAGCCATAAGTATTAAGTTTGGAGATCGGCCTCGAGAGAACAAAAGTTCGAGGTCCATTCCTCTCGTGATCGGAGAACTGCTAGGAGAAAAACAAATGCAAGAAATAGGATCCCACCCTTGCCACCCTATGATGTGAAAGGAAAATAATTTTTTTCGAGGGTGGAAAATCTGCCCCAATAATAACACAAGAAGAAGAGTGGTGCTAGAAATAATCTAGACCTATGTAGCTGGTACAACCTCTTTAGGCACGAACCTTACTCGGATATGTACTGGGTACCGATACGGTATGGTATCCCTTGATATGTCCAAGCGCAAGGTATGTCTTGATGTACGGGTATGTCCAAGTGTGTTTGCAGACACACCTGGATGTACTTGTGCATCTAGGATGTACCTAGTGTCCAAAAACAAATTTTTGTTTTTTTGATTTTTTCATTGAAAAATCAACACAAAAAACAAAAAAATATAATACAAAACTAATTCTAACCCTAAAAAGTAACTCAAACACAAAAACAAAGATAAAAGCCACTCATTGTTTGATAGGAGGCATAGTATAGTTGGCGGGAGTGGTGGAGCTAGTAGGAGTGGTAGTCCTTGTGGTTCTAGTGCACTACATGATGTTGATATTGACGCATTCAATGAAGAGCAAGATGACCGTGAATATTAATTTTGATGTAATTAATTATGATTAGCAGAAATGGCATTTGAGATATTTGATTATTATGACATTTGGCATTCGGATAATATTTTCATTTTTGTGGTTATTTTGTTTTTTATATGCATACTATATGGTTAATGCCTCTAATTTTTGATTTATTAGGCTATAATTTAAATATATTTTATTTTTTTCATATATTTTCGTAGAGAAATGTACCTAAGGCAAAAAAATGCCATACCTTGGTACTTTGTACTGCACTCGTATCCAAATCACGATTGGATAGGCTACGTAGGTCTATATCCCACCCAAGATAGTAACAAAGAAAAGAATGCGACATACAAAGGGGACCACAAAGCCCCGTAAGAGAACAAAGAAACATGTAAGGCGAGAGGAGGTAGTCCACAAGATGGACATTACTTCTAAGGACTAGAAGAAGAGGAAGAGTCTATGGAGGAGGAAGGTATGACAAGGAAGGATGGAGATGGAGAATGGCGAAGAGGAGGAATCAACCATGGAAAGCACAAAGGATACTACGACTTATCGAGAGGTATAAGCAAAAAAAGTGGGTTAGTGGAAGTAACAAACATTTATTTTAAAGCCAAGGTAATTGGGTGAATTCAAATCATCGAGGCCATCATGGACTATATTGAGACCACCGCTTATAGTTATGAAGACATCATTTAGGCTCTCTCTGCCGATAGTATAAAATAGAATTGTAGAAATCAAGAGAGAAACAACAATGGCTGCATAATTAAAATAGGTCAAAGTTGGTTAAGCCATTAGCTAAACCTAATCTTTTGGCTGAGGAAGTATAAAAGATAAAATGGTTGTAGAATGAGGAGTTACGGACTAAACATGGTATTGATACATTCAGAAACAACTAGAACAAGAGGAGGCTCTGCAAAAACTTAAACGGGTAGAGGAAGAACCTAAGAAATAAAGAGAAGACTTGGAGAAATATCTAGAAAAGTGAAAATGGAAAGCCTAGACAAATATAAAACAGGCACTAGAACAAGAGGAGGCTCTGCAAAAACTTAAACGGGTAGAGGAAGAACCTAAGAAATAAAGAGAAGACTTGGAGAAATATCTAGAAAAGTGAAAATGGAAAGCCTAGACAAATATAAAACAGTAACTTTACGGGCACGACAACAAATAGAGAAAGAAAGGAATATGAAGGAGAAGGAACTTGGGCAAAAACTAGCCATGGAGAGTAATCTTAAATTGGAAGAGGAATAGACAAAGGTAGAAGAAAAGAAAAAGGAAGAGGAATAAAGGAAAAGGCTAGCTGTAGAGGCTAAGCTTAAGTTAGAAGATGAGAAGGAAAAAGAGAAGGAGAAGAAGGAATAGGCTTTAAAGTTTGCAAGGGAGAAGGCAAAGCAAGAAAAAGCTGCACAAGTAGAGGCAAAAAGAAGAAAGATGTGGAAGAAGTCAAAAGAAACAACCGGAGGAGGAGTCGCGATAGGAAAAACTCAAGGTCAGAGGCCAAATCAAAAGCTATTGAGGATGTAGAGGTAGAAGTAGAATGGAAAAGGGCTAAGGACGCAACACAAGCGACATAGATAGGGGATCTTCTTGGCAAATCAGTTCCACATCCCTGGTTAGCACATCCCACGTGGTGATAACACTAGACTCCTCAATACAATCAAAGCTGTCCTCACTCGACGGAAGCAAATAGCCACGCTTCCTTTGGAAAGGGTGTCGTTGAGCAAATAGAGAAAGGGTCAACACTATATCTTGGCCAATTTTCTCTTATACAAAAGATAGAGTTGGGAGTGATCTTGACCGACAGCACAAAAGGATTGGATGAACAGTGTGTAGTATTAGAAGAAGAAATGGCAAAGGCAATCAATAATATCTCCAAAGTAATGCCACTTTAAAAAGTAGACCCTAGTTGGTTTATTGAATGGTGGTTGAGGCAATGATTACCAATTTCATTTCCCATATGATAAGGCCATTGCAAATTACAAGGCATCTGAGACACTTACACTCAACAAGGATAATGTTGAGTGAAGGAACAAGATAAAAGCACAAGTGGTGAAATAAGGTCAGCTTTGGGTGATGCGGCAACTTACTCTATTGGTTGGTTGGCCACGACCCAAGGGTTGACAAAGCCTTGACCTCCTACAATGTAAAACATGACACTATTAGTGTAGAGAGGAAAAGTCTTATAGAGCTTGGAGATAAGTGTAGGCAAAAGAAGGTTAATAAAGCCAAAAAATGACATTGATGAGTATTGCAGTTTAGTTAATGAATACACGGGAAGTTGGAGAAGGTGGCTGTGGAGATCGAGAAAGACGTCAACAATATTGAGGGAAAGTTGACACCCTTTGAACTTCTTAAACTAGCCATGGAGGATACTACTTTGCGGCATTGGGAACAAAGGACATCTAAGCAGTTGGTGGAACGAAAGAGTTTTGAGCAAACATTGAGCACTTGGTTTGCCAAGTTTCTACCTATGGTGAGTTAGGTAAAATTTATTTTGGGTAATAGTTTTTGAAAGAGCAACGCTACCCCGTCCATATACCCTATCAAGCCAGTGAAGAAAAGGATACATTCTGTTTCCTCAGACCAGATGCCTAAGTTTCTGGGTAGTTGATAATATTTCATTCCTTGGACTAATTGAGTAGATTGAAGTGAAGACCAAAAGCAATTCTTTTTCAAGTCTTTGTTGGTTCTTCATCAAGGTCGTCTTCAAGACGATACAAGATTTTAAGTCTGAGGATGATCTTGGCAAGGTTCTTCATTGGATTTAGGCAAAATATGTTGTCCGCCGAAGCCCAGATTATATCGTGGCTATGAGCTATGCTGTGAAATATTGGGCAGTGTGTTCAGTATTGGATGGTGCTTCATGGCTTGGAATGAAGGCTATGTGTATTGTAGACCCGAGTAACATACGTGTCCTTTTGTAATGAAGCGAGTTTATACAAATACAAGATTCAAATAGATAGGTAGTAATGAGAAGATAAAGGAACATGCATGTGTAGAGGGTGTAACTGTGTAAGTATATGTATGTATAGAATAAGATAGTTGAGGTGTAAGAGTGTGTATGTGTATTTTAGACGTGAGTAATAAACGTGTTCTTTTGTATCCGAGCTAGTTTGTACAAATACAAGAGTAAAATAGATAGATTGGAATAAGTATGTGTACTATGTAGAGGGTGTAAGTATATGTATGTGTAGAATGAGACAATTGAGGTGTGTGAGAGTACATGAATATGTATTTGTATAACTGAACCTTGTATTGATTGAGCTCTTTATATAGGAATAAACCGGAGATAGTTTAGGGAAATCCGTGTCTGAGTTATTTTTATGTGATATGATGAGATGTTGTAAATGCCGGATTCAAAGGCCTACTTCAAATTTATTTTGTGAATGTGTTATCTGTTTGCTTAATAAAATAATTTATCTTCCTCTGCACAACAGCGGCTCCTATCAAAACTTTACGAACTTAGCAAACTAGCAGCATTGCATAGTTTATGTCAACATTTGGGCTTCCCAGCCTGGAATGAAGACTCTGTGTGTATTGTAGATTCGAGTAACAGATGTGTCCTTTTGTGACAAAGCTAGTTTGTAAAAATTCTAGAGTAAAATAAGTAGATAGGAATGAGGAGATAAGGGAGAAGAGTATGTATGTGTAGAGGGTGTAAGTGTGTGTATGTGTGGAATGAGGTAGCTGAGGTGTGAGTAAGAGAGTATATATCTATGTATTTGGCGGTACTCTGTAACTTAACATTGTATTGATTGAGTTATTTATATATGAATAAAGCAGAGATAGTTTAGGGAAATTTGTGTCTCTGAGTTATTCTTATGTGATATGATGTTGTGTTGTGGATGTTGAATTCATAGGCGTACTTTCAAACTTAATTTGTGAATGTGTTATCTTTTTGCTTAATTTAATAATCTATCTTCCTCTGTGCAACATTAGTTCTAATTAGAACTTGGCAGGATTCTTCATCAGGTTTAAGAAAAATATGTTGTCCGTAGAAGCTTAGACTATACTGTAGCTGTGGGCTATGCTGCAAACTATTAGGCGGTCGCGTGTGGTGTTGGATAGTGCTACGTGGCTTGGAATGAAGACTCTGTGTGTAATGTAGGCACGTGTAACAGATGTGTCCTTTTGTAACAGAGCTAGTTCGTACAAATACAAGAGTAAAATAGATGGATAGGAATGAGGAAATAAGGGAGAAGAGTATGTATTTGTAGAGGGTGAAGTATATGTATGTGTAGAATGTGATAGTTGAGGTGTATGAGAGTATATGTATGTGTGTTGTAGACGCGAGTAACAGATGTGTCCTTTTGTAACGGAGCTAGATAAATGGAGAGGCTGGATTATGATTATAACCAGGGTTTTGAGCTTTAGTTCAAATATTTTACAGTCTATATGCTGGCATACGGTAGCAATACTAGTTGTCTTTTTTTTTTACTTGAGTTCTAGTAGATGGTGGTGTTAATATATATAGAGTTTCCGTTCTTAGCTTCTGTTGTATTTTGATCTTGATGGGCTATGAAATGTCAAGATACATCTGCAGTCATGCCAGCGTCACTTAGTCTAGTCAAGACCAGGGCATGGAAATTGTACATACTTTTTATTTCTAACATTAATATATTTTAATCTTTTATCCAAAAAAATTTGAAGATTCCCTGGAGGGTGGCCATGAAATAAAAAAAGAAACAATATCTTACAATAATAATACGGATTTACATGGTAAGCCATAAGATAACTGCTTATGCTATCTAAGTTTATCACAAACATTAATTCAATCTTTATACAAACTGAATCAGTTTACATCAAATTGTTTTAGATCTACTAGTGATTTTTACACTATTCACATAATATAACTTACATAACATCCCGTTTCTAGTGTTATTGTTCTCCAGACAGAGTTGATAAATAAGAGTGCCATTGTTTGATAGTCGCCTCTGATTATAATTTTTTTTTTGAAAAAATCTGACAGTTTTAATAGGTCCCATGGCCAAATTGGGAATGTGTCAAGATGATTGGTTATTGCATATGATTAGATTGTTGGAATACAGTTATAGTGTATGACAAGATTATTGGAGGACAATGAGTAGAAGTGTCGTGTTTTGATATTTTCTCTTTTGCATTCTGCAATTTTTCCTTCCTTGCCTCATTATAGTGAATTGCTGTACTGATAGTCTGTTTTCTTTATGCTGATCAGGGCTATATTGAAAAAGTTTACGCCTGAACAAATGGAGAGATATGAATCTTTTCGAAGGTCTGGGTTTCAGAAGGCAAATATGAGAAGGGTATGTTAATTTTTTAAGCAGATGGACAAGGAAAAATTGCCACTTAAACTGCAGCTTAATTTTTTGTCTTTCTTTGCAGTCCTTACATTTATGCTCATGTAGTGACTGTTAAGTGACGCTTTTTGAAGAAAATGTTAGGAAATATTAAACAGGATAGTCATTGCTTTGTTCTTGAGAGCAACTATCGGAGAATATGATGCACAAATACATAATTTCACTGTGATTGATATAGATTTATTTTCCAGTAAGTAGTGAACTTCCGTGTTAGCCCTCGACATTTAGATAAACAAGGCTATATTTTTCACAATTTTCTTAGTAGATTTGCTCAAATGCTCTGTATCCTTTGGGGACAGCACAATGTTTTTTCATCAGTCAATAAGTAATGGCAGGCTTAAAGAAGTCCTACCAGTGTGCACTCATGTAAGGTTTGGTCAGAGCATAAATCATGATTGCTTTTAGCCATGGTTAAATCTTCCATATGTTCACACACGCAGTTCAAATTCCCTCGATTATTATTCACTCCATTCTTACTACAGCTTTCTGTGTTGGGACACAAGTGTTAGATTTGCTGCAATATTTGATGAAAGTACAATTTTGTTGGATAAAACACCGATAACCTGCAAGAAATGCGATAAAAACAATAACCTGCAAATGAAATTTTGAAAGTGTTCAAACTGGAATAATTCAATTTTACATCATCTTAATTTGAGAACTTAATATAAAATTTTAAAGAAGTATAGACTGCAAAAATGATCTAATTATGTATCTCTAATTTTCTTCAAGTGCCATGTAATGCTGAAATTTATCTAGTTTTTTGTATTTATAGACATTAACATTGATTGATTTGATCCATTTTTTTGACAATTGTTTTTTTGGGATTGTATTATATGTTAAAAGTATTACACATCAAGGCCCATGTAGATGCCACAACAGTGAGGAAAACTAGAATACTAGAAGAGACAGACACTGATCTAATGAAGGAAAACATCAAGGTCATTCAGGCTCGCTATTGATACTAAGAGCCATGAAAATTCCCGTGGTCTGCATGGATGCCTTGGAGGCAGATATTGTAATGTCCCCTTTTCAGAATTAATTGATTTTGGATACCCGAAGCCTATTCTTATTATTTTCTATAGGCTAAGGGGAAATTAAAGAGGGAAATAAATTAATTTAAGTGGTCCAAGGGTACTTTTATATTTTAATTGGAAAAAGGACACTTAAATTATATTTTTAATAAGTGGGGCCAAAAAGCAGAAGTGGAATAAAATAATAATAAAATGATGAACTTCTATTGTGGGGGCACCAAAGATAGAATAATAATTAAATAAAGAACTTCTATTATGGGGCACCAAAGATAGAATGGGTTGCATGAGCATCAAGCTTCTATTTTTGGATGGGGCGCCAACATTGGAGAGGGGATAAAGTAATTTAATATTGTTTATTGAGCATACATGTAACTCTAAAAGGGGGCAACATCTTTGGAAGGCCTTAGAATTATAAAAACAATTTTTGGGGATTGTTATTCCTTCATACATCAACAATAGAGGACAAAAACCCTCATTTACACACGCACTGAGGCGAAACCCTCCTATCTAAGCTTGGTAATTTCATTAAGGGGTCAGCAGTGATCATTTATGGTACACGTATTCATCCAGCTTAGCTAGGGCATCATATTCGTGGCTGTTTTAGCATCCAAAATAAGTACAACTAGTACGCCCCCTTTGGAAACGAATTTCAATATTGACGCCACATCAAAGGCGCACCAAATCAGTTTGCATGCTCTTATCTTATGTTCATCTTTTCATCTGGATCGACCACTGCGAGAAAATAATCGTATTTAGCTAGACTGTCTAGAAACGCCTAAGGCCCCCGCACTACAGCCGTGGAAACGTATCAAGAAATCTTTGTACGGGTGCATCAGACAGTGGAGTACGCTTGGAAACGTACCCACTAGGGGACATGGTACGGTCCGGGTACGGCACCCGGACACTGCACCACGTCCCCTGTGGGTACGTTTCCAAGCCGTCAAAAAAAAGCTTGCTAAAGACTGCTTCTTTCCTTCTTTGGCAATTCTTTCCTTTTTTGGTGGAAAAATCACAAGTACGAAAAAAATTTGCCATTTTTGGAAAGGTTCCTGGAAGATGTAGCAAAGAAAAACTTGCATGTGCCATAACTTTCATTCCGTGACTCGCTTTCAAGTGTCATTTTCTCTAAAAGTGTATATTTTCTCGAGCTCTACGCATTGATGGCAATATTTTTCTTATTTTCATAAAATCCATTTTGCACTTTTTTGGACCAAGCAACTTCTTGCAATCTTCCAAAGAATCATGAGCTTTGATTGCCCGTAGACAGATTAGTAATTAAAAATACTTGGATAGCTTTCCAAAACTCAAATGAGTATTCTCCCGTGCTCTTTCGACTAATCGTCCCACCCGCCACTTGGATCCATATTTTTCTTGCTTAATTATGATGTTTCAGAAATATGTCGACAATACTATTGTGTTTGAGTGGATCAAGGAAGGTCACCATGAACAATCAAAACTCCTTGAATCTTATCACAGTCACTAAGATAAATAACTGTGATAGAGAAATAATAAATTTCAATAAGTATGCAATGTATGAGAATTAAATTTCAATAAGTATGCAAATGCTTCTTTAAATTTATAATATATATATATATATATATATATATATATAAAACGTACCCAAAAGCATACCGTACCCACGATTTTTAAAAATTTGCCGTATCGGCGCACTGCACTGCACTGCACTGCGCACTGCCGTATCCAGACCGTCTAGGTATTTAGACATTCTAATGTTTTCATAAAAGTTGATTGAAAATTCATAAATAGAAGTCTGATTTTCTACATATTGGGGTTTGCTATTTTTTCTTTTAATAAAAATCAATTTGTTTCGCTGTCATAAAAGTTCAATTTTGTATATTACTGCCCTAGGGTTTGACAAAATATCCATATTTGTTAGAAAGCATTTTTGGGGATATTACAGTGGTATTAAAGCGAATTTCCTCCTAGCTTGTAGAAGAGGATTAAAAAAGAGAAAAATTATGGCTTTGAACTTCATGCAAGGTAGTGACAGAGAAGTCAGGTATCACCAAAGGGAGAAAAAGAAAACTACAAAACAACCAAAAATCATGGGTAATGGAGACCCATAAGATGTATGTTTCAATAGGCTTGTGCAGGGACATGAACATTTAGCAGATATGATGGCTCAGTTAGTCCACACCATGCAAAACACGAATGTGCAAAGAGCTCCAAATGGTGAGGGAAGTTCTTTAAGGGTGAACAATAATCGACATGCTCAAAGGACAATCATTGGTTCTATTGCTAGGCCTTTCCAACTTGACTTTTTGTGTAGGGAGGAATCGGGCTCTAGAGGTGGATGTTCAACCATCTATAGCAGATGATATTGTTGTCAACTATGAGGAGTACAAGGTACTTCCGTATGAGATTAGAGAGGTTATATCACTCACCAATTTTATAAATTTGAAGAAAAGTAGGAGTGGACCAAGAGCTGATCCTAGGCCACAAACTAATTAGAGAGACTTACAACAGTATTAGGAAGTTGTCACTTTTATTCTTGATAACTCGGTAAGAGTACAACTTTAGCATGGATACAAAAGTTGGATACCTTCTTATCACTCAGGCCAATGATGGAGGAGGAAGCCATCAAATTTACAACCCTTCATTTGGAAGGTATAACACATGAGTGGTGGTACCATGGGCTAATCACACAAGGACACAATCACATCCACTAGTATGGTGAGTTCAGGACAGTTAAGAGAGAGATTTGACAAAGTTGATCCAGAAATTCATTTTTGGGAATTAACTCAATTCAAACAACTACATTCAATAAGTGACTATGTAGTTGAATTTGTAAGCTTTCTATGATAGTACCCGATTCGGGCAGAGAGGAGATTGGTTGTTTTGTTCATGGAAGGTTTAATTGAATCTCTTAGGGGTTTAGTGAAAGCTTTCAACCCTACCTCTCTTCAAGAAGCCATCAAAAAGGATTTGGATTTGGAGACTTCAGCCCCAAAAGGGAGATATCAACCTATAGGACAACCTACAACACAACCAAAACCAACACCTTATGGGCAACAAAAAAAGCCATTTCAGCAGGGTAGTTTTCAACAAAAAGAGCTGCCTAAAACCAAAAAGAGATGGAAACAAGAAATGAACTTACGAGGAAGAAAGAAACAGAATGAACTTACGAGGAAGAAATTGTGTTTCACTTGCAGAGATCCTTGGGGATTGGGTCATAAGTGTCTTCCCAAAGGACAAGTGCACTATATAGAGGTGATATCAGATGATGAGGCGGAAGAAGAGGAATCAAAAGTGGAAAAAGAAGAGGAAGAATAAATAGCTGAAAATAAGGGAGAATAAATGACTTTAGATGGTACTTTTGCTATACTTTCAGGTGCTCCTAGGTATCATCCTTTTAGGGCTCGTGGATAACTTCATGGGCATAAGATAACTATTTTGATTGATAGTGGGGCAACTCACAACTTTATTGATGAGGGTTTGGTAGCCCAAAGAGGTTTGAAAACAAAGGATTTCTAGGGTTTTAATGTTATTGTAGCTGATGACTTTACTATTCTATGCACTAAGAGGGTGAAGGGATTGGAAATTACTTTTGGTAAATGAAGGTTTATGATGATTTCTACGTGGTGGGCACAAAAGAAATCAATGTGGTCTTGGGAGTGCAATGGTTGCATTCACTTGGAGAATTCACACAAAATTACCAAACTATGGAGCTAAAATTCAAAACTATGGAGAAGAGGTTGTACTTCATGGTATGGCCAATATAACACCTAAGGCTATCACAACAAAGTGGATGGAGAGAGCTTCCCGTAAGGGGCATGTAACACGTGTAACCCATTGCTCGGTAAGTATTTCCACTTTTAGTACTGATGATAGATCTTATCATGTGGATATACAATCTATTTTGGATAGACATGGTACAATATTAAGTGATTTACCATCAAGATTGCCATCGGATAGAGGATTCCAACACATCATAGAGCTGGAAACAAGTTCTAAACTTGTCATGATTACTCCTTACCGCCATCCTAGAGTTTACAAAGAGGAGATTGAGAAGACAATCAAAGAGCTTTTGAAGATGGGGCATATCCGGCCTAGTTCTAGCCCTTTTGCTTCTTTTGTTGTTTTGGTGAAGAAGGATGGGACAATGAGGATGTGCATTGATTATTGTGCTTTGAATAAGAAGACTATAAAAAATAGGTACCCAATACCCAGGATCGATGAATTGATAGATGAATTACATGGAGTAGTGTTTTCTTTCAAAATTGATTTTAGATCTTGTTATCAACAAATCAAGGTAAGAGATGAAGATGTGCACAAAACAACTTTTCGTTGTCATTTTGGGAATTTTGATCCGGAGGTTGGAGTGGAGAAAATGGTGGAAAGTAAAATCAAGAGTTTCAATAAAATTTCTTGGCAGGTGGCAGAGGATGTTGGTGCGGCGGGGACTGAAGGTGCCCCCAAACTGCGGTGTGGCTTTCGGATACGGCCCAAGATACGGAAGTTCATCATGGCGCAAAAGGTGCTACTCAAGGGTGTTGAAGGCGAAGTTGGGGTCAGGAACCAGTAAAGAGGCAATTCAAGAATGGCAGAAGGTAGTGAAAGCTGTTAAAGATGCCTGCAACCGGGAAAACTAGATGGCCTTTCAGAAGAATTTGGTGAAGGGGAAAAAACTTATGGTAGAAAACAGACAGAAGGAACTCTGGAATTGGCTGAAAGCCTTTATGGGAGGAGGGGACAAAGGGAAGTGCAATGCCCAACCAATGAGGAATGCTGATGGTGATCTCATCACGAACCCTTCTGAAATATCCCTTATGGGATACCACTTAAAAATGCACCAAATATTGAAAGTTTGCAGCCAAATAAAATACTGATTTTTGTAGATTTTTACAGTAAGGACAACGAACTAAAGAAAATTAATATCTCCCAAAATATCCACTCGAATTACTTGAAAATTTAAAGAGAGCTTGATATTATTATAAAGGACATAATAAAATTGTTTTTGGAGTTTTACACAAATTAAAATGCTGCCAGAAAAAGCACAACGTGCCCTAGACAACTGGAAAACTTCAGAGGTTCGTAACTCTCCAAATACAAGAGCAAAAATTATGAGACTTTGGAAATAACATTAATAAATATAGGGAATGATATTTCAACCTTTAGATCTAAAATGGCCAACTGGATACCCTCCAAATAAAGGCTGCAAGTTGCCTAGCTTGGGAAAGGGTGGGAAATTGATGAAGACGCCTTCAAAGTGATGCTAAGCCCTGCCCAAATGGCTGCCGTAAATCTGATCTGAAACCCTCTGATTATCTTCCCCAAATGCCCCCAAAACCCTCAAATTCCTTCCTCTGAAACCTCTGATAATTTCTTCGTAACCACACCACAAAGCGGCTCCAAATGACAAACTAGGTATATCTCTCACTACCAAAGAGTGTCTTGCTAGCTAGGGACGGGTCTCTCACCACCAAAGCTAGGGTCCCCGTGGGATTTCACTCATGGTCGTAGATGTGCAAACAACAAATTGCACATGAAGGTAAATAAAATGTATGCAAAAGTCCCTTTTCCTTTCTCCCCCAGCTTCTTATATACTTCTCCAAGGCAAAAGAGCCCCAATAAACCCTAGACGCATTTCTTTCCATGGAGGGGCCAATAAAATAAAAGTAACTAAAGTTACTTTTTCCTGTTTAAGTCGCCATGGTCCAAAGTGACCCCCAAACGCAAAACTTGAATATTAGTACCATGCGACCCCTTCCCAATAGCTCCCACCGTCCACAGCCCCTTGGGTATGACCATGGCTTGGACTCGACTTGACCCTTAGGCCTTTGGCATAGGAAAGTGGACATTACACCCTCGGAGGTCTTGAGAGTTGGAAAACTCACCACATGAAGCTTCTCGACCCCTCGGCTAAAGACAAACAACATCGGGAGGATATCCCTCAGAGGAACATCCCCCTCTAAAGTCTATTAATGGCCCCATTGGGTGGAAAGAATTCGTGTAGTTGTGAAAAGTTTGGAATACCATAAGGCTGCTGGCGAAGATGGGCTGCCCCCGGAGTGGTTTAAGGCAAGTGTTAAGACAGAAGAAGCGGGGCAAGTTTGGTAGGTGGCGTATACAAGACGGAAAGAGCCCGTCATGGGCGAAGGCTTGCCTAAAGGTTATGAACTGCATTTGGGAGCATGGGGTGATTCCCAAAGATTTTAACGCAGCAGTGCTAGTTTCCATCCCTAAGAAGGGTGACCTAACACTTCATGACAACTATAGGGGTATTTCCCTTATAAATGTGATGCTTAAAATCCTCACAAGTGTAGTCATTAAGAGAATCGAGAAGGAACTTGAGGAGAGAAAGTTCTTCTCTAAGAGTCAAGCCGGGTTTAGGAGGAATGAAGAGTGTGGGCCAGTCAGAGTGCTCCATGAAATTGCTTTAAGGCAAATGGCTAAGGTCAAGAAACCCACGTATGTGGTGTTTATCAACTTTAAGAAGGCCTATGATATGGTTCTCGCATGAAGCTTTATTTAGAAAGCTCCGGGTGGCAGGAGAGGGGGAAGGCCCTCCACTTCATTCAGAGTTATACAATGGTTCTTCTGTTCGTGTCAGATATGAAGGCTTGCTTTCCTCACAAGGGTGCCCTGCCTCGCCCACTCTTTTCAATATCTTCATAAATGACATTATGAAGGATCTTGAGGGATTGGGTGTTAGGTACTGGTCTTGCGCCGAAGCTATCACCGGGCTTTTGTTTGCATGGATGATCTAGTAGCGATGGCTGAATCAGTGGAGGAAATGCATGTGGTGTTGCAGAGGATTCAGTGTTGGAGTGATAAGTGGGGAATGGAGTGTGGCATTGATAAGTGTAAGGTAATGAAAATCTTTGAGATGCAGAGAGGAGCTCAATCATCTAGTTTTCGTGTTAGGCGAGCAGAAGTCGGTGTGTGCAAAGAACTACAAGTATTTGGGGATCAAAACTAACCCGTAGTCAGTTCTGCATTAAGAAAATTATCAAGGAACGAGCTGCCTCAGGAAGTAGAACCCTGCATGGGATTCGACACTTCTTGGCTTCTCGAAGAGTTCCCACTTGGTCTAAGATCCTCACTTTCAAGGCTTTGGTCTTCCCTGTTCTCACCTTTGGGGCCGAAGTGATAGGAATGTTTGATGTGGCCAAGCAGAACGCCCTGCAGAAAGTGGTTGTGGAAGGGATGAGGTGGATTTTTGGGAAATCTTCCACTTCTAACATGGTAGGGCAGGCGGTTATGCACCGTGAGCTTAATATCTACCCGGTTTCAGCTTTCAATGCAGGACAAAGGGCCCGAGCCCTCGAGAAGTATAGCGGTCTTAAGACAGTTATTGCTGATCTTGCGAACCACAACCCGTCCTGTAGGGTGGGAGAGACTTGGACGTGGATTCATAGGACCATGAAGTGGCTAAAGAAGAACGTTCCTAGAGCCAACAATAGTAAGTTGGTTCGTGCGTGTTGGGAAGCATGGGAGAGCAAGTTTAGGCTCCAAGGTTCCCTAAGGTCTTATAAGGATTGGAAGCTTGGTGAGACCCAATGCTTCGCAAGCTGAGCGAAGAGGTTTGAGAATGTGTCGGTGGAAGTTGTCTGCTGGTTGCTAAATGCCAGAGTGGGGAGGATTTTCCTTAGTATTCGAGCCTCTGGGGTTGGGGTGTTGGATCCGACCTTTAGTTCTTTGTGCCCGTTGTGTGGGGGTGAAGGAGGGGACTCCCTCTTACATCTCCTTGTGAAGTGCCCGCATGTCAGGTTGCGAGAAACCAGATCGCAGGCTGGTTTTCAAGAAGTACTGTAGGAACTTTGTTACGTCGCCCCATCTGTTGCCGGTGAGAAGGACTTGCTCTCGATACTCCTTGGTGGGGAGTGTTGCGGTCGGCGTCTATCGTATTGGTTAGGCGATCGTTCGCATCGGAGGGGAACTGCGAGCTTCGTGCTTGTGGCGAACCTCTTGGCTGTGGCACTACCCCTTTATCAGAAGGCCTTGCAAGGCTGGACGAGGAGGGGGAAATGGCGCAGTCCACCCCTTCGGGGGTTCGGGGATACCTAACCACTAGTGAGCCAACGCACGATTGTGTAGGGCAATGCCTTCCCGTCAGGCACACAGCTGGAAGAGTTTCTCTTTCACTTGGCCCCTGTTCTTCGGAACTGGGGAGATAGCTGCGAGGCCTCCTTAAGGCTAGGTGGAAGGACAACGGTTTTCACCAGGAGCATTCCCTGGAGACTCCCACCTTCATGGTGGGGTCGGTATCGCTAATTGTAGACAACAGACGATGTATGTTACTCAACAGGGAGGTAACATAGATCAGGTTTCACTTTTGTGTGCAAGATCACAGTCGTAGAATATGAAGTCGAGGGGTGATTCCTAAAGACTGTGCTTACCCCTGACCGGCCTGAGCAAGGAACTCTTCCAGTTCAGGAAACTAGGAAACTAGGAAACCTCCTTCCACTTGTTCCAGTATCGACAATCATACATTTTGCCTTGGTCAACTACATGCCTTGAAGAAAATGTATACATCAAGTGTTAGTGTTAAAAAGGGTCATACAAATTGCTTTGGACATTTACAACTTGATCCATTTCGGATCATCATACATGATAATATTACTATTTTTTAGGATCTTCTGACTGAACAACCACACCCAAACTCACCATTCTATTACATGTTGGAGATATATAACCTTCTCATCAATTTGTGTGGCATCTTTAGGATCAACATCCCAATGTGTGGAAGGTACTTGGGAACAATCTGGTCTTCCCCTACTTTAGATGCAAACCGAATCAGTTTCTCTTGGCAAAGTGGATGGAGTAATATGTTTTCAATTTATATTTAAAATTAAAATTTTTCCTTTTAAATCTAGTATCATTTATATATATCATTATTTTGTTCTTTTAATTTTTATCAAGATTCTATTTTATTTTATTCTAACTTTGACCATTTCAAATTTCCCTTTGAGACAATTCCCTTGATTTTGGGGACGAGTCCACTCCAAGTCCCTCCTTTTGGGGGATATTTTTCCGAGGATAGTGATGTTTCCCAAGACTCCCCCTTTTAATGCGGATTTCAAAGGTACATGGTAGAAGTTCCATATAGTTTCCCAAGTTCCCAGATCAAGCCTTCTCCCAAGAATGGGTTCTATATGTCAGGCTATGAGTTTTGTAGTAACTCTAAGTCGCTCCTCTGTTTATTATGGACCGATTTACTGATAAGCTGGGTAATCAATTGTCCCTTTATCCAAGCAATTTTGGATTTTAGAGGTCAACACGTTTGTTGTTAAGTGGTCATCTTGAACATGGTATTGGAACCGTCTTAACTGGAGCTTGATCCCTTCCACCATTTGAAAATATCCGATTCCAAATTTGAAGTTTTCGATGAACCAGCTTAAGGCTTCCCTTAAACCTTTCTATAGTGGAAGACATTTCTCGATGTGACTGCATCATAGTTTTTATAATTGATGTTTGGAGTCGTCTACTTGACCTATCATTAGTGTTATGGGGAATGGAGTTCCTTTGATCCCAATAGTCCTGATCTGTGAGAAGAGGATGCAAGAGCCACATTATTGAGTTTTTAAGAGTTTTTTATGAAATTGTCTTGAGCCCTTATGCCTAATTGAAGTAGCCAATGGTTGGAGAGTTGCATTTCAAATAATTGTGTAGCAAACACAACAAATAACAATCCAATTATTAGGTCTCAAAACGTTTCATATTTTCAGTGGTGTGTGCATCAAGAACCTTTCTATGGTCGCTCAATGTGAAATTCCTTAGGAAAATTCAACATCAACCAAAGATTGATCAGTGACGGAGGAGTCAAACTAGAAAGGAAGTTGAGGGGAATACCACTCATTTTGTCTTCTGGGGATCTGATGAGATTGAAATCAGCTCCAATGATTGGGAATTGATGTCCAATGTTTTTCAATCTGCTTGAGAACTGATTAAAGAAATTTCCTCTTTAATTCTGCCATTGTGGGCAATGTAACAGAGAACCACAAAAGTTTGGTTTAGTTCCAGAGAATGTAGACACAGACAACCATAAAAGTCTGGTTTAGTTCCAGAGAATGTATAGTAGCAGAGACGCCACAAATATGAGTTTGGGAGCTCTTAAGAGTGTAACTTATGGGGAGAAGTGACACAGAGAACTGCCACATCCCCAGATCTGGTAGTGGTATTCGTACTGAGGAACTGTTTATTCTCTAAATAGGAGTCACATTGTACATTCTGAATTCTGTAATCTTATTTCTTGAAGAAACACTATTTACCCTTTGGAAATTTTGATTAGATCCTTAAGTAACCTGCATTTGTTAGCAGTCCCTATTCCCCTTGCATTCCAGTCAAGAATCTTCAGTGGTCCAGGGTGAATTTTTTCTGATCTGGGACCTTTTGTAGTGTGGGTTTAAGAAAAGCTATTCTTTATTGGCAACGTTTACAGTGCCCCTTAGTCATCATTGCAACCTGTGTAACTGCATTTGCCACATTTTATCCCAAAAAGTTCGAAATTTGCCATATCTCAAGCAGCAAGAAAAAATTTGCTGGAATTCATGAATTAATTCATGCAGCTGGCGAATGTAGAATTTTCTGGACATTCGTGTTTAAAAATTGTTGAAATTCGTGTCGAAATGTGCTGAAATTCATTTTTAAGGGTTTTTTGAGTGTCTTCCCTGAAGCTCGACGTGGTCATCCAAAAGCCCGTGCCATTCAAGATTTCTGTTCCAGCCTGTGCTGTTGCTGCTGTGCCATTTTCACTGTAGTCAACGTTGAAGCTTCAACCCTGAGGCTGTGGAATAATCGCTCCCGAATTTCATCGACAAAGCCAAAGCTCAGTCTCGACTTATGTATCAATGTTTGTTTAATTATTTTATTAAGTATTTTTTTAATATATTTAATGTTTGCTTAATTAGTTTATAAAGTTTTTAGTTAATGTTTTTATATTAAATAATTAGTGTATAAAGTTTTTTGTTAATGTTTTTATATTAAATATGGTTTATAAAATTTAATAAACTCGTTCCTTTTGGTAATCTAGAATTTTATCAATTTTAATTTTATATTGTTAAATTTTTATGATTCATAAAGTTTATTTACAAATGTGATATTATATTTCTAAATAGAAATGTGAAATTATCTTTCGTTTTTAAATATTTAATTTAAATGTATATTTCTTTAGTCGAATTTGATCACGAATTTTATCGTCACATCGTCAATTTTTTTAGGAACGAATTTTTCACGAATTTTATCCTTGGCGAATTCATGCTATGTGGCAACTTAGATTGCAACCACAGAAGCAGAAATTGTCAATAGCTTGTGATTACTTGTCTAGAATACCAGGCCGAGCTAACTCACTGTGCTGAGTTATTATCGTAACTGGGGGTATTACTTGCATAGAATTTCATACTGAACTAGCTCGTCATGCTGAGTAATTGTCATAACGGGAACAATGGTCAATATGATACTATTTTTGAAAAACTTGGGAATAAGCTATTCACAAGTTCTAAAAAAGTGGTTCTGATTTTTTTGCCTTTTAATTTTATAATTTGGCACTAAGTTTGCCAAGTTCTTCCTCTTTTAAACTCAAGTAATTGATTCCATTTATGTTCTAGTTTACCATGTCAATGCTGTGTAATTGCTACTATGGTTACACATTTACAACAAAGGTTCTTTCAGGGTTCTTTTGTGAATTATCTGAAAATTAGATTTACTTTGGCCTTGGACTTGCCATCGGCAGATTCTAATATTGTTTTACTCTAAAGCACTTAAAACATGCCTGTAGTCAACCATCCCTAGAATCGTTGGTCCGGACAAATAGTGACGGACATTACAGAGATGAGCACTGTTGAAGGGGACATGGATTGCTGCAGCTACTTCACATCAGACTCTTCTGTGGCCGTTAGGGCACATTTATAGAGCTTTTCCTGAATTGATTTCTTCTGAGATCACAATGTCAAATGGTTTTGTGAATGGGGGCCTACTGTGGAAGTCTTGATTAGATCTGTTTCTTTTTTGCACAAGCTTTGTGATCAGGGTTTGTCACCAGTTCATATTTCCTTGCATGCTCAGCATACTTGGAAGTAGAGGGATGGTTTTGTAGGTTTTCCTTGACTTGTGGATAGTATGGTTTTGTAGTTTTTCCTCGACTTGTGAAGAGTGGTTTTGGATAGGGTTCAAGAACATATTCTTGATCTTTGAGGGTTTTGTTCTTGGATTGGATGCACCAGGCAGATTTAGGCTAGGTTCCCATGGTCACAACAAAGGTGGCATCTAAATGGGATGTTTCCATACTCCGCAGTTCACTCCCATTTGATCCCGCCAAAGATCTTAATGGCATATTTGGGAAAGGTGCTGGTACATATGTGATCATAATTTAATATCCCTGGTTTTATTGTGCTGCAATGAATTTTCCATTACTAACCCCAATTTTCGGAAGAGAGTTATCATCGTAGGGAAGCAAGGGACAAACAAACTCAATCAGGGACCATGCATGAGAGGTCATGTATGGGGTTGAAAGCTGGTATCCGAGGTTTCATAAATAATCCTGATTTATCTTGTAACCAAGGGCTTCCTGGATAAATGATTTTTTCTCAGATCTAGAAGCAAATATGGCTATGAAATAATTGACCTTTGGGCATTGTGAGAACATCAACTGACATGGCGAGTTTTCGACTTTATTGGTTTGATGTCTTTTCTGGATAGGGATCCATGAAATGGTGAATAAATCCCTTGTCTGAGAAACCAATGCCTCTGCTCCATTGTTTCTAAAGGAGAAGCACTTTGTTAGGGTTTTTCTATTTTTTTGAAGCAGTCGATACTCATTCTGGCTGGAAACTTGTGTACAATTACTGTTTTCTGAGCATGTTGATGTAATAATTTAAACAGCTCGTCCCTGGACACATTATCATGCTCATGGGTCATGGCAGTTTTAAAAGAGATGGGGCTGTGCGAGGAGGTGGGCATTGCCTCCCACAGAGGAGGGATGACCCAAGCCCTATCCCCTATCCCAAAAGTCTAGTGAGGGGGCGGTGATGGGAGCCAGCAGTTGGTGGCATATTTGGGAAAGGTGCTGGTACATATGTGATCATAATTTAATATCCCTGGTTTTATTGTGCTGCAATGAATTTTCCATTACTAACCCCAATTTTCTGAAGAGAGTTATCATCGTAGGGAAGCAAGGGACAAACAAACTCAATCAGGGACCATGCATGAGAGGTCATGTATGGGGTTGAAAGCTGGTATCCGAGGTTTCATAAATAATCCTGATTTATTTGTAACCAAGGGCTTCCTGGATAAATGATTTTTCTCAGATCTAGAAGCAAATATGGCTATGAAATAATTGACCTTTGGGCATTGTGAGAACATCAACTGACATGGTGAGTTTTCGACTTTATTGGTTTGATGTCTTTTCTGGATAGGGATCCATGAAATGGTGAATAAATCCCTTGTCCGAGAAACCAATGCCTCTGCTCCATTGTTTCTAAAGGAGAAGCACTTTGTTAGGGTTTTTCTATTTTTTTGAAGCAGTCGATACTCATTCAGGCTGGAAACTTGTGTACAATTACTGTTTTCTGAGCATGTTGATGTAATAATTTAAACAGCTCGTCCCTGGACACATTATCATGCTCATGGGTCATGGCAGTTTTAAAAGAGATGGGGCTGTGCGAGGAGGTGGGCATTGCCTCCCACAGAGGAGGGATGACCCAAGCCCCTATCCCCTATCCCAAAAGTCTAGTGAGGGGGCGGTGATGGGAGCCAGCGGTTGGGGCAGCCCATACTGGATCCAGCAAAGACCGGCAGATGATTTGAGAGAGAACATGTGAGTGATGGGATTGGATGATGATGTGAGTGCTGTGACCCTTTTATGCAGCCTTCTATGCATAGAGGGTGTGAGAGCATAGTTGAACTTCAAGCCCCTCTTGGAAGAAATAAAAATGAGTAATAAAGATGCTCAAAACAGTCATATTAAACCTTATTCATTTGGTTGACTTGTAGATCAACTATTACTGGGATCAATTTCTGCCTTCTTAGTTCAGAGCAATAGATAAAGATTGCGCATTGCTTTGGAATGTAAAATCTTTTGACAATTTTCTATCAATCTTTACATTTTCTCAGAGTGAAATACAGAATTGAGTTATTAATATGGAAGGTTTATTATATCAAATCTTATTCTTTTTTCTTGATTTTTATAGGGGTTTTGATGATATTGAACTTTTTTAGAAAAGTGAAAAGGATGCCAATGCAGAGGCTCATGCAACTGTTTGTTTTGTTAATTATTATTATCATTATTTCTAAATGCTTTTGTACAAATTAAGCATTGTTGCTGACTGAATGGTTTTAATCTGCAGCTGTTACAGAATATAGCCGGTTGCCCAGTGTCAATGCCAATGACTATTGTTATGTCCGGAGTAGCTAAGATGTTTGTTGGAGAGCTGGTAGAAACAGGTACTATTCTTTTGTAAAGTATTTTATTTCCATATGTACTTTATTTCATTGAGCAGAAAAGTAGAAGGAACCAAATGTACATTTAATGTTTCAACCACCCTTTAGTTTGGTGGGTGTTTTTACAGAGTATTACACTCAATAGATTTAGAAATGCAGTTCTGATTACTTTTGTTGTTACTGTATAACAGGGAGGATGGTAATGACAGAAAGGAATGAATCTGGTCCAATTAGACCTTGTCACCTCCGAGAAGCCTATCGGAGACTGAAACTGGAAGGCAAAGTACCTAAGCGATCAAGGTCAAGGCTCTTTTTGTAGGGGGGCATGATGGTAGTGAGGCAAAGGAAAACATCATTTCCCTTGTTTCTGCCTATTATTTTTGTAGCAACTTGGAGTTCACACATATTTTTAATGGTCTTTCCATGACAACTTGTGTTAATCCTGTTTAAGTGGTATATCTATCTGTAAAGGGATTGGATTCCACATGACTGCAGATAAACAATTTGTGATTCATACGAAAACTGGATCTGTACAGTATGAATGATAGTCGCAAAGTTCATCTGTACCGTAACTTCAATCAAAGGTTTATGATGTGCATTGTGACTCTTATAAGCGACAATGTACAAAGTTTTTAAAATCTTGTTTCCATATTTATGCATTCATGAATACTGGTTATGAGCTCAGAAATGTGGAGGCAAGAGACATCAAAAGGAAAAAATAAAATTATGAAAATAAATGTAGAATGGCAGTGAGTGATGCTAGAAGGAAAAGAACATTGTGAAAAGAGATGAGTGATGTGGAGGTAAGAGATGTTATGAGAAAAGCGAATCTTGAAAAAGAGACATGTAAAGTGGAGGTGAGAGATGTTAGAAAGAAAAAGAGAACTATGTAAAGAGATGCTCGAGTCTAGGTGAAGGGATGTGATGAGTGAGGAGAGGAAATATAAAAATAAATCAAGGTTGGAGAAAAGCAAGTCAAATCGGTTGAGGGGCCAGGTTATGCAAAGATATGTGTGGCCATTTCTAAAGCACCAAAGAGCTTTGGAAATGTGGACAAAATTGGCCTTGACATTGGCACAAGGGGTTTTAATTTGTTAGAATAAACAGTCATGCTCCTCAGATGCAGCCAAGAGATCATGTCACAGTTTTGATTGTCGTGGTTTACAACATTCCTGATCAGGAGGTCTGCAATTTTGTTGTGGTGTTGTTTGTTGTTGCCGTTGGGAGAGGGCTGTCTAGATATGGGCAGGTCATTCGGTATATGCGCTCGACCTTCACCCCTTTACTCTACATATATGGTGTCCCTCATAGTAGATTGAGTTAAATAGGTCCTCAATGTTGTTGATTCCATTCCCGGGTTTTGTTTGTGGCATATGACTAGAGTATCCCAATCATCGTGGATTACTCCTACAATCCCAGCTTGTCTTCTACCTTGAAGCTCCATCAAGATTGAATGTATTTAACATTGAAGGTTCCCAGACTTGCAGGGGCTGAATTTACATGCATGTGTATTTATAGTGATATTTTGAAATTTTCACACGGTAGCAAGATGCAAGTCATGCATGTTAGCCAAGAAAAATTGCGTGGAGTTTTAAAAGAGGACGAGTGTCCTTCATCTTGGCTGTGATGATACAAACCAAAAAGTCCTCTTTTATTTCAGAGTAATAAAAACTTTGCTGTATTTTTCTTTCCATTTATTCCGGATTACAAAAGACATGAGTGTCCGTCATTTACGACCCCGTAAGTCTTTCTTTACATATATTCTGGATTACGAATCCCGGGACTGTCGAGCACACTAGCTGAATAAATAGAATAGCTATGTTGAGCATTGACCACTTATATGTTTATGTGAGAGTCATAGCATTGTCAAACTTTGAGGCTATGCAAGCCTAGATTGCTTGGGCATACTTGCAGTGGATGAAGAGATGGTTAGTTAAGGTATTTAGATCACATCCAAACAAACGAGTAATACTTATTTGGACACATCCTATGTGAGATTTTTTTTTTTTTTTAAGGGCTTGTATGTCCGTAGGGTCTATTAGAGTTATATCATACTCATGATTACAGGTTTGAGAGACTTGACTAATAGACTCGCGGGTTTTTAGAGTTGTAGCGGCTATCAAATGAAATGTAGACAAATTATCCTAAACTTGATTATATGGGATCTTAGACAAATTTTTAAGGAGGAAGTCGATCATATTCTTCCTGTAGTGGAGCTATATCTCATCCAACACCCACTTGTAATATGTCCGTGTCCCTAGTATGTCCACGAATATCATTGCCAATTGGCACCCAACCCATAACAAATGGCTCATCGGGAGCCTTGACTCGCAACACTCCTAGTGGGCGCCCTATCGCGATGTGATCACATGCACATGAATTAATAGGAAAAATGTCAGAGAGGCTTACTAAGTCTTGCTTTGTTTTTTCACTATTTATTTGAGTGCGATCTTCAAATTCCATGGCTGGTACTTGCTGGCAACGATTATGCAGGTCTTACGGTATTGGCCTCAACAAAATTGTGCTCACCCAGGAGACTTACAAAGGAGGCACGCCTCTTCGCCTGACTTACGATGTATAAACCAATTTCACAAATGGAGAAGAAAGAAACACAACCATTCACAGAGATCAAGAGTCGAAGCAAAATAACAAGATCTTATTTATTTATCAAAGAGATGTACACAAAAGTGATCGCTCCGATACCAACTTCAAAGTGCACAATGGATCCTTGAAAACATTCAACTTATTACAAACATAAATCCGTTAATGAAGAAGACTAGCTTTGATAACAAGACCAAATAAACTTTAAAGTGCACAACGGATCCTTGAAAACATTCAACTTATTACAAACATAAATCTGATAACCAAGAAGGCTAGTTATGATAATAAGTCCAGAGTACCTCGAACAAAGGATTAGACTTTCAATAGACAAAAATTCACAAAGCCTAGACACTCCACGACTCATGCTCCTTTAATACCTATGTAGTGAATGAGTTCCAAACTCCCTTTTATAGGAGAGAGAGACTTTTCATCGAATAACTTAGAGACTGGGAATTGAAAGCCCGAGTGTTACCCAAAAGATTCCCCCTATGAGATACTTTGGGACAACAAAGATGAGAGCACACCACTCATCCCGACGCCTTTAGAAAATAGGGAGGTCCAACATGAAGAAAACTTGAAGACACATACCAATCTCGTATATGTACAAAGGTTGATGCACAATGTGAAGGAAGAAGAAAGGAAGAAATTAACAGCTTCAAGAGTAAAGCCACAAAACATCTTCTTCAACATATAGTCCTATTATACAAAGACAAGTACATCAAAGCAACCAACATTAAGAGGTTGTGGACGAGGAAGAAGAAAAATTCCTCTAGAAGGAATTTTTCTTTCTTATTTCTAGAAGAACAAAATGAAGATGAATTTCAAGTTGTTGATCCAGAGTTAGCATTTGTATTTCATAAGCTAGAATGCAAAAGGACTTGGCGAAGGAACATAATAGAGTTTCTTCAAAAGGTAATTGGTAAAACAACCGAAAAAATATAAGACGCCATTGGAAGAAGAATTTGTAGACCAAAAAGAGACTGAAGAAACATAGAACTTCCTAGAAGAAGCCTACTAGCAAATTTTGCAACAAGAAATAGAAGAGAGAGTTCTAGTAGAAGAAATAAATATTGAGGTACCATTAAAGGAGCTCAAAATCCTTTCATTTCAATCAATATTTGTATTCCGAATATCAATCCATATTCAATAGATGCATGATAAATACTGGAGCAGATATAAGTCTGCTTAGGACTAGAGCCATTCCTCTAGATTACTGGATGAAAATTTATCTCAAAATTAATTTTGATAAGAAATAAGTCATATCTAGGTACAAGGTCTATGTCCTTGTCCTTATAGAAGGTTACCAGAGAACATTACAGTTCTATCAGCATGATATGCTCTCCTATGATTGTTTGTTAGGAGTAGATACATTACAACAATGTGGTACCTTCACCAAAATAAATATTTTGTCTTTTTTTAATCTAGATGTCTAGATCCCTAGGAAATATTCCTTCAGAACTATAATTCCTTTGCTAAAACAAAAGAAAGAATCCAATCATGAATGGATTCATAAATCAATAGCCCTTTGTAAAGGAAACATTGATGATATTGTAGAAAAGATAAAAAGGGATCTATGTTCGAAAATGCTCATGCCTTCATAGGCAAAAAAACATTATTGCTCACTGAATTTGCAGTTTGACAAAGATGCAAATGGAAATAATATTATTCCTAAATTTAAAGCCCATCATAAAGGAATGTTTCTAGAAGAAAGAAAAGAATGTCATGAAGAAATCAAAAAGTTGCTTCAGGGTGCTTTCATTCAACAATTTAACTCTCATTGGGCATGTGCAACATTTTATGTTAATAAAAGAAGTGAGTAGCCAAGGCAAAAGAAAAGGTTTGTAGTAGACTACAAACCATTGAATAAGTTTGTCTGATCTGTACAACATCTAATACCTGCAAAGGATGATCTTTTGTCCAGAATCAAAGGATCAAAGTTGTACAACAAGTTTGATCTCAAAAGTGGGTTTTGACAAATATTTTTGAAGCCAGAAGATACATATAAAACAACATTTGTTGTACCACGAGGACAGTGCGAATGGAATCTTCTTCCATTCGGTTTGAAGACAACTCCATTAATTTTTTAGAAGATGGATAATATCTTTGGTGAGTTGTCTGATTTCCTAATAGTGCATATTGATGACATTCTCATTTTTTCTAGATCTCCTAAGAAACATATCAAGCATCTACAAAATTTTTATGACACATTATACCAAAATGGTTTGTGCTTATCCCCAACCAAAATGAAGGTATTCAAGGATGAAATAAATTTCCTTCATGTTACTGTAAAAGATGGCTCAATAGAGACGCAATATCATATTGCAGTTGCAAAGATTTCTTGGATGCATTAACTATATTGTAAGATTCTACAAATGAATTATAGCAGACAAAGTTCTCCCGAATAAAAGGCTAATGAAAAATGCACCTAATCGATACCCGAAATGACTCGGGGTGTGAAAAGAATTAAAAATCAAGTTCAAAAGCTTCTTGCCACGCCTCTACTACCAGGAAGGAACAAAAAATGTGGAAATAGATGCCAACGAAGAATATTGGGGTAGTGCTAAAATAAAGATTGGAAAATGGAAAAGAAAAGATCTCAGAGATACGCATCTCGAATCTTTCCAAGGTTCACAATTAAAATACCACTCAACCCATAAAGAAATCCTTGCAAAGAAAGAAAACCATTAAAACTTTCTTCTTTTTCTTGTAGAGTGAACACTTTATTTTGAGATCTAATCTCAAAGACTTAAGAGCAAGACTCAACAATGGTGACCCCTCAGATAAGATTGCTTTCAACAAGTTACAAAGGTGGGGTATGTGGTTTAATAACTATAGCTTTGATGTTGATTATATGAAAGGTAAAAATAATTCTCTAGCAGATTTTGTAAGCAGAGAATTGAATTAGTCCAAGAATATTAATATTACTTAGGTAATTCATGAATTTGTTATCTCGCTAGTCGTGTGTTAATTCTCAAAGGTCTATTGATGTGCTTAAAAGAAATGATAATCAAATTTCATTTGAAGCACAACAAATCTTGCTTGATCATGATATTATTTGTCTCTCCATACTCCATGACTGAAGTAGCAACCAAATTTGTAGATCTAGAAATACCAACAAAAGAATTTCATTCTCTTCAAGAACCCATGATATTCTACACACTAAAATGGAAATGGAGACATTACAGGTTTGTGGAGCCACCTCCAGATGATATTCCTATTGAAGGAATTCACTTGAGACAACTTATCCCAAGGCCATGAACATTATGGGGTTTTGAATTTTCTCGAATGTGGCCGAAGCTCATCTCACAGCAAAATGATACTGGAAGAAACCTAGTATTGTGGAAGATCAAAGATATATTGCCAATCATTTCAAATATTCTCTCTTAGTATCTCCATACAAAAGTCTCTTAACATCCTCTTCTTCAAATGCACCCTCGCTATTTGTCAGAACATTTTAATAAATTGCAAAATTCCCGGTATGTAAAAGAAATATACTATGTAAAAACTAATCATATGCAGGGAAATAATCAACACCCCGATGGAAAATCGTGGCGCAAAATCTATCTTCATCATATGATGAATCTCCACCCTTCAACACCATGTCATTTCTTACGATACTGCACTCACCTGTCTTTTTCCATCAAGAAGACACGTAACCATAGATAGTGATGGGAGCTCTTCCGTTTTAAGACTCGTATCGAGTGGAATATAAGGGACCTACATATCACCGAAAGAGAGGAATCATCTAGCTCATCTGATGAGGACAATAGTTTGAGAGTCCATTATAGTCCTTAGGAATAATATAAGGTGAAAGCTATGATGACAGACTTGTAGTCATGTGTCTTAGTGGTTTTTAAGAATCTAATAAATTTTTGACATGACATACTTTATGTCACATTAAGCATGGTGGACCTCCCCACTTTCTAAAGGCGTCAGGATGAGTGGTGCGTACTCATCTTTGTTGTCCCTTGTAGTGGGAATCTTTTGGGTAACCTCGAGTTTCCAGCTTCTCGATCTCAAAGTTATCCGATGAAAACCTCTCACTCTTCTATAAAAGGAGTTTGCGACTCATTCACTACAACATGTATTCAAGGAACATGGGTTTGTTTTAAATGTATTCACTTGGATAAAATTCAAAATTTTAAATCTCTTTTAACTATGATTGAATTAGGATTTTATATTTAAAAAAATAAAAATAAAAAATGTTAATTTTTTGTTTTAAGATCCAACTAAAAATCACCCGTCATATAAATATTATACTCATTGTTAGATTAATTTTAATAAATATTAAATTTTATTTTAATAAATATTTTAGTAAATAAATAATTGTAGTAACAAAATTTATGCTTGCTAACTTTCTATTTTATATTTTTAAGAAAATATACAATCGCTTGATACAAATCACATGCATAAAATAATTGGGCAAAAGGATGAATAACCATCATGTAAACAATTAGTTGAGTGTTTCTATTTTCATAATAATAATTTTTTTTTCTAACCAATAAATGATGTTATTAAAATTTGGATTCATATTATTCTCATTACCCCTATTTATTTTACAAATTGAGCTCTTCAATATTACTTGTTTCTATCGATTTTTAATTCAACTTTATGTTGAGATAATAATTCTCTACCTCCGTACTAATGGAAAGCCTAAATATTTTTGCAATTAATGATAACTGAATTATTTAAAGACTCCTCCAAGATTTAAGATGCTCTTATGTTAGAGCTAGATTAAAATAATTAAAATCAAAATTGTGGTTCTATTATTTATATAAACAATATAGTCATCACCAATTTCAAGCAATATTTTTGTATGGTGTCTAAGCAATCTTAAAGTTCTTATAATCAATTTATTTTTTATATGGTGCTAGAGAAATCTTATAGATCTTATAGTCAATGTATTTTGGAATCATTGAAAGATTAGACTATTTTGGATAAGACAATAGCATTTCTAGTATGTTTTTCTATCTTAATAAAATTTATAATAATACCCTATACTAATCTTTGGTGGGATCACTAAGATGTATATTTTATCCTAACTAAATTTATTCCTCAATAAATTATTGAACAATAGAGCCATGTATTATATGATTACTTATAAATACATATAAGCTCAAATATTCCATAAATTGATATAATATACAATAATAATTGTATTGTAAATTACATTAATGCTATCTTAATTTATAAAATAATTGGAGTCTTATAAAAATTACACAAAAAGAGTAAATTTCAATTTTCTTTAACTATGAAAATGATTTTTAGGAAATAGGAGTGCAAAATATACATATTACTCATATATAAAAATCTAAAACTAAATGAAACAACAAAAATATAAGATGTAAAGGATAACCAACCACAGATTAAAGTAGGTGTATATGTTACATCACTCCTCGTTTTTTATACTAGGAATATATAGATATTGAAGGGCACCATATGTTATCCTTGAAACCGAGCTAAACATCAACTAAACACTATTATAGATATGAGGATGCCTACATACCTATTTTACATCGTCTCGTATTTGTTAAATGCCTATTGTAAAGATATTTGCTTAGAGCCATCTCTACTCCAAGTATATAGATATTGAAGGGCACAATATTTCATCCTTGAAGCCGAGCCGACCATCAACTAGACACTATTATAGATATGAGGATGCCTACATACCTATTTTACACCATTTAAATTCGTTAAATTCCTATTGTAAAGATATTTGCTTAGAGCCATCTCTACTAAATCTTTCACATGTAAAAAAATTATTTTCTTCTAATTCATGGTATAGTTATTACCATATAAAAACAAACAATATTCATAAGCCATTGTTGTTTAAGTCAATAAAATATGATTACCAAAAGCATAATGATATTCAATTCATTGTGAGAAAATTCGCCAATAGAGAAATAATAATATTGCCATGCATATGCAAAAATAAGTGAGTACCGAAAAAGACAAATAAAAACTAAAACCATTGAGTCAACGATAAATTAGAATGAAGTTTACGTTAAAGGGAAAAAAGTGAAATCTTATAAGACGTCTTCAATAAAGTGAGAAAAATTGGATAAAAAGAAATACTAATATTGCCATGCATATACAAAAATAAATGAACACTTAATAAGACAAATAAAAATAAACTTAATTCAAAGGGATGGTGGCCCACATTACCGTATCTATATCCATGGATTTCAAAATGTTGGTTCCCTTTTCTTGAAGGCTAGGTAGACATTTATCCTTGTACTAAAGGCTTTTTTATCGTCGTTTTCTCTTAGGTTAGGGATAAGATTTCTATCACTAAAACCATTTGGGTTCGAAACCCCACTACTTGATGTCGAAACCTTGGTTCCCATCATTCAACCCTCTTACTAAATCTTTCTCAACCAAACCGGTTTGGATTAGATTGCCTCATTTTCCCCTCTAGTTTTGGAAGCCAAATTGTCTAGTTTCCATAGGCAATGCTTTGGGTAATATCATAAATATTGATACTGACACCACTTGCTATATCCACACAACCTATGCCTGGTTCCTTGTCGGATTAGATACCTCAAAGGAACTTCCCACTAATATTAACCTTAAATTCCAGGATAAAACTTGGACTCAACCCCTTGATTATGAAGGGATGCCCTTCGATGTAGGTGTTTTTCTTTGGGACATATTGTTGCAGATTGTAATCTTGAGAGGCGTAAACATGTGAGATCTACTCGATGGAAAGATGCACTCCCATTTCATATTGTGATTAATGAAAACCAAAACGTGCGCCCGATTCTTGCTCGATATGGAGGAATGTGCCCTTGAAAATCCTATTAGTCCTCGCGATTAGAACGAATGAGGAATCCGTTTGTAAGGAGAACATTGAAATTATTATACCGACTCACTCGATGAAAATGTAAATATGAATTCTAATGTTGGATGGATTACACTGGGTAGAAAGAAGAAAGAGAAATTTGTTAATGATCCCCTAAAGATGCATTTAAGATCCCATGGGAAGGAGTCCTAGGGATAAGTCAAATCTTGTTTACTTTTCTTTTAGTTTTGCTTTGTGACCTTGGTTGTGTTTTTGTTTCATTGTCCTCTTTGCACTGGGTAGAGGCAGCTCCATTTGATCCTCACTATTAAATCTTTTCCTTCATTGATACGTATTGTAATGGGGAAGGACCCCTAACCCTCTTTTACTATTAATAAAAAATTTAAGCTATTCCATCCAATATGATAAATGATAAAATAATGATAAAATAGAATGAAGTTTACGAAGAAGGGAAAAGAGATGAAATCTCACAAGGGAAGTGAAGCAAGAAAAAAATGTAAATACTTTGATGATAGATTAGAATGAGGATTATAAATAACAGGAAAAAATGAAATCTCATATAACTCTTTTATTAAGAAGAAGAAAGTTAAAGATGTTATCACTTTGATGGTAGATTAGAATGAGGATTAAGAGGAACAAGGAAAAATGAAATCTCAAATAATTCTTCTATTACGCAAAGAAAATTAAAGATGTAAATACTTTGTTGAATCTTGATTTTTTAATTTATTTTTGAAATTATATATATTTACTAATTTTGAATTGTAACATATTTATTTTATATAATTTAATCTTTTATTGAAAGGTGCTTTAGCTTAATATATACCTTCAAATTAAAATATATTTGTGTCTCAAAGAAGCGAGCTTGGCTTGAGGATACACAATGTAATTTTGAGTATGAAAGACACCATCAAGGAACGTTGGCTTCACAATTATTGACATGTAATTTTTTTCCGAATTAAATTAATGAATGTAATACACATTACTTTGTATTAAATTTGTAAATGATAGTTTATGGAGCAATGAATTATATTGCGAGTTTCAATCTAATCGGATGGGAGACACTACATTGCATTTTATTTCGAAGATTAATTTTATTTAGTTGGAGGCATAATGAGGAATGTAGATCCTCATTTCTCTTTGGTACAATGCTTGAGAAGGCTAGCAGAGATCCTAAGATCGTCCTAATGAGCGAATCTCATGTCTATGATTACTAAGTAGCTCTACCTTCTTCATCTTGTTGTCGATATGGAGGCATGATGAGGAAGTCATGTTCTTTGTTCCACCTCAATTCATGAGCTTATCTCGGAAGTGATATTTTAGGCATTCATCACAACCTCTTTAGGCATTTCCTTCAACATTGAGTTTCTTCACACCAAGCTAGACCGGATGGGGCAAAAACTCAAATAATCATACACATAATTATCTATCCATTTTATTAGAGGAGATAGATATTGGTAATAGATATAAAGTTGAGATCACCTGTGGCTTGTGGTGAAGGTAATTGAGTCAAAGCCTTGGACTCTTGTTCTCTTCACCACTGCGTAAAACCGAGGAATTATGATGAACTGACCTTCTCTTATACTTACATCAGACAATTTTTTTCCTTTGTTTTCCACCACTGAATGTAGGCGTATATATGTAACCCTATTGAGCACATTCTACACACATACATACATACATATATGTATGTTATATATGTGTGTGTGTTTTCGATAGGTTACATCTATACTTTATCTCTAATAATAAGCATGTTGACCTTAAACTTTGATGCAATTGTTGACAAATGGAAAACTTCAATATTTTGCAATCATTAGATAGATAAATTATTTAAAGACTCCTCCAAGCTTTAAGATGCTCTTGTATTGGATCTAGACTAAGATATGTCATAATAATTCTCCTTAATTTTTATGCTCTTTGTTAACATGTGTGGAATTTAACTTGTTTTAAAGAGAATTTGACGTCATTAATTATAATCAAAATGGCGGTTCTCTCTCCTTAAATTTATTTATACAAATAATAGTCAAATACCAATTTTGGAGCAATAAGTTTTTCATGTCTGTGAGGAATCTTAAAGATGTTATAGTCAAATTATTTAGGAGTCTTTGAAACCTTATAGTGTTTCATATAAGATAAAAGAGTTTTTCCTATATATTTCACCATCTTAATAAATTTATAAAAATACCCTCTACCGATATAATATGCAATAATATTTTAATTATACATTACATTAATATTTTCTTAATTAATTAAACAAATTGAGTATTTAAAATTTCCCATTCACAATTGCAAGAAAAAATATTGGGCATTATGAACTACACAATATACATTTTACTCATATATCAATATAAAAACAAATAGAATTAGAAACAACAAAAATATAAGATGTGGAGGATAACTAACCAAATATTCTAAAATAGGTAACCAACTAGAGATTAGAGTAGGTAATATAGATGTTACAACACTCCTCATTTTTAGGATAGACATATATAGATATTGAAGGGCACAATTTCTTATTCTTGAAGCCGTTTACTAAGCATCAAATAGACACTATTATAGAGTTAAGGATGGTGCATCACCTATCTTAAACCATATATATTCATTAAATACTTATTGTAAAGATATTTCTTTAGAGAAATCCCTTCTCCAAGTTTAAGCTCAAATTCGCTAAACCTTTCACATTTAAACAAAATGTTTTCTTCTATTTTAGGGCATATTTATTATCATAGAAAAAATAAACAATATTCATAAATCATTGGTGTTTAGGTCAAGAAAATAAGATTACGAAAGCATATATGGAATTCAATTCATCATGAGAAAAATCACCATGCAATATGCAAAAATTAATGAGCGTGTAGATAAATCAAGCCTATATTAATTCATTCATTATAATAAAAGACATTAAGTCAATTGTAAATTAGAATGAAGTTTATAATGAAATCTTACAAGAATTTTTCTATCAAGTAAAGAAAATTAAATATGAGAAAAATAAGTCAATATGCAAAAATTAATGAGCACTTAGAAAAATCATGCCTATACTAATCCATCCATTATAATAAAAACATTAAGTCAAATTGTAAATTAGGATAAAGTTTAAGAGGAGGGAAATAATGAAATCTCACAAGAATTTTTCTATCGAGTGAAATAGAGTAAATATGAGAAATATCAATCAATATGCAAAAATTAATGAGCACTTAGACAAAACAAGCCTATACTAATCCATCCATTATAATAAAAGACATTAAGTCAATTGTGAATTAGAATGAAGTTTACGAGGAGGGAAATAATGAAATCTCACTAGAATATTTTCTATCAAGTGAAGCAAATTAAATATGTAAATACTTTGATGGTAGATTAGAATGAAATCTCACAAGATTTTTTTATCAAGTGAAGCAAATTGAAGATGTATATACTTTGATGGTAGATTAGAACGAGGATTTTGAAGAACAAAAAAAAGAAATTTCACATCAATATTCTCGTTAGCATAAAAATGCATGGGTATTACATTGTCTTTAATCCACACAGTATTCGGTTTCTTAACCGACCTAATAATTGTCTAAACTACTTGCTCCCTCTTGTATTTATAATGTTTTTATAGTGTATAATATCATTACGATATTTCGCATTGTTCTCTCATGTCGGTGGTATTAGAGCAAGCCAAAGTGGAGGATATGTAGAGTTGCAAAATAGTTGGATTTTAGCACTCTCCAATAGGTAACAATAATGCTTTTTTTTATAATAATCTAGTTGCCTACGTGTCTCCCCCGTCATTGCCTCAAAATGCTACCTCTAGATCACAAGGCGGCGGTAATGGAATCCCCATGGGCTTAGGTCTTGGAGGTGGAGAGAGGACATCAATAATAACAAGTGGCGACAACCTTTGTACATGCAGCACATCCTTTCTCAAGGAAGTGGTACAAAAACTAACGAGCACCTCAAACGAGAAAGAAGCTCTCAATCACCTTGCCCGACTTGAAGTGGACCCGTAGAAGGCATCTTAGAAGCCCCACTTGCACGAGCAAATGGACGAATTCGAGAAGGTTGGGAAATGACATCACTTTAAACCCATTGTCACCCCCGGGTGAACCTTCATGGTAGAATATTTTTGCATTTTGCTAATGTTTTGCAAAGAGGTACTGTTCAAAATAGCTAGGAGTAAAACATGGAAGGAACCTACAGTCAAGATAGAAGGAGAGACAACTTTTTGTGAAGTGTGTGAAACCCGCATTAGAAAGAATTTAGTTAGCCGCCTATGTACATAGGAGACTAGTAATGTGTGGAAATAGTTTGAATCAATTGGAATGACACAAGATCAAACCCCAACTTCATTCATCAAGTCACTATAAATATCTAAGAGAAGAATGCGAACAACCAACCTATGATCTCCCGCAACAATATGAGAGCATGACAAGAAAACATAGAGACATGCAACATTTGAGAGAACCTAAGTCAAGCGCATGAGAGCGTTGGTATTTACTCTACACTCGCTTAAAATTTTCCAAAATTTACAATTCAAGGACATAATGGATTACGTCTTGTTTGACATCCCAACGAAGAAGAGTCGTGCCAAGCCTTTAGAAGGCTATGATGTAGAAGATGAACACGTCAACAAACACCCTTAGGAGTGTTTGCATTGCACTCCATGAGCATACCGAGCTCACCTCTTCATCTATGATTTTGACAAATGAGAGCACATCTGGGCATAGAGGTTGAAAGAAATTTAGATGACGTCCTTGCCACAAAAACTAAAAGACACGTCTCGACTCAACAAGATGGTGAATCCAAATAAGACGATGATAATAATTCGGGGGTACATTTGACAAAAACAATGTAATAAGAGGGAAATGTTAGCATAAAATTAGACGTATATTGCATTGTCCTTAATCAATGTAGGTATTCAATTTCTTAACCGACCTACTAACCATCTAAACTACTCGCACCCTCTTATATTTATAATGTTTCTACATTGTATAATATCATTCGGATAATTTTGCATTGTTCTCTCCTATCATCTTCCATTAAAAAGAGAAAATTAAATATGGAAATAGTTTGTTAAAGATCTTTGAAAAAAATTTATATATTTAATAAAGTTAACTTTTCCCATATTTATTTTACAAAAAGTAAACATTTATTGAAAGGTTAAAGTAACTAAGCATAGCCCCTCAAATTAAAATAGATTTGGGTCTCAAAGAAGCGAGCTTGGTTTGGAAGATGCGTAGTGTAAGTTGGCTTCGTCAATTATTAACGTGTAGTTTTGACTCCGAATGACATTACTTAGCAATAGCTTATATTATGAGTTTCATATTGCTTATATTATGAGTTGCAATCCGATTCGATGCAATGCATTTTATTTCAGAAGATTAATTTTATTTAGTTGGAGGGAGAATGAGGATGGCAGAGCCTCATTACTCTTTAGTACAGCACTTGGAGAAGGATAGAAGAGATCCTAAGACCGGCTGATGTTAAATCTCAACTCTAAGATTACTGCGCAGCTCTACCTCCTTCATATTGTTGTCGATGTGGAGGCATGATGAGGAACTCATGTTCTCTGTTCCACCTCAATTGGTGAGCTTCCCTGCAGCTGATATTGTAGGCATTCATCACAACCTCCTCAGGCATTGCCTTCAACACCGAGTTTCTTCCAGCCAAGCTCGACCGGATGGGGCTGCAACTCACATAATCATAGATATAATTATCTACCCAATTTATTATAATGCGAGATTTATACAACTAATTGCATTAAGTTGAGCTCACCTGTGGCTTGTGGTGAAGGTAATCCAGTCGAAGCCCTGGTCTCCTGCTCTCTTCACCACTGCGTAAAACTGAGGAATTACGATGAACTGCCCTTCTCTTATACTTCCGTCGAACACCTTTCTTCCTCTGTTTTCCACCACCTGAATGTGGGCGTCTCCTCTGGTGGCGTACACTATTGCATGACAGGAAAGCCAAGATGGTACGCACATTGCTCCCTGAAATATCCATATAATCTCAGTAACTACTTTACATTGAGAAACACCGACGACAAGCTTGATATAACAATGTAGAAGTATATACTTACAGGGCGGAGAACGCCTCTCTCGGCTGCCATGTTTAAGTGATTGAGGGCGTGAAGTTTGAAGCGGTTAACAGTATTCAGCCTTCCTCCATCTCTCACGTACACGTCTGCCTCCTCGGGCCTGTCGGCATTGTGCCTCAGCCGCATGTTGCAGAAAAGTTGTTCAAGTCCATTGCCATTTGTGGAATCAATCTCATTTTCTTCCAATTCGAAATCAGCAGCAACAGCTCGTCGAACGCGTGGTTCATTAACTCTGACGATCAGCCCTCTTCTCTGGTTATTCTCTTGAATGTCTTTTACTGTCTCTTTTCTCACTCCCCACGCTTCAGCGAGAATGTTGGGATCAAACCCTGCCAGAATATTACCGCCCATTCTCTCTCCCTCTCCTAGTCTCTCTCTTCTCTCGCGTGTTGCAGATGATCCAGCCAAATAGAAGGGCTGTCTAGTTCGATCATTTAACAAGTTAATATGCATTCATGATCATGCGTTGATAACAAAACAGAAGAAATGGACGAATATGTGATGTGTTGGGTACTGCTTACGCGATAGCTTCTGTCGAGTTGGTTTTGATGGTTGGACGAGTCTGCAATGGCCACAATTCGGAGAGGCGTGTCGCCATCGTTGTACCACCAGTATGCTGCCCCTGCAAAAATGGCAACCACGTCTCCACTCTGAACTCTCCTCACTTTCTGAGAGCTCTCCTCGCGGGCACGCTCACGCTCATGCCTCACACTCTCTTCTTCTCTCGACCCTCTTTCCTCTTCCTCTTCTCCTCTTTCTCCTTGTCTTCCTCCTCTTGTACTTCTTCCTTGGCATTCTTTTTCTCCATGTCCAGCTCCAAAAGGAGGCCGCCTGAACGTCTCGGGACACCCAGGGAAAACCACGCCCAGCCTACCCTCGCCTGATCAACAATTAAAACAAAGAAAATGAGACGCGCGCACACACACTACTATATTTGAACTCGTATTACTTGGAATAAAAATATATAAATTGCAGAGCAGGCTTACGGACTACCCACCCTCGACGATGTATGCAAGTTTGGGGGTATTGGCGTATCTCGGAAGCGACAGGCCGTCTCTTTCAATCGTCTCCCTGATGAACTCAACACCCGCACAGTCCAATTCATCATTTTCTTGTCTGGTGGAGAGCTCGACAATGCCAGCCTCTGATCGTATGGTCTCCGACGGTTGCTGAGCTCGCAGACTCTGCACTCTGCATGATCGTTGCTGCAGTTGGTGTTGCCTCTCCTGCTGCTCCGGCTCCTGTCGCTGCCCATTAACCATCTCAACAGTACATGACCAACTGCACAGGAATAAGCATAAAAACAGTAGCAATGAAGCTCCCTGCATCTTTCTCTCCATTATGTTATGCTGAGAACGAATGGTCACCTGGATTCCGATTTATAGCATCTAGTGGCGATATTATTAAGGAAATGGGTGGTGAAGAGAGACACGTACGTACCAATGCTTGGCATAACCGTGTGATGCGGCCACGGATCAATGTTTGTTATACGATAAGATGCCTGATACTTCTTTCCTACATTTGTCATTCTCGTGTTTATACACGAGAATGACAAATGTTTACATCAAAAGGTATTTTAAAACGGGAATTTTGTTGATTAGGAAATAGAGGGTCAATATTTTGTGTCGATGATCAATGACCACTAATTATGGTTGAAACTCTAACACCATAGCTACTTATGGATGAGAGGACTAGGATTCAATGACCATTTTTCACTATAAATAACCCAACGAAAAACAAAAACAAGCAATCAATCTAAAGAATAAAAAGTTGGTTTCCCATCTTCCTCATGAATCCATATCTAAGTTGCTAAAAAGCCTCTTTTGCATAATCTATGTTGAGACCATCTTATCCAATTCAAGGAATAGTATTCTGAAATTGATTTAACAAAACAAGATTGAATATTGCACATATTTATATATGTAAATAATGTTGAATGGTCAAAATAGTTTCATCAATACAATATTCTTATATGTGGAATTCCAACACATATTCATACCCAACAACAGCGAGTTCCCTAAATGAATTGAATAGCTAAAAAGATGGCTAATACAATGTGTGTGAATTTATTTTATGAAATTAATTGTAAACTATGTTTTTAATTTGTTGTTTATTTATATTTATGCTTTTTTTTTTTTTTCATGACTTCATTGTCTTCATTTCACTTTCATTGGTGTTGCTCACTTTATTTTGGGTTGTTATAATCTATTATTCTATTTTCTTCCTTGAAAATTTGGAAATCAAATCATAAATTTTGAAAAAGGGTGTTCTTTTGTCTCTAAGGCTAGGGAGAATTTGGATGCCGGGGAAATGTAGTGCCCACCATATTTAAAATAATAATAATAATAATAAAAGAATAAGTTGAGGTGAGTTGTTCTGAGTGGTATTAGGTAAGGGGTGGATTTTTTTATGGAGACGGGAATGGAGTAGGTAAACCCCCATGTGAAGGCACATGGGCCAGTCAGACATGTCTTTTCATAATAATAATACAATCACTTTACTTGATCCTCAAGGTAAAAACCACGTTGAAAAACAAAAACAAAAAAACATGTAACTTTGTAAATTTAGCAGTAATTGGAAAGTTGCAACAATGGTAGTGGCAGAGGGGGATTAAGCCTTAGGCAAACTAGGCAGTTGCCTAGGGCGCCAGCAGTCAGGGGGCGCTTGAATCTAAAAATTTCTTTTTGTCGGTTAATTTTAGAACTTAACCTTAAAATAATTTATCTGAAGACTTAATATTGATCACCCTAGTTATAGATATTATTGTATAGTAACATAAATTTCACGCATACACATAAATTTTTTTGTAATATTTTTGCAAGTAAAAGAAAATATCACATATTTATAAGCACATATGATTTTTTTGGTATTGTTACCCATTCTTTGATGTAGCTCCAGATTATGTAGGTGTGTAATTTGTTCTAGAAAAAGGTTAATGTATTTTTATAATGTTGCTAGTGTATTTAGTAGAGGTGAGTATAATTAAAGGAAAAAAGTATTTGATTTTCTATTCTTAATTTTTTGGGGAAAATTTCTATTATTTTGTTATGGAGGAACCCGTAGGCCTGGTCCAAATACGACTCTTCACAAAACCATGGGAGCTACATAAACGTTTTTGTTTCTTTGCAAAAAAATGGTGTTTTATTTCAGGATAGAGTTCATGTCACCTACTTGATATGGCTAAATCAGACTTGTAAGAAGCCTTGTATAAAATATTGTATTTTTTGCATTATGAGCATCTCCTATGACTAATGTATTCCATCCACATAATATTTTTCATCCTTCGTGATAATTTTTTAATATATTTTTATTATTATTTCATTATGACCATGATGTAAATTTAAAAATACAAAAAGATAGACAAATTTTATTTATTTACTTTATGGAAAAAAAATATTAAATAAATTTTTGAGGAGGGCGCCCACTCAAACTATTGCCTAGGCGCCACCGACCTTTAATTCGGCCCCGGTAGTGGTAAGACACACGTAATCCATTGTTTTGCCATAATAGACCACCGAGATATGCAAAGAATGTTGGCGAGTTGGGTTTGGGGCCGGCTCAACTGCACTGATGTGTGGATGGATGCAAACGGGACTCTAGCGTTAGCATTTTACCTTTTTTCAGCTTTCTCCCCTGTGCGCCAAAGTGGAGGGTTTTGTCAGATGTTGTAGTTGGAAGTGCTCTGGTAGATGGAGAAGCAAGAATGTGGAAGCATGGACATTGAGTGCCGACCAAAAATCAGGACCAAAATATTTAAAAAAAAGGTAATGCGTGGGGTAGGCTGGGAGGAAGGAGACAGGTCTTGAGTGGCGCCGATCACTATGGGGACTTTTAAATTTAATAATGAATTCTTTTCACCCAACCACCGACACTTACCCTTAATCTCTGCTAGAACACATGTCTTATTCCTTCAAGCATTGGATTCCTTGGTGAGATTTATATTTTAACTAGAAAGTGGGTGCATGGGGATGCTAGCCACCTGCTCACATTTATTGTTTTTATTATTGCTTGCTTGGGCCACGATTTGAGGATATGAAATGCCTTTGTCCTTGTTGGTTGTTGGCCACATACATTATTATAGTTTTAATTAAATGTATATGCCTTGACTTTTGTTAGTGACCTGCTCACCCACATTTTCGTTGGCCATGTGGGCTGTTTTGTAAAAATGAAATTTCAGACTGGAGAGAATTATTTCTAGCGCAGAATCAGTCTCATGCTATGTGCATCAAGCATGGAGGGAATGGATTTTTCTTTGGGTGATTCAAGAAACCTCCCTTCCTGTAAAATGCGGGCTTTAGAATAGGTGGACATCCATCAAAGCATAATGGAAATATGACTTTCCTTTGCCTACCTTTCCCATCCTGCGCCAAAATGGGAGATTGGAAATGGTAATGGAAGTCCATCAAATCATAATATATAAATGAGTTTTGTTAGATGTTTTGTTGCAAGTGCTCCAGCAGATATGTATGCAAGCATGAAGAAGCATGCACTTGGCATGTGAATTGCTTGACTGAATGCCTAAAAGTAATGTGGATTTTGGTCTGACAATGGCTACTGGATATGCACATAATGGGTTTTGTTAAAAGGCTCAGAAACTTTCTTGCTAATGCACTCGTCGGTGTAGGGTCTCCTACCATTGCCACATCCTCTTAGCCTGCGTCAAAAGGGGACCTCTAGAGCGGTTTTGATCATCCAACAACTTTTAAAGAATAGAGGAATCTTAGCAAAATTTTGTAGTTGCAAATGCTTTGTAGACAGGTGTGCATACATGAGAACATTCTTGAGGCAGGGGTGAAATGTTGAACTTTGATTTCAGGATCTGCACAAAATGGTTATTTTGTTTTATAGTTGTTGGCTTGTGGTGATAGGCGTGTTTTGCTTGCTGGGTGCTTTGGAAAATGGTGGTTGTGTCTTCCTTACCAATGAAGTCATTTCAAGAGGCATGGGAGAATATATATAAAAATAAGAGGCAAGTGAGCTATTTGTTAAAATGCTTCAATCAGATGGACAACAATGGAAAATAAGAGACTGTGTGGAGCTTTAACAACAAGGTATGGACAGTAAGTCAAATCATAATCCAAAGATGAATTTGTCAAATGTCATGGTTACTAATGCTTCGGTTTGGCATGTACGTAGAAGTGAATGCAAATGTTGCGGTATATAATGATCTACAACATGAACGATTAAACCGACTTCAGAAGAAATGAAACCCTTCTTTATAAACAACACAATCAGTCAAAAGTTTCATTTTATTGAAATAAATGTGTTTCCAAGCTCCATACAACTTTTCCAACATTCTCCTAGCTCGTGTTCAGTATGGAGCCTTGAGCAGGCCTAGAAAATCATCAAAACATAATGGGAAACATTTTCTGTTGAAAAATTTCAAGTGATTGGGAGCATTTGTGTGTCGTAATGAAGGTCAGATCAACGCTGGTGAACTGTTTGATGAAAAATGCCCAAGTGAGGTACCGAACCGAATCCTGCGGGTTTGATCGACTTCATCCCTCCAGGCATGGTTCATCTCTCCTCATCTCTCATAATTTCTATTCTTTAGTTTTTATTTTGCAACGAAATGAAAATTTATAACCGAAGGTTTTCGTATATTATACTGTATAAAATAAACTTGTTTTAAAAATAGTAAAACCTTGTATCGTAACTTACAAGATCCAATATTGCTTGGTAGACAATAAACTTGAACACTCACGTCATGATGATCTAGTAAACGTCACAACCAAACTAGATTTCTACATTACCCTTTTTAATTGACAGGCTGAAGTTGAGTTCCCTGTAAATGACTTGACCGCTCCCTTGTTTAATTAGATAAATTGTAATTTTTGGGGACTCCCAAAGTAACCTTCAGTAACTCGAAAAAGGGAGGTTAAGATTCCTTCGCGTACCTTGTTATGTGAGGTGTCACTTCAATCCTTGGATTGACCCCAATGAACATTTGTGACCTTTTTGACGCCCTTATAGGAGCCTTGTTACACCATTTTGTAGCGGTAGGAAGCTACTAAATCTAAAAGTTGGGTTTCGTTTTGAACCACCATTTGAAACTTGGATAGAGAAATTATTATCCATCTTCAAAACCTCTAGTGTTTTTACTAGACAATTACACATGACTTTCAGTTTAGGGAAAAATGCTTTTCTAGATAGTTTGGAAATGGCATTTTGTAGGCCTCTGGTTTTAGTTTGACTAGGTCAAACTAAGCCAATTATGACCGGTGGCTCTAGAAAACATGTTTCCATTTGATAACCATTTGCTAATTCTCGATCCTGTCGACTCTGTGAATTCTCCATATAAAGAGGAACTTGTAGGATGTTTCTCATTTCACATTCATCTAGTGGACGTTAGTTTTGGATGTGGTTTTTTGAGCCCTTGAGCTAACTTTTATTCAATTACAACTAGGTCAATTACGATTGATGGCCCCGAAAAACTAGCCGCCAAACGCAAACCGTTCGCCAGTTCCAAATTCTATCAGTTGTTATGAACCCTTGGAATATAAGTGGATATGTAGAAATTTAACCGTGGTGTGTTTGCTCATCGGAAGACAACATTTGAAAGTGGTTTCTTAGCCTCTCGAGCCCGATTTGAACGTTTTTGTAGCTAGCAAGAAAATGTAAAAATAGAAAGTTGTGGGACCCTCGTCGGGTTTCCAAACCACCGTGGAAAATTTTGACACATGTAAATAATTATTTGAAAACTCTATAGTGTAACTTGTTGTGTGAAATATAACTTTTGACAAAATGGTGTTTCTCTCTCTTCCTTTCTCTTTCTCTCTCCTTGGTTACGAAATGAAGTGAAATGAAATGAAATGAATACATGTCTCTAAACCTTTTCTTTCGAATGTAAATTTGTAATTATTATTATATGTAAATGGGAAACTAACAATGTTAATTATGTTAGATTAGGGTGGATGCCATGCCAACGATTTATCGCTGATTTCATGCTCACATGGTTTTGCAGGATGCAAGAAAGATGGCGAAAAAGTGATGTGTAATTCATAATTTATTATTGTAATTTATATAGGTCATTGTAAAATGAATAAATGTATAATGTAGTCTCTTGTTACAGAAAAGTTATATTTGAAATTTGCTAATATGTATGAGATGCTAGTTTTAGGGACATCTAGGAAATGTGTATTTAATCATAGGTTCAATTTGATTCATAGTATGTATGGTAAAAAAATGGAGGTTTGATATATGGGGTTTGATATATATATATGGTAAATGAATTTGAAGTTAATATCTTGTAGTGCATATTCAATGTTTAATAAATGATTAATTAATCAACTTGTTGTATTCTTACCTTGAAAATGTAATAAAGAAAGTTAATCGAAACACTCAACCCTAGTATATTCATGCATAACATGTATTCATGTGTGATCCTTCTTACCATAGAGGAGATTGAAAACCATAGAATGAACTTAAACTCTGCACTCGATGGAACCTCCTAGTTTGGGTAAACAAGAGCCCAAGAATGGGTTTATCGTCTTAGTTAGTATGTTTAGTGACATTGTCATAAACCTGATAGATAGGAGCGACACAGTCAAAATTTATTTGGAGTAAGTAGAGCTAACTCTTCCTTCGTATCCTAGTGGACTACCTTGTCTTTTGAAGATAGATTTAGAATTAAATTTCTTCATCAAATGAAATCCATGTTGGATTCAAATGACATAAATGGAGATCGTGATATAGTTGTTCTATGTCTTGCATTCTTGTTAGTGAACTCTTTAGTCCCTCTCAGCTAAATGTCTTATCTTTGGCTAGTGACAATATAGTGCCTTGATCTCTTACGAAGGGTTTATAGGGTGAATATGTTTTGAACCGTAATCTAATCTATAATAGGGCATAAAGTCCTTAAGTGAAAATTGGAATTAAACTAAACCTTAGTGATTAGGAGGTTAACTTGTGGGTAGAAAATTATAAGTAACTCTTTGCAAACAAAATTGATTTGAAAGATGTTGACTTTAGAGAACCCAGGAAAATGAAATCTTGTCCCGTAATTCTTGTTATGCCCTTTTATAACATTAAGAATAAAAGAAATTTCACATGTGGAATCATGAAATGTAGAAACATGGGATCTTATCTTGAACACAAATCACTTGTGGTTCATGTGTAGTTTATGATGGTTCCAAGCATGTACTTCTTCTAGATGTCATGCAAGTACTTTCGTAATGCTTTTGTTATAAAGCGATGGTAATAATGAGACCATAATGCAATGTAAGAGTAAAACACATAAGAGTAAAATGAGATTTGAGGTCAGGATTAATGCCACTCTTGGAGCCCTTTTAACCCAATTAAACATTTTCATGTGTTACAAAGAATATGAGTTCCCCTTGGTGAGATCAAACTTCGAGTAGAACAAAAGATATATATATATAATCTAAATAAAATTTCTTGTTTTGGGAATGTTGAATCGGGAAATAAAGATACCGTGATCGAATAATGTTTATAGGGAAAAGGTATCTTGAATCTAAACCAACCCCCTTATATCCTAATATTGCTTTCTGGACATCAAGTCAGATTCACTTGAGTTGTAAGGGTAAAATGTAGACATTGAATAAACGTTTGAGAAGCATATTCTTAACATAAGAACAAGATAATTAAGTACTTTGTATGTAATTTGAATTATGCCAAATAAGTATGTAAGTTATGGAAATTTCCGTAAAGGATAAAAATCCAACTTAAAATGGTCGAACTGTAAATTAAATGTGGAATGAACTTAAGAATTTGTAGCTGGAAAAAGGAGGAAATTATCCTTGCTCAATAATGTTCTTGGAATGTTAATCATAACTAAGATGCAATTAATGAAATGATGTGTTATGGGTTTGCCAATCCTTGAGTCCTTTTCTTGTGGTTGGGTCATTGTTAGTATTCATTCATTGGGAAAAGTGTGGCATCGACATGTCTATGGTGTTTTCATGTGTCTATGTGAGTCAATGACTTGTAAGTGTCATATGCATCTTTGAGTTTTCTTTACTTGGAGCCCTTGTGGCATTGTGTAGTGAGCAATGTAAGTCAAAAAAATATTATCCTAGTATTTTTACTGTTGTTTTTGTGTGTGAAAAATGTGGGCGTTACATGATATGCACGTGAACCTTAGCCAAAATGACTCAAAGAAACGTGTCTCTTGGACTGCATTCTCCTCTCAGCCTGCGCCAAAAAAAGGGTAAGCTCTAGAACAGGTTGCAGGTTCCCTGGTAGATATGAATGTAAACAAAATAAAAATGTGCTCTCCTAAATATCATAGACTGCAATGATAGAAGGATTTGCACAAAATGGGTTTGTTGAAAAGGCTATAGAAACTTCTGAGAACATGTAACTAAAAGATTTAAAGCCAGATTCGATAACCTCTGCTAGCATCTACCGTCCTGTGCCAAATGTGAGTTGTGGAATAGAGTATTGACATCCATCAAAGCATATAAGATAGAGGAATTTTGTTAGATGGAAAGTATAAATGAGATTCACATTTTTCCTAGTGCTCCTACCCGACCTGTAGTTTGCCACTGAGGTTCATCCACTCATACACGAATAAGAATGATCTGTTACAAAATGTAACTCAATCTTGCTCTGCATTTTCCAGTGGATTCTCAAAGATATTTCTCAGTGGAGGGTGTCTAGAATAGGAGAATACAACATCAGGGCTACCAAAGAATTTGCTGCCTTTTGGATGGTCATTTTGGGTGGTCTACTGTATGTGGATCTCTACTATGCATGTGTTCAAGACAGAAAGATGTTGCTGCGATTGATGAACTCCTTATGGGCCCTCTTGGATTTAGTGTAGACCAGTTGATGGAGCTTGCAGGCCTCAGTGTTGCAACATCCATAGCAGAGGTTTACAAAACGAATGAGTACAACCGGGTGCTATTATTTGTGGCCCTGACAACAATGGTGGTGATGGACTGGTGGCTGCACGCCACCTTTATCATTTTGGATACATGCCATTTGTTTACTATCCCAAACGCACTGATAAGCCTCTTTACCATGGGCTTGTTACTCAGCTGGAGGCACTTGTTGTTCCTTTCTTGCCACCAGAGGATTTGCCAACAGAACTGGCCACTGATTTTGACATTATTGTGGATGCTATTTTTGGGTTTTCATTCTGTGGCTGCAAGCAAGTGCAATCGATGGGTGCGATGTCAACTCCCCAACTTCTGCCTCGCCAGTTCATTTCTAGGCATGGTTCATCTCTCCTTATCTTTCATAATTCTCGTACTTCAGTTTTTCTTTTGCAACGAAATATAATTTTAAGAGCTTAGGATTATCATATATTTAATTGTTCTATAATTACTTGTTGCAAAAAAATAAAATAAAATAAATAAAATGTTGTATCGTAACTCACATAATAAAAAAACCATTTTGTAGTCAACCATGAACTTCAACCCTCATTTTGAGGTGATTCAGAAAAACTACCTGACCAAACTAGATCACTACAATATTGTTTTATCGACAAGTTGAGGTTGACTTCCCGGTAAATATGTTGACCATCTCCTAGTTTAATTAGATAAACTGCAATTACTAGGGACTTACAAAATAACCTTCGTAACTCCAGAAAAGGGAGGTTAAGCTTCCTTCACATACCTTGTTATGTGAGGTGTCACTTCAATCCTTGGATTGACCTCGAATGAAAATTTGTGATCTTTTTGACGCCCTTATAGGAGCCCTGTTACACTATTTTGCAGTGGTAGGAAGTTGTTAAATCTAGAAAGTTGGCTTTCATTTTAAACCGCCATTTGAAACCCAAATAGAGAAATTATTATCCGTCTTCTCAAACCTCTAGTGTTTTTACTAGACAATTACATGGAACTTTCAGTTTAGGGAAAAACACTTTTCTGGATAGTTTGGCAATGGCATTTTGTAGGCCTCTGGTCAGCAATTTGACTAGGTCAAACTAGACCAATTATGACCGGTGGCTCTAGAAAACATGTTGCCGTTTGATAACCGTTTGCTAATTCTCGACCCCATCGACTCGGTGAATTATCCATATATAGAGAAACTTGTAGGATGTTTCTCGCTTCACGTTCATCCAATGGGGCGTCAGTTTTGGACGTGGTTTTCTGAGCCCTCGAGCTAACTTTTATTCAATTGCAACTAGGTCAATTACGACCGATGGCCTCGAAAAACTAGTCGCCAAACGCAAACCGCCGTTTGCCGCTTTAAATTCATCGCTTGCTATGAACTCTTGGAATATAAGTGGACATGTAGAAATTTAACCGTGGTGTGTTTGCTCATTGGAAGACAATGTTTGAGAGTGGTTCCTTAGCCTTTGAACTTGATTTGAACATTTTTGACACATGTAAAATAAAAGTTTGAAAACTTGATAGTGTAACTTGTTGTGTGAAACAAAACTTTTGACAAAATGGTGTTTCTCTCTCTTCCTTTCTCTTTCTCTCTCCTTGGTTACGAAATGAAGTGAAATGAAATGAAATGAATACATGTCCCTAAACCTTTTATTTCAAATGAAAATTGTAATTATTATTATATGTAAATGGGAAATTGAACAATGTTAATTATGTTAGATTAGGGTGGATGCCATGCCAACGATTTATCGCTGATTTCATCCTCACATGGTTTTGCAGGATGCAAGAATGATGGCGAAAAGGCGATGTGTAATTCATTTTTTATCATTGTAATTTATATAGTTCATTGTAAAATGAATATATGTATAATGTAGTCTCATGTTACAGAAAATTTATATTTGAAATTTGCTAATATGTATGAGATGTTAGTTTTTAAGGGACATCTAGGAAATGTGTATTTAATCATAGTTTTAATTTGATTCATAGGACGTATGGTAAAGCGGTTTGATATATATATATATATATATATGGTAAATGAATTTGAAGTTAATATATTATAGTGCTTTTTCAGTGTTCAATAAACAATTGATTAATTATTGTGTTGTATTCTTACCTTGTAAATGTAATAAAGAGATTTAATCGAAACACTCAACCCTAGTATAAGATCTGATGCATAACATGTCTTCATGTGTGATCCTTTTACCATAGAAGAGATTGAAACCGTAGAATGATCTTAAACTTTACACTCGATGGAACCTCCTAGTTTAGGTAAATAAGATCCCAAGAATGGGTTTATCGTCTTAGGCGGTATGTTTAGTGACATCGTCATAGACCTGATAGATAGGAGCGACACAATCAAAATTTATCTGGAGTAAGTAGAGCTAACTCTTCCTTCGTATCCTAGTGGACTACCTTGTCTTCCGAAGATAGATTTAGAATTAAATTTCTTCATCAGTGAATGGAATCCCTGTTAGATCCTGACGACATAAATGGAGATCATGAAATAGTTGTTCTAGGTCTTAAACTCTTGTAAATGAACTTCTTAGTTCCTCTTAGCTAAATGTGTTACCTTGGTTTCTATCAACATATCACCTTGGTCTTTCATGAAGGTTATCTATCATAAGCATGTCCTTTCACCTTAAACTCTTTATAGTTGAGGCATAGATTCTTAGGTGCAATTGGAATTAAACTAAACCTCAGTTGATTGGGAGGTTAACTGAGGTTCGTGTGCAGTTGTAGTTCTTCCAATCATATACTTCTTCAAGATGTTAGTCAAATACTTTTGTAACTCCTTATGTTATAAAACTATGCTAATAATGAGACCATAGTGCGATGTAAGAGTAAATCATATAAGAGTAAAACAAGATTTGAGGTTAGGAATAATGTCACTCTTGGTGTCCTTATAAATTAATTAAACATTTTCATGTGTTACAAAGAATATGAATTGCCTTGGTGTGATCAAACTTCGAGAAAACAAAAGATATATATAAATCTAAATGGAATTCAACAAGTTATTGAACTATAATAACTATGGTGGGGAAATAACTATACCATGATCGAAGAATGTTTTTGGGAAAAAGATATCTTGAATCTAAGTCTCCCTTAATCCTAAGATTTCATCTTGACATCATGTTAGATTTACTTGTGTAGAAAGGGTAAATTTTAAACATTGAATAAGCGTTTGGGAAGCATAATCTTAACATAAGAATGAGAGAATTAGGATCTTTGTATGCAATTTGAAATATGGAAAATACTTATGTAAGTTATGGAGATTGTCATAAGGGATAAAGAGCAAAATTAGATGGTCAAACAATAAGTGGAATGTGAAACAAATTTAAGAATCTGTAGGTGGAAAAAGGGAGAAAATTATACTTACATAATAATGTTATTGGAATGTTAATCGTAACCTAGATGTAACCATGGTAATGATGTGTTGTGGGTTTGTCAATCCTTAAGTCCCTTTTCTTGTGGCTGAGTTATTTCTAGCATTTGATTCATTGGAGAAAGTGTGTCATCGACATGTATATGATGTTGTCGTGTGTCTATGTGAGTCAATGACTTATGTAAGTGTCTTGTGCTTTGTTGATTTTTCTTTACTTGGAGCCCTTGTGGCATTGTGTAGTGAGCAATGTAAGTCAAAAAAATTTATCCTGGTATTTTTACTGTTGTTTCTGTGTGTGTAAAATTTGGGCATTACAGAAATGACATGAGACTTGTCCCCTTTGGTATGATTCATTGGGTTGGCCCTTGAAGGATCTCTACCATTCACCTTTGGATGGAAAACTATTCCATCATTTCCATTAGTTTCCCCATTTATAACATCTCATGGATTTGTCCAAAGTTAGCGAGATGAGAGTTCACGATCTATTTGATTCATTGATATGTAGATTTTTGTTATTAAATTTTCCAAATGCATCATAACCCACCAAATTTGATAGTGATCTTTTGGTGTATTCATATTGCTACGTTTTCGTCTTTTTATTCTCAAGAGCCTTTGATAGGTTTCTATGAGATTAAATGTGTATTCTAAGTTGGTACAATGATGGATCTATGGATATAAAAATAAATAAAAATGCTTGTTGAAATCCCCTAAAATTGAGGCTCACTAGTTATCCTTTGAGATGATATCTTCACTTCAAGCCTCATACTCTATTTTGCATTCTAGTTGATATATATATATATGTGTTGTCTAAAACATTTAGGTGGTGAATATGTGTGCACATGTTTTCATTTCTAACATTGAATATACAAATTTGTAAATGTTATTATAGCATTTTAAATATTTTGAATGGATTTGTGTTTGTCCTTATTATTCCCCACTTTCCAATGCATTCCTCCTATATTTTATTAATAACATTTTAAGATATCAAAATTTATTCTTAATATTCTATGTGTTTCTATACTCAATGATTTTAAAATTTTATTTTCATGTAATATTTCAACAAGAATGTTTGTGTAATTTTAATAATTTATAAATCCATTAAAAATGGCCGACTTCTTATTCATTAGGATTTGGGCATATCGTGGGCCCAATAAAAACTCTTTTCATAGGTGTCAGAAGTAAGGATCATATTATGCATCGCCAAAAAGAGGAAGCCCCATTGTTTTAGGCATTTTGTAATAGGTGAAAGTGTGTTGCTTAATTCATATGTAAGCTATGAAGACTGACCCTCCTCGAACTCGTGGGCTAGACAAGATTGTCCCTAAGCAACAGAGGGAGTATAGACTGTGATTTATAATTTTAGCCAAAGCTTGACTTTGCTCAAGCACTTTGCTTCCCAATCTATTTATTAGATCAAAGTTCTATGTAATTTCTCTTGTTAATTATTTATCGAATAATCATTTAATAGGATGTAACCAAGAGAGCTTGTAGGATAGTTGAAATTTTGAAAAATGAAAATTCACAAGAAGAGGCTGCCCTTCCCTCTCCAACCTGCCTTCCCAAAATTTGATTGTAGTAGACCCATTTCCCACTTGCCAGGTGAAAAGAGTTTTAAGAAGGGTGAGACCATTCTGAATATACTTTCCTATAGCAAAATTTCAAATTTGAGACTTCCAAATGGAAATTCAAATATACAAGACCAATTTTCCAACAACATATTTACTTGGTAGGATACATTTGCAAATTGTGCTCGCACTTTGAAGGATGCACGATCAACTCTTCAATCATCCTCACTTCCACCAACTACTCCAGTTCAACTGTAGTCATCATTAGTTTGTAATTTTAGTTAATAATCATATGTTGTCATTAATAATCGCTAGTTTGTAATCTTAGCAGTCATCTTCAATTTTCTACCTAATCTGCTATTGCAGTTTGTTTGTTATTTTTAAATAAATTCAATACATTCTAGACTGCTATGTACAACAAGAGGAATAAGACAGTTCAATAAAATAAAAAACTTTATTTCTCTCGTCTTTACTGTTCAGTCACCTTGTGAGCAGATTTTGTTTTTCATTCTTGCAGATTTATTATTTATGTATGCAAGTATAGAGTAAGTGCTAAGTTTTAATAATCTTCAATTGGTATCAAAGCTGGTTGCAGGACTATTTTTTTTGCAAAAGTTGCAGGTTAATGGTTCTTTCCAAGAATTATTAGAATGTCAAATGGTGGCATTTTTTCATTCTAGCTTCCGGTGTTTACCGAGAGACAACTAAGCTTACTCGGAGTATAAAGTTGAAGACCCTAATATTATCCCAAGATATATGGAATTTACTAGAAGGGGATACACGAAACCCGTAGATAAGAATGCTTTAAAAACAAATCAACAAACTCAATTGAAAGAAGACAAAAAAAGGACAATCGAGCTCTTTTTGCTATCCAATCTACATTGGATACATCAATTTTTCCCATATAGTTGGTATGACAAAGTCAAAGGACACATGGGTGGTGCTACAAACGCATACCAATGATTTGACAAAATAAGGTTGGTAAGACTTCAAACCCTTCGAAGATATTTTGAAAGTTTAAGTATGAAGGAAGCCAAGTCTATTCAAGAGTTTATTACTAGGGCTCTAAGTATTGTGAACCATATTAAAACTCAAGGGGAAAGTGTCATAAAGCAAAAAATTGTAGAAAATATTTTGAGATCTCTTCCTCCAAAGTTTGATCCATTGGTCATAGCCATCGAAGAAAGTAAAGATCTAACCACATTCAAAGTTGTAGAGTTAATAGGTTCTTTGCAATCTCATGAGGAGTGTATGCAATGTTCTACAATGAACTTAGTTCAAGCCTTCCATTCTACTATACGAATTGAAGAAAAATCTACAACACCTTCTCAATCAAATAAATCTCAAGGGGAGTCTTATACATCTACAAGACGTGGCAGAGGAAGAGGAAGAGGAAACAAAAGAGGAAGAGGAAGAAGTTCTATGGATCGGAGAAACATCCAATGCCAATATTGTGAAAGGTATGGACACTATGAATTTGAATGTAGAAATAAAAAATCTGATTTGAATAAGTCAAGAGCCAACTATATTGAAGAGTCTTTTGAAGAAGAAAACACTCTACATTCTTAGCTTGCAATTTGGTAAAATAACCTCAAAAGGATGTTTGGTTCTTGGATAGCGGTTGCTCAAATCATATGACAGGTAAATCTGATCTCTTTGTCAAATTAGATGAATATGTAAGGAGTCAAGTAAAATTTGGTGATGATAAAGAGGTTGATGTAATGGGAAAAGGTACCCTTGCAATGAAAACTAAGCAAGGAGAAACTACATTTATTCATGACACTTTGCATGTGCCCAAATTATAACATAATCTTTTAAGTATTGGATAACTTGTAGTAAAAATTACAAAGGTTGTGTTTGAAGATAATTGCTACAAAATATTTAATAAATCAACTAATCATTATCTTGTAGCAAAGGCTTGTATGACAGAGAATAAATTATTTCCTCTCACTGGATTCCACTAAGATGCATGCCCTACAGAAACCATAGATGATTCATGGTTATGACACCAATGGTATGTTCATTTACATTTTCAAGGATTAAGTTTGCTTCATAAGAAAGGCATGGTGAGAGGACTTCCTACAATTTAGGAAACATAAGAAGTTTGTTCAGGGTGTGCACTTGAAAGCAACATCGAGACAATTTTTTAGTGAAAAAATCAAGGAGGAAAAATGTCCTCTAGAGCTTGTGCATAGTGACCTTTGTGGTGAGATGCAAGAGGAATATTTGGGTAAGAATATTTACTTTCTCGACATTTATCGATGATTTCTCACGCCACACATGGGTTTATTTTCTTGAGCGAAATATGAGGCATTTGAATGCTTCAAGCATTTTAAGGTTATGACAGAAAATCAAATCGGTATTCTCTCAAAATACCGAGAACATATAGAGGGGGAGAATTCACTTCCAATGAGTTTTCTAATTTTTGTAATACTCATGGAATTAACAAACAAACTGCAACAACAGATTAGGTAGAAAACGAAGATGAATATTGATATTACAAACAAACTAATTATTAATAGAAACATCTGATTATTAATTGAAAATTACAAAATAATGATGACTACAACAAACTAATGATGACTGCAGCTTGAGCTCAAGTAGTCAAGTGGAAGTGAGGATGATTGAAGAGTTGATCATGCATCCTTCAAAGACCAACATTTATATCCCAAACTAGTTTCATTTCCAGATGAAATCTTTGATGTTCTACCTCGAAGTGATACAAATGGGTGATTACATGAACACCGTACAACCTTTAAGACAACTTTACTTAATTGTATACCTGAAAAACTAAACCCCCATGTTGGCTCATCACCCAATTTTGATTGTAATATAGCCGCTACATGCACCCATATGTCTTTACAAGATTTTTGATGTAGTGGAAATGTTTGGTGTAATTGCAATATGTAACACCCACATTTACACACACAAATACAATAGTAAAATACCAGGATAATTTTTTTGACTTACATTTCTCACTACACAACACCATAAGGGCTCCAAAAAGGAAAACTCAACGTCACATACAACACTTACACAAGTCATCGACTCACCTAGACACATGAAAACACCATATACAAGTCTATGCCACACTTTCCCCAATGAACGAATGCTAGCAATAACCCAACCACAAGAAAAGGACTCAAGGATTGGCAAACCCACAACACATCATTTCTTTAAGTGCATCTTAGTTATGATTAACATTCCAAGAACATTATTGTGCAAGGATAATTTTCTCCTTTTTCCACCAACAAATTCTTAAGTTCATTCCACATTTAAATTACAATTTAACCATTTTAAGTTGGATTTTTATCCTTTACGGAAATTTCCATAACTTACATACTTATTTGGCATAATTCAAATTGCATATAAAGTACTTAATTATCTTGTTCTTATGTTAAGAATATGCTTCTCAAACATTTATTCAATGTCTACATTTTACCCTTACAACTCAAGTGAATCTGACTTGATGTCCAGAAAGTAATATTAGGATTTAAGGAGGGTGGTTTAGATTCAAGATACCTTTCTTTTCCTTAAATATTCTTCGAGCATGGTATCTTTATTTCCCGATTCAACATTCCCACAACAAAAATTGTATTTAGATTATATATATATATATATATATATATATATATATATATCTTTTGTTTTTCTCGAAGTTTGATCTCACCAAGGGAAACTCATATTATTTGTAACACATGAAAAAGTTTAATTGAGTTATAAGGACTCCAAGAGTGGCATTATTCCTAACCTCATATCTCATTTTTTTAAACTCTTATATTTTTATTATTACTCTTATATGTTTTACTTTTACATCGCATTATGGTCTCACTATTACCATCGCTTTATAACAAAAGAGTTACGAAAGTACTTTCCTGACATCTTGAAGAAGTACATGATTGGAAGTATTGTAAACTACACATGAACCATCAGTGTTTTGTGTTCAAGATAAGATCCCATGGTTCTTCCTTTCATGATTTCACAAGTGAAATTTATTTTATTCTTATTGTCATAAAAGGGCATAACAAGGGATTATGAGACAAGATTTTAGTTTCCTGGGTTCTCTAAAGTCAACATCTTTCAAACCAATTTCGTTAGCAAGGAGTTACTTATAATTTTCTACCCACAAGTTAACCTCCTAATCAACTAAGGTTTAGTTTGATTTCAATTCTCACTCAGGATTTACGCCCTATTATAGATTAGATTAAGGTTCAAAAATATATTTACCCTATAAACCCTCCGTAAAAGATCAAGGCATTATATTGTCACTAGCCAAAGATAAGACATTTAGCTGAGAAGATCTAAAGAAATCATTAACAGATTTTAAGTGATAGAAAAACTATTTCCCTAGCTCCATGATGTCATCTGGATCCCACAAACAATTCATTTGATGAAGAAATTTAATTCTAAATCTATCTTCGAAAGACAAGGTAATCCACCAAGATACGAAGGAAGATCTAGCTCTACTTACTCCAGATAAAGTTTGACTATGTCACTCCTATCTATCGGGTTTATGACAATGTCACTAAACATACTGACTAAGACGATAACCCCATCCTTGGGCTCTTATTTACCTAAACTAGGAGGTTCCATTGAGTGCATAGTTTAAGTTCATTCTACGGTTTTCAATTTCTTCGATGGTAAAAGGATCACACATGAAGACATGTAACACATGATCTTATACTAGGGTTGATCGCTGTTTTGATTGAATCTCTTTATTACATTTACAAGGTAAGAATATAACCCAATAGTTAATTAATCATTTATTGAACACTGAAAATGCATTACAATATATTAACTTCAAATTCATTTACTATATATGTATATATATATCAAACCCTTTTACCATACACAACTATAAATCAAATTGAACTTGTGATTAATGCACATTTCCTAAGATATCCCTAAAAATAACATCTCATACATATTAACAAATTTCAAATACAAATTTTCGATAAAAAAGACTACATTATACATATATTCATTTTACAATGACCTATATAAATTACAATAAGAAATAATGAATTACACATCGCCTTTTGCCATCTTTCTTGCATCCTGCAAAACCATGTGAGCATGAAATCAATGATAAATCGCTGGCATGGAATCCACCCTAATCTAACATAATTAATGTTTTTCAGTTCCCCATTTACATATAATAATAATTATAATTTACATTTGAAAGAAAAGGTTTAGAAACATGAATTCATTTCATTTCATTTCACTTCATTTCGTAACCAAGGAGAGAGAAAGAGAAAGGAGAGAGAGAAACACCATTTTGTCAAAAGTTCTATTTCACACAACAAGTTACACTATGGAGTTTTCAAACAATTATTTACATGTTTCAAAAGTTTCCACGGTGGTTTGGCAACCCGACAAGGGTCCTACAACTTTCTTTTTACATTTTCTTGCTAGCTAAAAAAATGTTCAAAATAGACTCGAGGCTAAGGAACCACTTTCAAAATTTGTCGTCCAATGAGAAAACACACCACGGTTAAATTTTTACGTGCCCACTTATATACCAAGAGTTCAATAGGAATTGGCAAAATTCAGAACTAACGAACGGTTTACGATTGGCTAGTTTTCTCGGGGCCATTAGTCGCAATTGGCCTAGTTGCAAATGATTAAAAGTTAGCTCGAGGGCTAAAAAAACCACCTCCAAAACTAAGGTTCGATGGATGAATGTGCAACGAGAAGTTTCCTACAAGTTCCCTTATATATGGAGAATTTTTCATAGTCGACATAATTGAGAACTGACAAATGAATTTTAAATGATGACAGTTTTTCAGAGCCACTAGTCGTAGTTGAGTTAGTTTGACCTAGTCAAACAATGATCAGAGGCCTACAATACCCCTTTTCCAAACTCACTAGGGATGTGTTTTTCCTAAACCGAAGGTTCCAGAAATTTTTTAGTAAAAATACTAGAGGTTTGTGAAGGTGGTCAAGCATTTCGTTGTTCAGGGACCAAATGGTGGTTCAAAATGAAATCCACCTTTTCAGTTTTAACAACTCCCTTAAAAGTAGAAAACGGAGTAACTCCTAGAGAGCGGGAAAAAGAGCGCAAACGGTCACACAGGGTCGGGCTAATGCTTGACGTAACTCTCTATATAACAAGGAGCACATACGATGTTTGACTTTTCTTTTACGTGGCTTAGAGTGTTGTTTTTCGAGTCTTGGAAAAATTGCATTTTTCTCTTCCTAAATTTAAATGGTAGGCAAAAGGATTGTTTGATTTGACAACATCATCTAACTCTTGCTAATACCACTAGATGTGAGCACCTAATTCAGATATTCTAGTATCATCGTATAGGGTTATGGTAGTGACCACAATTAATGTTTAAATTGTAAATCGGTTTCAAACATTACACGGTGTAGTTCTATTTATTTACACTATTTAAATTTAGTTACATATCCATTTGTAAGATTATCGATTAGTTTAACATTTCTATAACATTGCAAATGAAGAACCTAAATTACAAAAATTATGAAAGAAAAGGTAAGGGAGACCATGCCTGACAATATTAATGTCCATAGGGAAAGAGTTTCTCCAAGAGGGTTCATTCGCATTCCACAAGGCCCCAATTCTCTTTTAGCATTCTGCCACATAGTTCACGTTCTTTGGCAACCTCTCCATTTTGTACCATTCATGAAAACATCTAAGGCCATGTATGAGCGATACTAGAAAAAATGATTAGATACACTAAACTAATGAACTTTCCTTAAAATCAACTCGCCACATAACACATGTTGTCATTCTAACACATTATTCCTCACAAACATCAGCTCTTTATAATAAAAAAATCAATACACCTTGCCAACAAATCCAATCCAAAGTGGCCGCAAAAACTTAAAAAGCTATTATCCTTCCTAACAAACACTTTCAAGGCATGATCGAAGCCCCAAATTACCAACTTAAGCGCTTAAGCGGTCCCATGATAATGAATAGGCTAAACAAACATTAGATCACATGCTTATGCAGTCCTTTAACCTGTTCCAACATCCCCATTTGACACAAAATAGGAAGGATATTGGCAAAAGCTATGGAAAATGGCTTGCCCTACCAGCTTACCTTTTCTTGAAAGTTTCTACGCCTTCTCAACAAACCCATTTTGTGCATAACTAGCAAGATCGATGTTGTTAAAAAAGCCACGTCCTTTTAAGACATTATGAAAAATAGTGCATGTACTGTCTACACTACAACATTTTTCAAACACACCTACCATGACCATAACAACAACAACAACATCCGACAATATTCCTTAATCTTTTATGATTTGAAGGAAATCTATAGATTTCCAAACCCCGCTCCAAAGATCTTGTTTTATCACCGGGTGGGGAGACGCCGGCAGGAGGTGGACGAAATCTAGGTTTAAACCTAAAAATGCATTTTCTTAAAAGTTTCAAAAGCCTTTACAAAAAGCACATTTCATGCAAATCCTGTAGTCAAAGCATTACATGAAACCATGTTTTTTTAAGAGACTCTGTCAAACAGTTCATATGCCACGCGTATGCTCCCATGTTTTGCATTCATATTAACTAGGGCACTAGAAAATACATCATCTGACAAATCCCCCACTTCAACGCAGGCTAGGAAGAAGCTATAAAAAAATCAGATTTCCATTATGCTTTGATGGATGTCCATTGCTGTTCCTGCGCTCATATTTTGACACATCCTGGAAGTGCACATGCCAAGTAAACCTATGGTGGTTGTGTGGGTACATTTTCTTGGTTCTAAAAGAAAAAATATGAAAATGAAATAGCTGTGCATTACAACCATATTGCCCCATGTCCCCACAACACTCCCGTCGCTGCCAATATCCAAATACTACTAAATCTGCAAAGTTAACTTGGGTCACATCGAGGTCAAAGTCTATAGATCTCAATAAGTACGTGTATCATTTTGCAAGGGATGGCTAGTTTGAAAGGCTGAATGCTCCACTGACAACTCCTACAACATGCCACCTCCCACCCACTTGCCCACCAAACACATTCAATTGTTCCCCCATTTTACAGCTTTAATTTAATTTGTTGGTGCTCATTTTGATCTCGCACCAATTGCCCCAATTTCCTTTGATCTACATGTTATGAAATGTTTATCTCTCGATGTGGATGTTCTAAAGATTTTAAATCCATTTTAATGCCTTGATTTGTTTGCAGAATCCATTGTCATGCCCTTTTTTTGAAGTCTCCAAGTTTTCCTGTTTTGCCCTAATTTCTTCAAAATCCATGGCTTTGCCATTTTTTTCCTATTTTTCCCTGATCATGGAAGCTCGAGAATGATCAATTTATATTTGTATGCATTTGAAAATCCAAATCCATGGTTGAAAGATGCTTGGAACCATGATTCACTTGGTTTTGTTTCAAATTTTTTATCCATAGCGAAAAATCGATTCGGGCATAAAAGGTGAATTTTAGTGTTTTTGGCCTCGACGGGCATCTTTTTCCTGTCAAATTATTCCTTAGCATTCGGTGGTCACGTGGCTTCTTTTGGTTGGTCAAGGGATGGCGGGAAAATGTTTTAACTTGTTGCTTTCTTATTTTTTGGCAAAAAGGCAATTTTGGTCCCGTAGCTCCGCTCAATTCTGATTGGTTCTTTTAGTACTTACATGGCTTCTTCTAATTAGATGAGGTGCGGCGGGTTTGTTTTATGAACTTGTTATTTTTGGCTACTTTGGAAAAAGTTTAAACTTGCCCCGTGGCCCCACCAAGCTCTGATTAAAGCAAAATTTAAGTGGCGGGGAAGATTTCTTATTTTTGCCCCGAAGGTGTATACATGTTCATTTTTGATTTGATGCGACTCGACGGGTCTTTTTGGTGAAATTTTCCACTTTGGTCACATTTGTAAAAAATATCAAATTGGCCCTGTGGCCCCGATAACATCTAATTGGTTATTCAACAGATATGAAGCGGTAGGGAAAAAGTCTTACTTTGACCCCGCAGAAGGACACGTGGCAAAGTTAAAAGCGGAGATGTGGGCCTTCGAAAGTGTTGGTCTGAAAATCTGTCGGGCGGGTAGATCTATGGATAGACGAGCCAACAGTGTGTAGGGCTTATCCCCTCTTTGAGAAAGCAAAGTGAAACTGGTTTATTGCTATTCTACCAGTAGGAATCTGTGCATGTCTCAAAATATTCTGCCTTCGGGGGTTTGGGATCTCATCCCAGTAGAGGTGCTTCCAACTGTGAAAGGAAAGGAAAGAAGGGAAAGATGAAGATAAGATAGATCCGAAGGGAGAAAAGAAATGAATTCCAAAGCAGAAAGATCAGAAGGTCTATGTTTTGGGATTGGTAATAAATGGAGCCAAACCTACTTGCATAGATGAACAAAGCAATACTGATGAACAAATGACAAAAAATTAGAAGTAGATTCAACAGAATAAACATACAGATCTAACATAAGAAAGTTCTGATGCATAACATAGGTATTCAACACAAAGTCTCAATATTGTATTAATATTTTCTTCTATTACAAAAAGTACAAAGCCTTTTCTCCTCACTTCTATTTTTTATCTAAAAGTGTCCACACTTGAATACAACAAGTATTCAAGTATATATAGAAGAAGGAGAAGAGAGAAGGCAAAAACCAAAACAATTACAAAAATTACAAAATATCTAAAAGTCAACTGTTGACTTTGGGCAACTTGGTGGATGACAACATCCCATGGTGCAACATGGATGATGTCATCATTTGTGCCAACATACTTTTAGATATTTACAAAAAGAAAGCCAAGAGGAAGAAGGCTATTCATCATCATCTCGCGGCTGGAAGGGAGTATCTTGCTTCGCTTTGTTGTTAGAGAGGTAATGTGGAATCGAGTCCTGATATTCCATGAATTTATTGACCATCGGCTGAAGTTGATCCTGGACAGGACCCTTGGTATGATCGCCGATGACCTCACAAGTCTCTTGTTCATCTCTGAGTTTTTCAGGGAGCTTGAAATATTCATTACCTGCCTCCATCAAAACCCCATAAAATCGTAGCAGCTAGAAGGTTATTGATGGATTCAAAGGTCAAAGTGACTTTTGCCCCTAGCCCTCGAGAGACGATCTCCTCAAGATCCGAATGGTTTCATCTGCCTTCCTCAAGGTGAATGAAGGAGTGAGCAAGCCCGGAGACATTCTTAGGAAAATTTGCTCCATTTGATGCATCGCATCTAGGGCTTCCTCCTTGACCTTGTCTATCTTCTCCAGGACAAATTCCATCTGATCACCCGTAGTCCAAAGCAACAAGGATTTTGTTGGGTACCCTGGGGTGATCGAAAATGCTGAATTTAACTAAATCTTTGACTAAATAGTCGAGCATCTTCTGGAATGTCTCATGTTGCAACCTAGCATGGTCCAACTCTTCAGAGATAGGTCCTGCAATTACCTGGAGATCCTTGTTCGCATGGCTAATGTTCTAATATAATTCGGTGAACTTGACAATTACTTCCTCACTATCGTTGAGGATATGATCTCTCCAGGCGGATACTGCCATACCTTGTTCACCAATTTTGGTGTATTCATTTATCTTATCCTGGCTTAGGACCTCAGGAGTTTCGGTGGCAGTTGTAGGAGGTGCACTACCCATTTTCTACAGGGCGTGGAGAAGATGCTTATTCTGTTCTTTTAGTAGCCTCTTCTCTTCCTTTGCTTCTTGAAGCTTCTTGCAAAGGGCATCCACCGCAGATAGGGCCTCTCCTTGAAGGCTTTCAGATGACGTTCCCATTGTGACCTGTGTCACTGTATAATCTGTAGGGGACAGATCCTTTTTATCTTTGAGGGATCGGGATACGCGATCTCCATTACTCTTTCTCCCGATGCACTCTGAGAGAAGCGGGTTATCGGATTTTTCTTCTTAGCCCCCTTTGCTGGGATGATGGAGAAGTCCATAGGTGCAATAGGGACTTTCCTCTTATGTTGGCTCAGGTGCTGAGAAAGCCATGCTGGACCTAAGGGAGTGGGACCAGAGGTGGAAGAGGGAGCAGCTACAGTGGATGAGGGGAAATGCGTAGAGACACTTGGTGGCGGCATCGAGAGAGAGGCCAAGAAAGTGCTCACGGGGGGAGACACTGTGGGGAGGTAGTCGTGAGAATGGAAGGGAGCCGAGAGATGAGAGAAGAAATGGTGGGGGACAACTCTCGAGAGAAGAGAAATGGAGGAAGAGGAAGGGGGATAGTAGAAGATGGGGAGAGGATACAACCAAAGGAATGGTCGCTTGAGTCACGTGAGGAGGGGAAGGAGGAGAGGGAGAAGGGATGGTGGGAACCTCCATGGTTGTAGTAGTGGCAACATCCTGAGTGGATGTGCCCATTGGAACACTATCTCGCCGCTTCTTTCTCTCTAGGATGCCCAAGTTCACAACCTGTTCCTATGCGGCAGAGGGAGGACTCTCAGGAGCTTCTTCTTGAGTGGAGCTTGATTCTCCCTCTTTATCTTTGCCTTTGCCCTTTGGTAGATGTTTCAGCCTGACAGGTGCGTTGCCCAAAGGGGACGTGGTAAAATCTACTCCGAGGTAGATAAGGCCATTCATTCTACACCAATGCTCTATTCGCCGCAATGTTTCCTTAACCCTTACCTCAATGGTCTGAGGTGCCTTTGTTCTATCTATTTCGAAAATGGCCAGTTGTCCCCATCCATGTCTAGATACACCTGATCAACTTCTTGATCAGTTGTTTGGTAACCTTTTGGAACAATGGCCACGCCATATTGAATAATCTCTGCTAGGGCCAGGCGAGAGTGATCCTTTCTTCTGAGTTCGACCTCATGATATAGGTTGATGTAGATGTCCTCAATCTGTGGAACATGGATCGATCGAGTTTTTCCTTTGGGAGGTAATTTCTTGGATCAAAGGTGGGCCTTTCCGGGAAATTGTGTTTTAGGTTAAGCAGCTCTAGTTCTGTAAACATTTCCCGGGCTTTGGTGTGAGAAGTGCAGGTATACCTGCCCACTATGAGGGGGAAAGGAGTTCCACCCTTCTTCCTTTTCAGGCACTTCTCATGATATGTTATGAGCTGCCTGGACAGCTCCAACAGGATCAGCTTAGGGCTAGCATACCTTGGAAATTTGGTGGTCTCCCCTAAGAATTTATCTCGCTCTCGAGATAGGTGAAGGTGGGGAATTGGGTAAATAATGCCCCCCACTTCTCAGTTGCTTGTGACTATGCTCTTGGTCGTCTGACCATGAGTCATATTTGGCCTCAAAAGGTAGATGATGCCGTAGAAGAAAGCATCATTGATCTTGGTGAACTATGGATGTTGTTCTCTAGCCTTTAACTCTAGGTAGTATTCATATATTTTCACCTGAGGCCAAACCCACGCATCGGCTTAGTGTTGGATAATCCTCTCTCGAGGTCAGCAGCAGTAGACTACGTAGGAGTTCATGTAGAATCTCCCGCTTGTGGTGAGTCATTGAGCTTCTCGTAGATGGTGTTGCTTATGATCTTTTCCCATTCAAAGCATTGATCGGCACATTCTTATTCATGGTTTCCAGGTACCTGAGCATCCATTTGTGAAAGTAATGGGCATCAGAAAGCCCAAAAACTCTACTTAGGAACGTGATGGTATCGCTCAGTTCCTCGAGAAGTCACTACGGTGAATAACCTGTGGCCACCTGGTTATCACCTTCTTATTCTTTAAATACACTTCATTCATCAGCTGCATGCATTTTTCTTCATTATCCTCCCACGCCTTGATGCAGTCTTCTTGGCTTACAACCACAAAATGCCGGTGGTGGGGAATGCCTAGCATGATCTCGAAGTGCCGGGTAGTGAGGTTGATTATGACCTCGCCCTTTTCATTTTCGACACACCTTGTGTCTTTGTTATAACAACGGGCCACCACCATCATAAACTCGTTATTCACTGCACTGACGGGGATCCCCCAACAAAATGTAGACCACTTCCCACTAGCTTTTCCATCCAAGGACTGCCTGTGACCCTCCTAGTTCTAGCCCAAAAATCTTCCATGTCAATGTGGCCAAGTTCGAATCTCTGATATCTAGGTCACATTCTACCTGGGACTCGGGCATTCTGACCCTTTGATATTTTTATTTCATCTCTTCCTCTGTGAGCTTAGCCTTTCCTTTGACTTTGACTTGGTTGGCCTTTTGCTTGATGTAGACATATGTGGATCCGAGTTCATGTTGTTGATCCGTATCATAGAATGAGAGAAATAAAGTGGGGTCCATGAACGCGACACGAGGATGATGGCACAAATGACAGTGTAGAGAAATAAATATTTTCATGTGTTTTTGATTGTGAAAGTGACAGGGCGGATGCGCCTATATATAGCCAAAAGTGTAATAAATGTGCCAACCACTTTTTAAAGGGGCGCACCAAAACACGTGTCGACATATAAAACTTTGCACCTTTGGCGCGGATATGTTTTTGTTAACATGAAATTATCTGCGCCTTAAGCGTAAATTTAGGGCTGTCAACATTGGATTTTGAGCGCCTTGGCGCACCAAAATATGGCACAACATTTTTGTTGTTGACAGGAAGGTGCATGCACCTTGACGCAGGCAAGAATGGCACATCACAGGAAGGTGCAACAATTGTTGTGCCAACACTTCAAAGGGTATGCCAAAGGAAATAATGGGGGCACAAATTTATCCTGTGTTGCATAGATAAAAGGTGCACCCACCAAAAAGGACCAAAATGACTAAGCTCGAAAAACTAGATTTCCCGAAAGGGATTTTACAACATTCCGAATGCTGAGGGACCCCGACGAGGAACCAGAACAAAATTTTGGTATGGTTACCTATAAAATTGCCCTCGTCATTTTTATAGGATAACATCTGGCTCTTTCTGGGACTATCTTTGAGTGAAGCTCAAGGGTAGAGAACCCAGATCAACATGTGCCTATCCATTGGGTACAAAGAGTCAAAAACAAGGGCAACGATGAAAGAAAAAACACATGACGAAAAAAGAAAACACACAACATAAAACAAATCAGACAAAGAAGAGAGCAAGCTCTACTTCTTGAATATTTTGAGATGTTGCCCGCTATAGGGAAGCGGGAAATCGGTTCTATCTAGATACGAGAGATAGAAGCTATTCTCTCCATTGAGCTGCTTGATCTTAAAAGGCCCTCTCCATAGAGAATCAAATTTCTAGTACATGCCCTTTGGCTCTCTTCGTTTGTCCCACAAAAGGATGAGATCTCCCATCTGGAAATATCTTTGCTTAGCTTTTTTATCGAACAATCTCTTAATTTGATTCTGATGTTCGGTGATCCTATCGACCACTCTTACTCTTTTTCTTCGAGATCTACTAGATACATGATCCTCTTTTCAAGAGAATTTTGGAAAGTCTCATCTTCAATTGCTCGTGCCAAGCGCAGAGCAGGAAGTTCTAGTAGAAATGGGAAGTTCGGTGTCGATTCCATATAACACTTGAAAAGGTGACATACCGAGAGACCTCTTGGGAGTAATGCGGTCTGCCCACAAAGCATCATACAATGACTTGTGCCACGTTCACTGACTCTCATCAACTAGCTTCCGTATGATGGTCACTAAGTTTTTATTACTGGATTCTACCTGACCATTTCCCTGGGGGTAATAATCCGAGGCGTGGGCCAAGATTATCCCGTGTTCATAGAAAAACCAACAACTTCTCGTGAGGAGAAGTTGGAAGCATTATCAGCAACGATTTTGTGTGGAACGCCAAATCTCACGATGATATTCTCTTTGATGAAATTACAAACAACTTCAGAGGTGGCATTCTTGACAGGTATGGCCTCCACCCATTTGGTGAAGTAATATGTTGCTTGTCGTCAGACATAACTATGTCTAGCACTCGATTGGGGATGGAGTGCTCCGATAAAGTCAATTCCCCACTACCTGAATGGTTCATCAATAATGACCGGCCTGAGGGGAAAAGCAGCCAATTTTGGTTTGCTAAAAAATTGTTGGCAGAGCTCACATTTTGCTACCCAAGTGGTCAGTATCCTCAAAATAACGTTGGCCAATAGTACCTGCTTGCCCGATGATCTTGTGTGACATCTTCATGGAAGAGGAGAAATGACCACCACAGTGAATCATGAAAATTATCAAGTAGCTTTATCTCTTGTGGTTTTTCAACACATCACAAAAAGATGCCATCTATTCCACGTTTGTATAAACCATCATCCCGTGATGACATATCTAGCTGCTCTCTAAGCTTTATAGCACATTTCTCCTTTGAAGTTAGATGAGCTGGGCACTCACCATAAGTGAGAAAAAAGTGATATCAAAACCACTCATCGCTAGTTGCGACAAATAGAACCATGGGTAGAGAATCAACTTTCTTCAGCTGGCCGAGTGTTTTATTGATGCGATCATCCTTTTCCTCAGGGTCTTCTAAATCTTGGTTTTCAGCCATGAGCTGACATAGGCCCTTGCCTCTTACCAGCTTGGTTGGTTTTATATCTAGATCATACTCTTGAACCTTTGTAATCCAATTTCCTCGCAAACTCCCTAACTCCTGTTGAGTTAAATTGACTTGACTGCCGTGTCAGGGACTAGCACCACTGTATGAGAGTTTAGAATATAATACCTGAAGTTCTTGACTGCTTTGACAATGGTGAAGGCATGTTTTTCCAACTGAGACATCTTCAATTCATGAGGCTTGAGGGGAGAGCTCATGAACGCAATTGGGGATTCAACATCCTCAGAATTCTTTTGCATTAAGATGGTCGATACAGTATGCTCAGATGCATAGCTATACATGATAAAATCCTTGGAGAAATCGGGACATACTAGGACTGGTGCGTGAGCGATAGAGGCTTTTATATCCTCGAATGACTTCTTTCCTTCTTCGCTCCACCGGAAATTTTGCGACCCTTTCATCATGTTTGATATGTGGCGAGTCTTTTCAGCAAAGTCGGGAATAAAGCGCTGAGAAAGTTCACTTTTCCAAGAAAGAGTGAACGTCGGTCTTGCTTGTGGGTAAAGTAAGGCTCTGAATAGCCCTAACCCTTTCAACATCTATTTTTGTCCCTTCTTTGCTAACAATGTGTCCCAACAACTTTCCTTCCGTGACTTCAAAACAGACTTTTTCAGATTCAGGGAGATCCCATGCTCTCGGCATCTAGTCAATACTTGCTCCAAATGATCACAATGATCATTTCACTATTTAGAGAACATAGTTAAGTCATCCAAATAGACTACGATGACCTTCCCCATCATACCTTTGAACACGAAGTCCATCGCCCACTGGAAGGTGGCGCCAGCATTGGTTAAGCCAAAGGGCATCCTGCTATAGGTGAATGTACCCCATGGGGTAGTGAATGCTGTTTTGAATTGGTCTTCAAGCGAGACTTCAATCTAATTATATCCTAAAAAACCATCAAGCATGGACAACATTTCTGATCCAGTTACACCTGTAGAACCTGATCCATTATGGGAAGTGGGTAGTTGTCTTTCAAGGATGCTTGATTCAAGTTACGAAAATCTACACATATGCGTATCTCGCCATTTTTCTTGCGTACTGGCACAATTTCGACCCAGTGTGGATGGATAGGAAAATGATCCTTGCATCCAACATCTTCTGTATTTCAGCCTGGATGGTACCTGAGATCTTAGGATTATAGTGCCTCTATTTCTGGTGAAAGGGTTTGACACCCTCTTTCAACGAGATGTCATGTTGGATGTATTTTGGCTTGAAAGACTTTAGATCGACATAGGACCATGCCAATACATCCATGTATTTCTTCAGCAATTTGACAAACTTCGCTTTTCTTCGGGTGTGCAACATTTTCCGATGTTCACAAACATGGATGTTCCACAATACCTAGATTGACCGGCTCGGTCTCTGGAGAGGAGTTAGGATTATCTTGCCTGTTCCTCCTGACAAAACGATCATGTCTGTCGAACAAACGTTCTAGAGAAACCAAACCTTTTGGAATTTTATTTCCTTTGAGCTGACATATGCCATCACTTCCTTTTGATTCACCATCTTGATCAGTAATAGATTCATGGCATGTAGAAGTGGATCCTTCAAAATGAAGCTCACTAAAATTTTCTACCTTTTCCAAAAAGGCAATAAGTTGATTGTCATCATTGAATACCTACCAGTGCTGAGAGTTGTCTGGCACACTTGGGCGGAAAACTACCTCAATGGTATATGTGTTTGTTTTCAAGCCTGGTGAGGGAGCATGAGGGATGCCGAAATGGCTAATGAATCGACCATGTCATTCTGAGCTCTTGGAATGGCTTTTATTGAAAAAGCATCAAATTCTTCAATGTTGTCCCATACCACATTGCGGTAATGCCTGAGCCTTTCATTTTTTACTTGGTATATCTTTTTACTTGATTTACGACTAGCTCTGCATCACCCTATAATTTTAGGTTCTTGATTCCCCTTTCCTTTGCGGCTTGCATGCCAAGTAGCAAAGATTCATACTCAGCAGTATTATTCGTGTTGAAAAACTACAACTTGAAAGAGAGAGGAATAATCTCTTCCTCCGTGGAAATCAACACAACTCCGGCACCGCATCCGCTAGTCGCATAACTACCATCAAATTACAATGTCCATATCTTGTTAAGATCCTCTTCTTGGATGAGAATATCCATTCTATCAAACTCTGTAGACAAGAAATAGTTCCCCATCCCTGATGATTCGAAGAGAATTTGGGCTTTGGGGTCATCGAATTGGTGACCAAGTACTTCTTTTGATTCCGGATCTAATCTTTGCATTACACCTTTGACGGGATTCTTACCTTAGACCACCCATATGAATCTCTCCACCAACTTCACCGCAAAACTCCTTTCTAGTAGAATTTCATATGCCGCTAGAATATCAAGAACGAGAATGGTCATCTTTACTCTTTTCTCTGGGAACACTGTAAATGCAAACACGCGTCTTTGATTTGACCGATCAATGGAACCTGCTTGGTTTCCAAGGAGTAACATCTACCAAAAGGCTTGGTAAGGGTGAGACCCAGAGCATGGGTGACTTTGCCGGCATGACATTATCGGAAGCTCCAGAATCAATTATGCAGTTGCTTAACTTGTGACCATTGATTAGGAGGGAGAGATAGAAAGGTTCTATTTTTCCTGATGCAGAAGTCGAGGCAACATTTATGCGAGATGTAGGAGGAGTAGAAAGAATTCCTTTCGGGGAGATCTGAGGAGTGATGACAGCTTGGATTTGAATATATTCGGTCAACCTTACAAGTTGCTCGGGTTTGACTGAAGATACTCGGCTTCAGACATTTGGATCTTGGTCTTTTTAGCATGATCAATTATGTCAAACACGGCCAAGGGTTGTGTTGATGAAGGAATAAGTCCCTCATTTCGCGATGGTAGGGTAGGATTACTAGTCTTGATAGGAATATGAGAGGGCTGATTCGAGGGGAGATAGGGGAAAATATTTCTTCGAAAGAGACTTAATAACGGGTTGAGCAGGAAGGGGATTACCTCTTTTAGCGATGGTTGGAGGCGTGTTTGACACGGCCTTCTCTTTTTGTATCCTGGCAGCAACTTCTACTTCTTTTCCTTGAGAGTGGGTGAAAACAACATAAGACTATCCGCTCACATATCCTTGGGTACCCTCTTCTTCATCAGATTCCTCCTCATTGAATTCCATATACCCGATAGTAGAGTCGCTAGTCGATTCACCGACATCTTGGTCATCTTCACCTTGAGATGAAGGTTCTTCATAATTTTGCTCCTCTTCTTTGATTTTGGCTAAAGCATTAACCGGAGGGGCCTCAAGTGCCAACCGTGGAGTAGCTGCAGTAGTGTGGCCTTTGAGGAGCATTATTGGAAGTGAAATTTCTTCGTGGGATATCCCGGTATGAAGAGCTGGGAGAAGCCTGAGCTAGCTAATTTTTTAACGTGAGCAAGTCATTCGCCATCTTCTGGAATGTTGATCTTGATGAAGTGACTTGAGAAGGAGTTGAAACTTTCAGCTTGGATGGCTCTCGCTTTAATTCGCCAGATATTAGCAAGTTATCTTCAATTCGAATGGCAGCAGCTTGGGTGAGAACCAGAGTAGTGACTTGTTCTTGCAAGAGTAAGAAACTTACTTTTGAGCTCATGGCGTTGACGAAGAAACACTTTTGATTCTCCGGTGTGGGCAGCATGGCAGGTGGAACACGATTGATTAATGAATTGAAACGGGTGATGAAATCGCATGGTTTCATTGACTTCCTTCTTTAGGTGAGTGATCTTTGACAATAACGCGAATGCGTCTTCGGAAGGCTTATACTTGTCTTCAAAAGCAGCTCGTAATGTGGCCCAACTAGTGATAGATCCGGCCGGCAAATGCTGGAACCACTCTGCTGTGGGTCCTTGCAAGGTCTCTAGAAAGAGGCGAACTGACACATCTTCATGGGTCACATCCAGGATACTGCATGACATGATGAATGCAGATATGTGTGAATCCGTACTTTGGTTTCCGCTTCCATCAAATTTGGGGAAATTCTTTCGGTTTCCATGAGGGAGCACGTGAATAGGATGTGGCAAAGCAAGAGGGCCCATAACATTTCCCCATGGTACTGCCATTTGAACAGCTGGAAAAAGGATGTGAGCTGGAAACATGGTTCCACTGAGCAGTAAAGCACTGCAAAGAGATGAGGATGTTCCTTGTGAAAAATGCTTCCTTCGTGGAGGTGAGACACTTCTAGATGACCGGTCAACTGAACTTAGCGATGAGAAGCGTGCCAGTGTAATACTAAAGTTGTGCCTTTGAAGCAGATCGAAAGTAGGATCGACTTCCCCATGAGCTCTTCTGGCTACGAGTAAATGGTTCACCCGCCAGTGTACCCTTCAGATATGCAATATTTTGGAGCAGATTAAAGAACTCTTTTTTATTGTACTTGCTGATTTTCTGGTTTTATTGACAAAAATCAACAGCATGTAATTTTTCTAGATATTTAATTTTATCCTCTTTTTGAAAACCGATTGCGGTTAAATGACAAATATTAACAAGGATAAAATAATGGCCAACTTAGTAAGCTGATTTTCGATCTTAGAGTTGACTTTTGCAAGGGTTTGAAATTTTGTAAAACAATCAAAAACTCGATCTACGAAAAAATATGGGTTTTTATAAAAACTCAACGAACTAAAGATCTTTAACTAGCCCAGATCTATGGATCTATGAAGAAAATTTTCAGTTTGGATCACTTTTGCAAAAATTTTGGATTTTGAACAAAAAGTTAAAATTTGCAAACAAGTAGTGATTTTTACGGTTTTATTGATTTTCTATCATACCACTACCATAGATCTGTTCGATCCCCAATGGAGTTGCCAAAAATCAAGTTGGTCTAAAAATCATCAGGGCAGGGAAGATCTATGAATAGACAAGCCAAAAGTGTGCGGGGCTTAGCCCCTCTTTGAGATAACAAAGCAAAACTGGTTTATTGCTATTCTACCAGCAGGAATCTGTGCAAGTCTCACAATATTCTACCTTCGGGGGTTTGGGATCTCATCCCAGTAGAGGTGCTTCCAAATGTGAAAGGAAAGGAAAGAAGGGAAAGACGAAGATAAGATAGATCCGAAGGGAGAAAAGAAATGAATTCCAAAGCAGAAAGATCAGAAGGTCTATGTTTTGGGATTGGTAATAAATGGAGCCAAACCTACTTGCATAGACAACAAAGCAATACTGATGAACAAATGACAAAAAAGTAGAAGTAGATTCAATAAAATAAACATACAGATCTAACATAAGAAAGCTCTGATGCATAACACAGGTATTCAACACAAAGTCTCAATATTGTATTAATATTTTCTTCTATTACAAAAGTACAAAGCCTTTTCTCCTCACTTTTAGTTTTTATCTAAAAAGTGTCCACACCCTGAATACAACAAGTATCAAGTATATATAGAAGAAGGAGAAGAGAGAAGGCAAAAAGAAAACAAAAACTAATTACAAAATATCTAAAAATATCAAAAGCTCATTGACTTTGGACAACTTGATGGATGACAACATCCCATGGTGCAACATGGATGATGTCATCATTTATGCCAACATACTTTTAGATATTTACAAAATGAAAGCCAAGAGGAAGAAGGCTATTCATCGTCATCTCGTGGCTGAAAGGGAGTATCTTGCTTCGCTATTGTTCGGGAGAGGTAATGTGGAACTGGGTCCAATATTCCATGAATTTACTGACCATCGGCTGAAGTTGATCCTGGGTAGGACCCTTGGTATGATCACCGATGACCTCGCAAGTCTCCCATTCATCTCTAAGTTTTTCAGGGAGCTTGAAATAATCATTACCTGCCTCCATCAGGTACCCCAAAAAATCGCAGAGTTTAGAAGGTTATTGATGGATTCAATGTCGAAAGTGACTTCTGGCCCTAGCCCTTGAGAGATGATCTCCTCGAAGATCCGAATGGTTCCATCTACCTTCTTCAAGGTGAATGAAGGAGTGAGCAGGCCCGGAGACATTCTTAGGAAAATTTGTTCCATTTGATGCATTGCATCTAGGGCTTCCTCCTTGACCTTGTCTATCTTCTCCAGGACAAATTCCATCTGATCGACCCGGTAGTCCAAAGCAGCAAGGATTTTCTTTGGGTACCTGGGGTGATCAAAATGCTGAATTTAACTAAATCTATGACTGAATAGTCAAGCATCTTCTAGAATGTCTCGTGTTGCAACCTAGCATGGTCCAACTCTTCGAGAGATAGGTCCCGCAATTTCCTGGAGATCCTTGTTCACCTGGCTAATGTTCTGATATAATTCGGTGAACTTGACAATTACTTCCTCGTTGTCTTTGAGGATCTGATCTCTCCAGGTGGATACTACCATACCTTGTTCGCCAATTTTGGCGTATTCATTTATCTTATCCTGGCTTAGGACCTCAGGAGTTTCGGTGGCAGTTGTAGGAGGTGCACTGCCCATTTTCTGCAGGGCGTGGAGAAGATGCTTATTCTGCTTCTTTTAGTAGCCTCTTCTCTTCCTTTGCTTCTTGAAGCTTCTTGCAAAGGGCATCCACCGTAGATAGGGCCTCTCCTTGAAGGATTTTAGATGACGTTCCCATTATGACTTGTGTCACCGTATAATCTGTAGGGGATAGATCCTTTTATCTTTGAGGGTCGGATATGCGATCTCCATTACTCTTTCTCCCGATGCACTCTGAGAGAAGTGGGTTATCAGCTTTTTCTTCTTAGCCCCCTTTGCTGGGATGACAAAGAAGTCCATAGGTGCAATAGGGACTTTCCTCTTATGTTGGCTTAGGTGCTGAGAAAGCCATGCTTGGACCTAAGGGAGTGGGACCAGAGGTGGAAGAGGGAGCAGCTGCAGTGGATGAGGGAAATGCGTAGAGACACATGGTGGCGGAATCGAGAGAGAGGCCAAGAAAGTGCTCACGGGAGGGGAGACACTGCAGGGGAGGTAGTCGTGAGAATGGAAGGGAGCTGAGAGATGAGAGAAGAAATAGTGGGGGACAGCTCCGCGAGAGAAGAGAAAATGGAGGAAGAGGAAGGGGGAATAGTAGAAGATGGGGGAGAGGATACGACCAAAGGAATGGTCACTTGAGTCACATGAGGAGGGGGAGAAGGGATGGTGGGAACCTCCATGGTTGTAGTAGTGGCAACATCCTGAGTGGATGTGCCCATTGGAACACTCTCTGCCGCTTCTTTCTCCGGGGATGCCAGAGTTACAATCTGTTCCTGTGCGGCAGAGGGAGGACTCTCAGGAGCTTCTTCTTGAGCAGAGCTTGATTCTCCCTCTTTATCTTTGCCTTTGCCCTTTGGCAGATGTTTCGGCCTGACAGGTGCGTTGCCCAAAGGGGACGTGGTAAAATCTACTCCGAGGTAGATAAGGTCGTTCATTCGGCACTAATGTTCTATTCACCTCAATGTTTCCTTAACCCTTACCTCAATGGTCTGAGGTGCCTTTGTTCTATCTATTTCAGAAAACGACTAGCTGTCCCCATCCGTGTCTAGATACACCTGATCAACTTCCTGATCAGTTGTTTGGTAACCTTTTGGAACAATGGCCACGCCATATTGAATAATCTCTGCCAGGGCCAGGTGAGAGTGATCCTTTCTTCTGAGTTCGACCTCATGATACAGGTCGATGTAGATGTCCTCGATCTGTGGAACGTGGATCGGATCGATTTTTGCCTTTGGGAGGCAATTTCTGGATCAAAGGTGGGCCTTGCCGGGAAGTTGTGCTTCAGATTAAGTAGTTCCAGCTCTGCGAACATTTCCCGGGCCTTGGTGTGAGAAGTGCAGGTATACCTGCCCACTGTGAGGGGGAAAGGAGTTCCACCCTTCTTTCTTTTCAGGCACTTCTCATGGTATGTTATGAGCTGCCTGGACAGCTCCAACAGGATCAGCTTAGGGCCAGCATACCTTGGCAATTTGGTGGGCTCCCCCAAGAAGTTAGCTGCTCTGAGATAGGTGAAGGTGGGGAATTGGGTAAATAATGCTCCCACTTCTCGCCTGTTGTGACTATGCTCTTGGTCATCCGACCATGAGTCATATTTGGCCTCAAAAGGCAGACGATGCCGTAGAAGAAAGCATCATTGATCTTGGTGAACTGTGGGATGTTATTTCTCTAGCCTCAACTCTGGGTAGTATTCATATATTTTTACCTAAGGCCAAACCCCGCATCGGCTCAGTGTTGGATAATCCCTCTCTGAGGCTGCAGCGTAGACTACGTAGGAGTTCATGTAGAATCTCCCCGTTGTGGTGAGTTGTTGGAGCTGCTAAGAGATGGTGCTGCTTATGATCTTTGCCCATTCAAAGCGTTGATCAAGAACATTCTTATTCATGGTTTCCAGGTACCTGAGCATCCATTTGTGAAAGTAATGGGCATCAAAAATCCCAAAAACTCTACTTAGGAATGTGATGGTATCACTCAGTTCCTCGAGAAGTCACTGTAGTGAATAACCTATGGCCACCTGGTTATCACCTTCTTATTCTTCAAGTACACCTCATTCATCAGCTGCATGTATTTGTCTTCGTTATCATCCCACGCCTTGATGCAGTCTTCTTGGCTTACAGCCACAAAATGTTAGTGATGGGGAATGCCTAACATGATCTCGAAGTGCCGGGTAGTGAGGTTGATTATGACCTCGCCCTTTTCGTTTTCGACACACCTTGTTTATTTGTTATAACAGCGGGCCACCACCATCATAAACTCGTTATTCATTGCACCGACAGGGGACCCCCAAAGAAAATGCGACTCACTACCCACCGCTTTGTCCATCCAAGGACTGCCTGTGACCCTCCTGGTTCTGGCCCAAAATCCTCCATGTTAATGTGGCCAAGTTTGGAATCTCTGATATCTAAGTCACATTCTTGCCTGGGACTCGGGCATTCTGACCCTTTGATATTTGTATTTCATCTCTTCCTCTGTGAGCTTAGCCTTACCCTTTGACTTGGTTGGCCTTTTGCTTGATGTAGACATATGTGGATCTTCGAGTTCAGCCATGATCCGGAATATAGAATGAGAGAAACAAAGTGGGGTCCACGAACGCGACACGAGGATGACGGGCGCGCTGACAGGTGCAGAGGAATAAAGATTTTCACGTGTTTTTGATTGTGAAAGTGACAGGGCAGATGCACCTATATATAGCCAAAAGTGTAATAAATGTGCCAACCACTTTTTAAAGGGGCACACCAAAACACGTGTCGACATATAAAACTTTGCACCCAGTGGTGCGGATATGTTTTTGTTAACATGAAATTATCTGCGCCTTAAGCACAAATTTAGGACTGTCGACACTGGATTTTGAGCACCTTGCGCACCAAAATATGGCGCAACATTTTTGTTGCTTGACAGGAAGGCGCATGCACCTTGGCGTAGGAAAGAATGGCACATCATGGGAAGGCGCAACAATTGTTGTGCCAACACTTCAAAGGGTGCGCCAAAGGAAATAAAGGGGGCACAAATTTATCCTGTGTTGTATAGATAAAAGGTGCGCCTACCAAAAAGGGACCAAAATGACCAAGCTCGGAAAACTAGATTTCCTGGAAAGGGATTTTACAACATTCCAAACGCTGAGGACCCCTGATGAGGAACCAGAACAAAATTTTGGTATGGTTGCTTGAAAATTGCCCTAGTCAATTTTACAGATAATGTAGAAAGCAAGTTGGATAATTTTCCATTTTGGAATAATGGAATAAAGGTTCTAAAATGAAAGTGCACCCTTGAAAAATCATATTAAAGCCTTATAAGGTTGTTGAAGTTGAACCATTGAGACGTGTGGTAGTTTGAAAAGTCAAGAGGCGGGAGGCGGGCCATCGGGGCAACTTGGATTTTTTTACCCCTTGTTATTTAAAAGATTAAAATCATCAAAATGACCTGCGGGCCCGACAGAGAATAGTCAATTTTTTTCTCCAAATCAACGGCGGTGGTGCAAACTTTCGGGAAATTTGGAAAATTTTCCTTTTGTGGAGAAAGGGGTCAAAAGTGTAAAAAGGAAGCATGGTTCTGCTGGGACCCACATCAGAAACTAAAAGCGGAAGGGCGGAGCTGCGGGGAAAATTTGGAAAAATTTCCCTTTTCCAAAAAAGAGGTGAAATAACAGAATTTAGCCATGGTTCCTTTGGGACCCACATTGGGACACATGTCAAGCCCATTTTTCAAAGGCGAGGGCGGAGCAAATTGAGAAAATTTTCATTTTTTCCAAAAACATGTAAAAAGTAAAAAAGAACCCTTGGGTCCATCTTAACTCAGATCTCCCACGTGGGCGGTCCAAATTCAAAAGAAAGATCGACGACAACTGTGCATCTATATCTGATTTTCTGCCATTTTTCTCCAAAGCTCCTGGGGATGCGTATTCTTATGGTTTTTATCATTTCTTGGAGTCTCCTGCATGCCAAATGAAAAGGAATATTAATTTGATATCCTAGTTGGGTGAGAGAAATCTGAAGATGTCTTTTACCATTAAGATGTGATCTGACTATTGGCCTTGATTTGATTTTCTAGTTTTTTCTTCCTCGGCACACAAAGAACCAGATTGTGAGTGGAGGAGGAGGAAGTAGTTGGCGTGCGAGATGAAGAACGACCTATTAGGTGAAGAATTGAATGTAGGAAATATTTTGAGAGATTTTCCTTCTGCACACCCGACAAAATTTTTGCAACTCCGATTCTCGGGAGTCAACATGCAATGGTGCTTTTAATGTTTTTGGTTTTGAGGGTAAAGCTCTGTTTTAAATGAAGTATTATAAATTACATGAATTTATCGTGCAAATGGTTGGAGTGTTAGAGGTCAGGACTGATTTTTCTAAGAGAAAAGCTTGATAGAACCCGTCCTTCTGAGAAACCATTTGAAGAAACCTGTTTATCTCCTTTGTGTTAAATTTGATCATGTCAAGGTGGTTGCAAGTGTACAACCATTGAAAAGCTTTGAGATTGTTCTAGAAACTTTCCCCTGCTAATAAATTTAATCAAACTTGAGTTAATCTGCATTATTTTTGGGCAAAATTTGTGTTTGCTTCATTTCTGAATGTCTGTAAGTAGTTTTCTTGTTCCCGTTACAATATTACATTGAAATCTTTGTGAATCACACAAGATCTTATCCTTGTGATAGTTTGGTGGCATTTGCAATTTCATTTATCAGAAGATCTTTCATTTGATATTGAAATAAACAAATTTAAAATCACCGTGACTCCTAGCATGACTATAAGATTTTTTTGTTAGCCTTTGAGGGTATCTTAGGCGTGATGAAATAGAGGTTGATAATGTTTAGTTAAGTTTTCCAATTTCAGCCTTAATTTTGGATCCTTGAAGTTTGTGTGAAAAGTGCTGATCTGGGCCTCCATTGAAGCACATATTCTAGTCAAAGGAACATCCTAGATATCCCAAAGCATTCTGTTTTTCAAGCTCTCCATTTTTGTAAAAGTTATCAAGGATCTAGTGAATCAAATTCATCTCTGCCTCACCTCCCACCAAAAATTTATTTAAAAACAACCAATCATACCCATATTACCCCGTTTTGTCTTGTGTGTACAAATACATAATCTCTCACATTACTAAAACATACATAAACAATTAGGTTTTCATTGTCTTTAGTAACCTAAACCTTGCTTAGAAAATATCTCCATTATTTAGGGTGAGGACTCGTGAGAGTTATAATTTGCTGTATTGATCATGTTTTCTTCAAGGTCTTCTCAATCAATCTGCAATGAAGGAAATCTCCATCTCTTGCACAAACAACAAAGCTACAAAAGGGTCCTCTCACCCCGGTTAAAGGCACAAACATAAAGCAAAGGTGAGGATAGATCAAATCCTCTTAAGGGTGCTACCCATTTCTCTACATCTAAGTGATAAAGAGCAAGCTACATTCCTTCCCCAGCTACAAAATGACACACAACGTGCTCTGCTTACCTCTAAGCTTCCTATCAAACCGTGATGCTTCTCACCTTCCGACGGAGAAGCAATTTGGGTACCAACATAATTTATTCCTTTATTTATTTATTTTAGATGGGGCACCACATCTCCCTCCCCTTATAAGAGCATCATCCTCGATGAGATGCACTCGCTAAGGTTAGAAGATGGTACTCATAAGAAAGGAGGGACAATCGAGATTCTTGTCACTAGAAATGATACATGTAGAAAAGTGCGATTACAAGGAGAAGGCATGTTTGAAAAGTTCTTAGATTTTTATGAAGATTAGCATTTCCAGTTTACATCATTACCTATTTTATATTTACTCATTTCCCTTAATAGTACTTACAAGCTCAAGCTCTTAATGTTTCATTGTTTTAGGATTTCAGTTTATTTATTCATTTTTTTGGGGTGCCCAACAAAATGGACATCACAATACCACACAAGGGCCTAACACAACACAAACAACCCATGAGGCATTTACTACATACTTTCATAATTGTATCAGATCACAAGAACTCGACCAAACCATGAAAATAACATACATAACCCTCAAAACACAATACTTGTCACACATGCTTCTGACACAAAGGAACTTGTAACATAAGATGACAACAAAAACATGAAATTCCCAATATGTACACATATAGAGGTTTCACACAACTCAAAATCATAACTATAGCTATATAGGGTCAAGATGGAAACAACATCATACCAACAATGAGGAGCATCAATCCTCAACATCACAAAACACAACCAGACTCACAAGAGTACACATAAATTATAACACCAACACCATACACCTCCCAAAACATCCCAAAAAACTCCATATACTTTCTAAAGCATCAATCACACCCACAAAAATCTCTTATGGCTCCCTCAAGTCTCTTATGCCTCCCTCATGTAATAAAATAAATTTAAATTTTACTTTTCACTCCCCAAAAGAGGCCGATCACCCTATGGCCCTAGGTGCATAGAGTCTAGATACCTCTAACCCAAGTGACATAATAACTCATGGTTCAACAACCCGCTAGTTATCTGTAACTCCTTGGGGCATACCCCCATACAATGAAGTGGGTCCATAGGTTCCACCACTCCATGATGACTCCTATGACCCTATTCCAACACATTATGACATTAGAACCAACATAACAATCCATATCAAATGCCAAGTGGAAACAATCTCAAGCCTTGGGCTAGGCTATAAATTTTTTAAACTTGATACGTAATTTAAAATTGAGAAAAGAAAATGGCTAATTAGCCATGGTTAGTGCAAAATCCAAATGTTAGTGCAACAACCAAATAAATGCCCAAAATATAAGAACATGTCAGTCAAGAAAACTGTTGGTTCTAGCAAGAAAAGGGAAAGTGTTCGATTTACGAATAAAATACATGTATAGGAATAACACATTATGATAACTATGTGGCCTTATACAACCACCAAGGGGGGGTACTCAACGAGTTGCTGCACTTGAAAACATCGAGCCTCAGCTCGTAAAATATCATATCAATAATACAACTGTCATCATCTCTATCTGAATCATCCCGCCACCACTTCGACAAGGCTCAACATAGTCAAAATCACATAGGTTGAATCCATACGATAACCATATTGGGAGAGAGAAAGGAGTACAAGTTTCCATCTAATGAGCCTAAGGTGTCCACGAAACACAATATGCATGACACCCATTGAGCAAGTGCCACACATAACAAACGAACAAAAGTGGGTTTTCAGCCTATGTAAGGCTCCACTTCCTATCTCATACTGCTCGAGTGATTGGTAAACGGTACACATTTCCTCACTCCAAACATACACCTTTACCGATTTCCCTTAGGGTCGGTTAGTGTAGGGTCCACAACATAACACATAACTACATCACTAACACAATGGTGATTCACACAAATTAACCATAATGTCTTACACATGGTATATATACAGGGTAAAACACAATCATTACTTTCACGGGTTACAATACATCACATTACCACATTCTACACCCGAGAGCAATCACTATACAATAGGGATCATATGCTCACCATATGCCCCTAAATCATGACATGAACCATCACATATTACATGAATTATACGTATGAGGAACACAATGTCTAACTTTACAACATATAGTCAATTGCAATACAACATGGTGATGCACATGATTCATCACAATACAATGATGACATCACGATACAATCTAATTCACTTTACACCAATTTTTTCATGCAATACATCAATACACCTACATATCACATAATGACAAAATGCTCCAACACTTCACAATCCACAATAACATTCTTTTGTCACACACAATAAGGTGGTACATCACACGTGAACTCTTCGTAGAATCCATGAAAAGGAGAGATAATAATCTCATCATAAGCACATCAACATGATAAAAAAATGCACTAAGTGACATACACAACATGTGCGTTCACAATTTCACAAATACGATATAGTTCACATCACGCTTATATCACATTACTCTTCCAATATCCACCGCCATCACAACTCCAATTTTCCCTAGAGGCTAGAGAGCATGAACCTCGCTCTGATACTAAATGTAACGCCCACATTTTACACACACAAATACAACAATAAAATACCAGGATAATTTTTTTGACTTACATTGCTCACTACAAAATGCCACAAGGGCTCCAAAAAGGAAAACTCAACAACACATACGACACTTACATAAGTCATCGAATCACCTAGACACATGACAACACCATATACAAGTCTATGCCACACTTTCCCCAATGAACGAATGCTAGCAATAACCCAACCACAAGAAAAGGACTCAAGGATTGGCAAACCCACAACACATCATTTCTTTAAGTGCATCTTAGTTACAATTAACATTCCAAGAACATTATTGTGCAAGGATAATTTTCTCCTTTTTCCACCAATGATTCTTAAGTTCATTCCACATTTAAATTACAGTTCGACCATTTTAAGTTGGATTTTTATCCTTTACGGAAATTTCCATAACTTACATACTTATTTGGCATAATTCAAATTGCATATAAAGTAATTAATTATCTTGTTCTTATGTTAAGAATATGCTTCTCAAACGTTTATTCAATGTCTACATTTTACCCTTACAACTCAAGTGAATCTGACTTGATGTCTAAAGCAATATTAGGATTTAAGGAGGGTGGTTTAGATTCAAGATACATTTTTTTCCATAAATATTCTTTGAGCACGGTATCTTTATTTCCCGATTCAACATTCCCACAACAGAAATTGTATTTAGATTTTATATATATATCTTTTGTTTTTCTCGAAGTTTGATCTCACCAAGGGAAACTCATATTATTTGTAACACATGAAAATGTTTAATTGAGTTATAAGGACTCCAAGAGTGGCATTATTCCTAACCTCAAATCTTGTTTTTTTTACTCTTATATGATTTACTTTTACATCACATTATGGTCTCACTATTACCATCGCTTTATAACAAAAGAGTTACGAAAGTACTTGCCTGACATCTTGAAGAAGTACATGATTGGAAGTATTATAAACTACACATGAACCGTCAATGTTTTGTGTTCAAGGTAAGATCCCAGGGTTCTTCCTTTCACGATTTTACAAGTGAAATTTATTTTATTCTTATTGTCATAAAAGGGCATAACAAGGGATTACGAGACAATATTTTGGTTTCCTGGGTTCTCTAAAGTCAACATCTTTCAAACCAATTTCATTAGCAAAGAGTTACTTATAATTTTCTACCCACATGTTAACCTCCTAATCAACTAAGGTTTAATCTGATTTCAATTCTCACTTAGGCTTTATACCCTATTATAGATTAGATTAAGGTTCAAAAACATATTTACCCTATAAACCCTCCATAAAAGATCAAGGCATTATATTGTCACTAGCCAAAGATAAGACATTTAGCTGAGAGGATCTAAAGAAATCATTAACAAGATTTTAAGTGATAGTACAACTATTTCCCTAGCTCCATGATGTCATCTGGATCCCACAAAAATTCATTTGATGAAGAAATTTAATTCTAAATCTATCTTCGGAAGACAAGGTAATCCACCAGGATACAAAGGAAGATTTAGCTCTACTTACTCCAGATAAAGTTTGACTATGTCGCTCCTATATGTCGGGTTTATGACGATGTCACTAAACATACTGACTAAGACGATAACCCCATCCTTGGGCTCTTATTTACCTAAACTAGGAGGTTCCATCGAGTGCAAAGTTTAAGTTCATTCTACGGTTTTCAATTTCTTCTATGGTAAAAAGGATCACACATGAAGACATGTTACACACAGATCTTATACTAGGGTTGAGTGTTTTGATTGAATATCTTTATTACATTTACAAGGTAAGAATACAACCCAGTAATTAATTAATCATTTATTGAACACTGAAAATGCATTACAATATATTAACTTCAAATTCATTTACTATATATATATCAAACCCTTTTACCATGCACAACTATAAATCAAATTGAACCTATGATTAATGCACATTTCCTTAGATATATCTAAAATAACATCTCATACATATTAACAAATTTCAAATATAACTTTTCTGTAACAAAAGACTACATTATACATATATTCATTTTACAATGACCTATATAAATTACAATAAGAAATAATGAATTACACATCGCCTTTTTGCCATCTTTCTTGCATCCTGCAAAACTAGGTGAGCATGAAATCAACGATAAATCGCTGGCATGGAATCCACCCTAATCTAACATAATTAATGTTTTTCAGTTCCCCATTTACATATAATAATAATTATAATTTACATTCAAAAGAAAAGGTTTAGAAACATGAATTCATTTCATTTCATTTCACTTCATTTCGTAACCAAGGAGAGAGAAAGAGAAAGGAGAGAGAGAAACACCATTTTGTCAAAAGTTCTATTTCACACAACAAGTTACACTATGGAGTTTTCAAAAATTATTTACATGTGTCAAAAGTTTCCATGGTGGTTTGGCAACCCGACAAGGGTCCTACAACTTTTTTTTTACATTTTCTTGCTAGCTACAAAAATGTTCAAAACAGGCTCGGAGGCTAAGAAACCACTTTCAAAATTTGTTGTCTAATGAGCAAACACACCATGGTTAAATTTCTACGTGCCCACTTATATACCAAGAGTTCATAGGAACTGATGGAATTTGGAACTAGTGAACGGTTTACGATTGGTGGCTAGTTTTCTGGGGCCATCGGTCACAATTGACCTAGTTGCAAATGATTAAAAGTTAGCTCGAGGGCTCACAAAACCACCTCCAAAACTAAGGTTTGATGGACGAATGTGCAACGAGAAATTTCCTACAAGTTCCCCTATATATGGAGAATTTGTCGAGTTGTGATGCATTAAGAACCGACAGATGAATTTTAAACGGCGACGGGTTTTCAAAGCCACCACTATATAGTTAGTCAGTTTGACCTAGTCAAACAGTGATCAGAGGCCTACAATACCCCTTTTCCAAACTCACTAGGGGTGTTTTTCCTAAACCGAAGGTTCCAGAAATTGTCTAGTAAAAATACTAGAGGTTTGCGAAGGTGGTCAAGCATTTCATTGTTTAGGGACCAAACGGTGGTTCAAACGAAAGCCACCTTTTCAGTTTTAACATCTCCCTTCAAAGAAGAAAACAAAGTAACATGGCTCCTAGAGAGCGGGAAAAAGAGCACAAATGGTCACACAGGGTCGGGCTAATGCTTGACGTAACTCTCTACATAACAAGGAGCACATACGATGTTTGACTTTTCTTTTACGTGGCTCAGAGTGTTGTTTTGTGAGTCTTGGAAAAATTGTGTTTTTCTTCCTAACTTTAAATGGTAGGCAAAAGGATTGTTTGATTTGATGACATCATCTAACTCTCGCCAATACCACTAGATGTGAGCACCTAATTTGGATATTCTAGTATCATCGTATAGGGTTATGGTAGCGACCACAATTAATGTTTAAATTGTAAATCGTTTCAAACATTACATGGTGTAGTTCTATTTCTTTACACTATTTAAATTTAGTTACATATCCGTTTGTAAGATTATCGATTAGTTTAACGTTTCTATAACATTGCAAATGAAGAACCTAAATTATGAAAATTATGAAAGAAAAGGTAAGGGAGACCATGCCTGACAATATTAATGTCTATAGCGAAAGAGTTGCTCCAAGAGAGTTCATTCGCATTCCACAAGGCCCCAATTATCTTTTAGCATTCTCGCCACGTAGTTCATGTTTTTGGCAACCTCTCCATTTTGTACCATTCATGAAAACATCTAAGGCCATGTATGAGAGATACTAGAAAACACGATTAGATCCACTAAACCAATGAACTTTCCTTAAAATCAACTCGCCACATAACACATGTGGTCATTCCAACACATTATTCCTCACAAACATCGGGCTCTCTATAATAAAAATCAATACACCTTGCCAACAAATCCAATCCAACGTGGCCGCAACAACTTAAAAAGCTATTATCCTTCCTAACAAAACTTTCGAGGTGTGTTCGAAGCCCCAAATTACCAACTTAAGCGCTTAAGCGGTCCCATGATAATGAAGTGGCTAAACAAACATTAGATCACATGCTTATGCAGTCCTTTAACCTGTTCCAACGTCCCCATTTGACACAAAATAGGAAGGATATTGGAAACAACTATGGAAAATGGCTTACCCCTACCAGTTACCTTTTCTTGAAAGTTTCTAAGCCTTCTCAACAAACCCATTTCGTGCATAACTAGCAGTCAACGTTGTTCACAAAACCACGTCCTTTTAAGACATTATGAAAAATAGTGCATGTACCTGTCTACACTACAACATTTTGCAAATACGCCTACCAGGACCATAGCAACAACAACATATGACAAAATTCCTCTATCTTTTATGATTTGAAGGAAATCTATAGACTTCCAACCTGTACTCCAAAGATCCCGTTTTATCACAGGATGGGAGACGCTGGCAGAGGTGGACGAAATCTGGCTTTAAACCTGAAACTGCATTTTCTTAAAAGTTTCAAAGGCCTTTACAACAAGCGCATTTCGTGCAAATCTTGCAGCCAAAGCATTACATGAAACCATGTTTTTTTAAGAGACTCTATCAAACTGTTCATATGCCACGTGTATGCTCCCACGTTTTACATTCATATTAACTAGGGCACTTGAAAATACATCATCTGAAAAATCCCACAGTTCAGTGCATGCTAGGAAGAAGCTATAAAAAAAATCAGATTTCCATTATGCTTTGATGGATGTCCATTGCTTGTTCATGCGCTCATATTTTGACACACCTTGGAAGTGCACATGCCAAGTAAAATTAAGGTGGTTGTGTGGGTACATTTGCTTGGTTCTAAAAGACAAAATATGAAAATGAAACAACTGTGCATTACAACCATACTGCCCCACGTCTCCACAACACTCTCGTCGCTGCCAATATCCAAATACTGCTAAATCTGCAAAGTTAACTTGGGTCCCATCGAGGTCAAGGTCTATAGATCTCAATAAGTACGTGTATCATTTTGCAAGGGATGGCAGGTCTAAAAGGCTGAATGCTCCACTGACAACTCCTACAACACGCCACCTCCCACCCACTTGCCCACCAAACACATTCAATTGTCTCCCCCTTTTACAGTTTAATTTAATTTATTCCTTTATTTATTTATTTTAGACGGGGCACCACACAATATCCAAAGAACCTCTGATTTTTGAACTCTACTTGTGTTTGCAAAAATGACGCATTATATTTGAGATTGTTTACTAATTAGCCTATTGCCAATTGGTACATATTGAAGATTTGACAAGTTTGTGTTATCATCTACAACAATGGAAATCGATGTACTTGTGTTCCCTCTTAGTAACCGGAAGCCCATAAAATTTACCTCTTCCTTTCGCTAGAGGGATGCCTTGTTAGGAGTTCTCATGGTATTTTAAATAGATAAGGTCACAAAGGGTTGTAATATAGATTCCAATTCGGTCCCCTAGCTAAGAGCTGAAACCAATCACTTTGAGCATGTGAAATAGTAGTCATAATATTTTCACATTTAATAATTGAGTAATCCACACAATATGTGGCATATAATGAAGATAAACAAAACACGTGAGATATTAGTAGGCTAAGATGCCTTAATATTCAATATATTCAAAAATAGAATAAATATCCTTGATGAAAGGAACACCATAAAATACACCTTTAGGAAGGAATAACTCATCAAGATCTCCCAATATGGAAATGCCACTTGGTAAGGGACACATCAAGAAAAGACTCTTCAAACTCTTGACAACTATCATAATGATATTCATCTCCTTCGATAAATCTCAATGACTCTTAATGGGCCGGTAACTCCTAATCCCAATGTAGGCCGACTCATTATAAAATATAATTTAATCAACAAGTTACCTATTTGATCTAATATATTATAACAATATAACTAAGGGGTATGTGTGCCACATGTTGACATCCCCATCAACTCATATACATTATAATATCACGTCCCTAGGTACATAACATACCATCCACTTTTTGACATGTTTTAAACATGAGAAGAAACTAAGTAATGAGAGTGCTTCAAATCATTGCATATTTGATCATCCAACAACCCATGCGATAACTCTCTAAACCTTGTTCCTGATATTGCAATGCTACTATGATTCCTTACACGACCATAGTTGTTCCACCTTGGCTTCCATGCATAGTCATATTGATTGTTGAAATATCCTATTATGTGTTATACATCACATAAGTGTTATTAGTATTATCATTGTTTGCATGTGAGTTGTGATAAAATATATGTTTAATAAAAATTTAGAGTAGAGAGATTGGAATGGATTTTAAACTTATTATCAAACACTACAAACCATAAACTAGCAATTGCATGGGCAAGCATAATGGACATGCCGAAGGAGGGATCAATATTTTTATAAAAATATGAAGAAAACCGGAGATGAATAAGAGAATACCTATAAGAAAGTATTAATTGAAGGCATACATAAAGGGGCACTAGCTCAAGCTCCAAATTTCGGGGCACTAGCTCAAGCTCCCTATTTCCCCACCCTCTCTTCCAACAAAAACATAAATGGAGATGCCATCTCACAAGACAATTGGAGGGTGTAGATAGATACATGGGATGACGTAACAATTTGGCCTCCGAAAGGTGAATAGAAACAATGTTGAGATAATACCCTACAATGCATCCAATGTAACTTTCCCCCTTGTTTTGATTCCTTACAAGCCAAACAATTAAAAGGTTAAAGAATTCCACCGAAAGATATATTGAGATTTTGATTACACAATCGTTTTAATTTTGTAGATTTTTTTACATTGATTTTGGAGAAGTGAAGTGTTTTCCTAATGGTTCTAGTGAGGTACATGATTCATCAACTTCAATATGAAGCTCAAGGTTTGATTTGTCTATAGTGGCAACACCCACAAAGTAAATCTTTATCAAAATAATGCCCATTTTGAGGCACTTAAAAGAAGGAATAGCCCACAAGATAACCCACAAGATTCATTTCAATCCTTCGTATTTTAGTCGATGATTTGTTTTTATTCCATTGATTGACATGCCCTACAAAACAACACTAGTCGAGTTGCAACAAAACCCCCTGAAACTAGAAAAAGAATGATAGAAAAGAATTGAACGTCCTATAGGACAAAACAATTAGAAATCTTGAAAATCTGTAAGAACACTAATGAAAAAGGTCTAACCTTGAGTGAATAGAACACTTTTACGGCCATGAAGGGCGTTTTAGCGATTCAATTTCGAGCTCTCGGAGCCCATAGAAACTACCATGGATACTTAAAAAGGAATAGGGCAGCATTGCTTAGTCTTTGAGTCAAACGGATCCACAAGATCCTACACATAAGGAACTAAACCAGATAAATTCATTTGTAGGGACTCATTCACAACCATTTGTAGATAGAGAAACTCATCTCTATTTAAATTAGTTATCCTTCTACTTCTTCCCGTACTCACCATGGTCTCTAATAATGGCCTCCTATTAAAAATTTACAAATAAAATAAATTCACTCTTTCGTTGTAACTAGTCCTACTTATCTACGACTATAGGAATTCCGTGGTGGAGAGCATCTCCGTGGGAGTGCCATGTTATGTTTGCAGATCAGTATTTGAACTGCGTTTATGTGGTGGACGCGTGGAAGATGGAATAATTGAGAGGGGTGTGGAGGGAGTATTAGAAGACAATGAAATGAAGATAAGGGTGACCAAGTTGTCACAGAAAGCGAGAGATGCATTGAACGACGAATCTGGATCATCTCATGCAAATTTTACAGAGTTTATTAATGTCACGGAAGAGAAAATCTGTGTGAGGACTGACAGTTGATAGTTTCTTTCATTGGTGCCGCTCAACGTTCAATAATATGATAAGAATTGCGATTCCAATTTGCCATTATCCTGGCTTCATTGACCATACCTACTTTCATCGTTGTTGAGGGTTCGGTGCAATCGTTTGATATTAGCAAGGGATGCAAATGTATAGAAATGTGGAAGAAATGTTTGTCTAAACTCTAATCATAAGTATGTATTCTAAAACTATTGACTTTTTTGAACGCTAACATTAAATCATAATAATATGTAAATGTCACATTATTCAAAATTTAGAATTTTAATTGACTAGTATTAAAGAATAATAGTGTAGAAATGTCACTTCATGGAAAATATGCACTTATCCTGATATGTTTAAGAATACTAATATTTTTTTTTTTTTGAATATTGTGGATATATAATTAGAAATATTTATTACCACATTTATATTTCTCGCATATTTTCAAAACCAATTTGAATGTATAACGCATGGAAATTGCATTGTATTATAAATTTAGAGTTTTTATATCTTAAAAAAACTAGAGTAAAACTTGAATAATCTGAAATTGTCACATTACTTATATGATATTTTTAATATAAGATTTTTAATCTATTTTTTAGTTGAAAATATTTTGGAAGACGTCAATATTACGAAGCCATTTATAAAAACCTATTTTAGAAAACTAATATAAAATTACATTAGTGTAGAAATTCCACACTATATACAATTTTAAATTTTACATATTTCAAAAAGACTATTATAAAATTAAATTAGTATATAAATAATACATTATATATAATATATATTTATTATTTTCATTGTTTCAAAAAAATATTTCATTTTATTTATGTATAACTAAGTTAATACAATTGAACTTTGATTAGAAAATAAATTATAACGTAATCATGTTGAAAATTAACTATTAACAATAAAAATATTTTTAAAAAATTAACCTAGAAATGTTAAAATAAGTAAAAATATATAAATTATATTATTCTTTCCTATTATATTTGTGTTGCATAGTGGAAATAATGTTTTAATAATATATTACTAGAAAATAAAAAAACAATAAATACTTTTTATTCTCAACTCAAACTTTCATCTTGCATGTTGTCATCATAAACATCAAATTCATTTGAGGCAACTCTTGATATTGCTTTGAACTAATATCACATTTAATTAATCAAAAAATATATTGATCACAAAGTCTTTTCTCTCTTCTATGATAATCTTGTTATCGATAAGATTATCAATTTTTTGGATCATATTTATCACTTGTGTTTTTGTTTCCCTAGTGTGTTCTTGTCCATTACTCTCTTCTTTCAATTCTTCTTGTGGGTTATCTTCATATTCAAGTTCAATATGTTATAATTCTTTCTCATGTACATGTTCCACAACTTCCTCTAATGTTAGAATTTGGAGTTATTTCATAAGACATAAAACTACTAATAGATAATTAATTAAAACTCTTAAAAGTAATGCATTCAATTTTTTAAATTTTTTTGGTAATCTATAGGGATCGGTGAATACCCAATGGCTCAAATTTAACACAAGACAAGTACCACCAATCAAACTCTAGGGTGGCATGCAAATGCCCCATTCCACACACTACATGTATAGTAGGGATCAACCCACGACCTCGGCCCCTCAAATGGAGACTAAGAAAAAGGAAGCCCAACCTTATGGGGTGTATCCTAAATGTAATATGTATTGTTTGTGGCTACCTAACATATGGAAAACCACTCTTGTACTATGATACTCCATGCATGCTACATGATATCATCATGCATACCATATTTTTCGGTGTGCTCTTCTTGTAAATATTGTCATTGGTTTTCATATACGAATGATCTTTTGGAAGTAATATTTAATGGTTTGATTTAGATTTGTTGGTCAAACATTGCACTCATAAATGAGAGGTTCCAAGTTTGATTCACAAAATATTTTTTTGGGAATGGAATATAAATCAAGTGCAAAATTACAAATTAGAGGAATATATGCTTATTCGTAAATATAGAAATTGAGATTAAACACATGAAATTCAAAGAATAATATAATATATGTTTTAGAGCAACGAGTTTGGAAGGGATTTTAAACTGATTATCAAACACTACAAACCATAAACTAATAATTACATGGGCAAGTGCAATGGACACGCCGGAGGAGGGATTAAGATTTTTATAAAAATATGAAGAAAATCGGAGATGAATAAGTGAATCAACGTAAGAAAGGATTATTTGAAGGCATACATGAAGGCAACACTAGCTCAAGATGCCAATTTCCCCCACTACCCCTTCCCACAAAAACATAAACAGAGATGTCATCTCACAAGATGGTTGGAGGGCCTAGATAGATCCATGGGATGTCAGTAGCAATTTGGCCTCACAAAGGTGAATAGAAACAACATCGAAATAATACCCTACAATGCATCCACCACAATTTCCACCTTTTTTGGTTCCTTAAAAGCCAAATACTTAAAAGTTTGAATATTTCCAAAGGAAGATATATTGAGATTTTGAATACAAGTTTTAATTGAAGATTTTTTTACATTGATTACGTAGAAGTTGTGAAGTTTTTTCTTAATGGTTCTTGTGAGGTACTTGATTTACCACTTCAAGATGAGGCTCAAGGTTAGATCTTTCCATGGTGTCAATACCCAAAGAGTACACCTTTATGAAAATAATGTCAATCTCATGACACTTAAAGAAGGAATAGCCCACAAGCTAACCCGGAAGAGCCATTTCAATCCTTCGATTTTAGTAGGAGATTTTTCTTTATTTCATTGATTGACATGCCCTACAAAATAACACCATTTAGTTACAATTGAAAAACTATAAAACTAGAAAAATAATAATAAAAAGAATCGAATGACCAAAAGGACGAAAACATCGAAATATTGAAAACCCTAAGAATATTAATGAAAAGGTCTAACCTTGAGAGAATAAAGTGCTTTTGCATCCATGAAGAGGTCTTCTAGCGACTCGCTTTCGAGCTCTTAGTAGCCCACAAAAATTGTCATGAATACTCTAAAGGAATATGACAATACTACTTCGTCTTTGACTCAAATAGATCCACAAAATCCTACATATGAAGAACTAACCCAGATAAATGCATTCGTAGAGACTCCTACACAACTATTTGTAGATAGGAACACTCATATCTATTTTAATTTGTTAAGCTTCTTCCTACACACTCGAGTACATCTTTATGAAAATAATGTCAATCTTACAAATGTTAAAGAAGGAATAGCCCACAAGCTAACCTTAAGAGCAATTTCGATCCTTCGATTTTAGTAGGGGATTTGTCTTTATTTCATTGATTGACATGCCCTGCAAAATAACACTAGTTTAGTTATAGTTGAAAACCCTAAAACTAGAAAAATAATGATAAAAAAGAATTGAATGACCAAAAGGACGAAAACATTAGAAATATTGAAAACCCTAAGAATACTAATGAAAAAGGTCTAACCTTGAGAGAATGAAGTGCTTTTGCAGCCATGAAGAGGTCTTCTAGCGACTTGGTTTTGAGCTCTCAATAGCCCACAAAACTGTCATGAATACTCTAAAGGAATAGCGCAATACTACTTCGTCTTTGACTTAAACAGATCCACAAAATCCTACAAATGAAGAACTAACCCGAGATAAATGCATTCGTAGAGACTACTACACAACTAATATTTGTAGATAGGAAAACTCATATCTATTTTAATTTGTTATGCTTCTTCCTACTCACCACGGTCTCTAATAATGGCCTCGTATTAAAAAATTATAAATAAAAGAAATTCACTATTCATTGTAATAGTCCTACGTATCTACCACAATAGTGGCCTCCTAGTTCTAGAATCAAAAATAATTTATTTAAAAAACAAAAACATAATTTATTGTAACTAGTGGACGCATCTACAAGAAATAAAAACTAGCAATCGCATGTGTACAATGCAATGTGAACGCCGAACGATATATGTTATTTGATTTAGAGGGATAGTTATAATTTTTGTAGTTGATGTTCATAAATGGTGTTATTGATTTTGTAAGTGTAGGAATATATATGAAGCATTATCTTTAAAGGTTGTATCTCTACATTTCAAATTTGTCACAACTTGATCATAAATCAAACCCTGCCCCAGCCACTTGTGTAAGAGTAATGGAAATACCCATAGACTTCCGGAAGAATCAAATTTAGCTGAGAAGAAGTAATTAAGATGCAAAGTATTTATCTAAAATGATATATAGATCGTATCATATTCAAACAGACTAAAAAAAAGGGCTGTAGCGATGACAAACACGGTTAAACATACGTGAGCCCACAGTCACAAAAAACAAAGAAGTACATGCCAAATATGTCAAAAGGGTTGCTAAGACATTATTTCGCTAATTGTTTTGACAAAAAGATGTTTCGTGATGTTGAATGTGGGTAGCCTTTGCAAGCCAATTCAATTTTGTTTCTTATGGTTTTCGTATATCAACAATTAACCGATGCAAGTAACAATAGTTGTTTTTTAAATAGATCAGGTTCCAAAGACTTTCTTCTATTGTTATCAAAATATTGGCTAACTTGGATATGTATGATTTTGTGTAACAAAATTATGGACCAATGCAATGAACAACATCTATATCAAAACCAGAAATTGTTTGCATCTATTTGGGTTTAGTAATACTATTGTGCATAATTATTGAGACTAATCATCACAACATACCCAATGAGGATTGGATTTGTAGGCTATGAATACTCTGTGAAGTTGAAAGTGAGGAACATTCTATTTTTATATTTCCTATCTAATATGAAATTTAGGGGACATATTCTTTATTGCCCTAGCCAAAATATTTGGGCCTTCTTCTTCAGGAAATGATTTTAACATCCCACCGGCCCCAAAGGAGTGACACTTGTATGGAAAGTTCAATCCCATAGGATTTGAATCAACCAGGAAGTTGAAGAGATGGATCAAATGATGAGTTAAGGCGTTAAGGTAAGAAATGTTATAAGGTGGAAACCAATCCCTTGAAATTAGTTTTTGGATGCCTTTGCAGGGGGAGCTTGATAGAATCAACTGGGAGGAAGAACAAGAGAGACACGCTTCGTAGGGAAGACAATAAATTTGAGAGGAGTTCAAAGATATATTTTAAGTTTGTTGCACCTCAAGAACAAGCTTAGGAAGCAAAAATTTAAAGACAAAACACGTGGAGTGTCTTTGAGGTAGCCTAGGTTCTTCATGTTTTTCATTAGCTGAGAATGAAATAAACAAACTCGGGAGTCTGAAATAACTTTAAAATAATCCACATCCTTCAGGTGAATGGTAGCGGTATTAGTTTTGGATTGGAAGTCATGAATCAAATTCTTCTTGTCAACTCGACACCATCCAACACCTTCACAATTAAAGATGCCAAGAAATCCAGTGTACTTGTTCAAATTCCAAATTTTTAGTAAGTTGCAAGGAAAAGCATACACCAGAGAACACAATAAATTTTTAGTAAGACTTTCTTCTATTGTTATCAAAATATTGGCTAACGTGGATATGCATGATATTGTGTAACAAAATTGTGGACCAATGTAATGAATAACATCTATGTCAAAAACAACATTTGTTTACATCTGTTTGAGTTCAATAATATTATTGTGCATAATTACTGAGATTAATCATCACAACATACCCAGGACAACAAAAAAAAGTGGGGTTTGAAACACTCTATACAGACGAGATTTGAGAGCTTTTTCACCTTGTTCACACACAAAAGTTAAAATGAAAGTATGGCACTCTTAAGAAAAAAATTACTCAAAATGTAATTGGATATAAATTTAGTTTCTGTCATATTTTAAATGAAGAAAGTATAAGAGCTCAAGGCTACAACGAAGCTCATAGTGGCTGAAATTTTAGAATCCAAAGCAGGATATAAGTAGCACGCTTTTTAACTGCATGTGGGCACCCCCATGAGTGGGTAAGAAAGGAGGGGTCCATATATACATATTTCGAACTATATACCTGACAGACAAGACTCTACTGTCTGTCATGGAGTGTATTTAAAACTTTATTTTGTTTTATATGAAAAAAAATCACAACTAAACGGACTTCGACTTTCTTTACTTTAGATAATATGTACTCAACGCATCTATTTAGTAGCTATGTTATTGTGGTTGTTGTGAAAAAAGAACCCTATAAACATCTCATGGAGGAAAATTGTAATGAAAAAGAAAAAAACCAGGAGAGAACAAGGCAGGTCTGTGTTACAAAACTTACCCTTGTAACGAAATCGTGAGCTGCGAGAGCAATGCTATCCGTGCAGGAGACAGTGAGACCGCACGCCTTATCCACGTGGCTTTTGATGTCATCTATCATTTGAAAATATTTGGGCCGCAACGTTAAATTTGGAGAGGCGTCTTGCTCACCTGGCCCGCTTGATGATCCATCCAGCAAAACCGATGCATCGCATCCCTGCACGGCACACAAGTTTCCACATTAAATGCAAAAAAATTAGTTTGATTGCGCTTCATTTCAATATGGAGTAAATAAATAACTTTAAAAGACAACCTGAATGAAGCAATCATGGAAATGAAGACGCAGCAACCCTGTGGCCTGTGTAATATCCTCCTTCAAATAATGGTCAATGCGTTTCTTGACAATGGATTCCAGTTTATTTTGGGCACGTCTTCGTCACTGGCAACAACAGCTAAAATGGAAAGAGTGCAGAAGAGACACAGAAGAAGATTAAGCAGCTTCTCCATTGCTTGACAAAGCTACTTACCATTTGGATTTGTTGCCCATTTGCAAAACAAATTCAAGAACCCAAAAAACCAAAACAGAGGAATTCCAATTAGTAAAGGAAAAAAAAGAGAATTGAGAATGAGAATGAGATTGCATGTAGAGACAGAGTGAGAAGGAATTTCACATTGAACGATGCACCTCACAACAAAATAAGGCAACAAACCAGGCCAAACATACCATGAACGAAGCCGAGTATGAAAGGATCAATAACCGTTAAAAATAGTACGAAAATGTGAAAACGTCCAGACGGCCGTCAAACTGTCAAATTTAACACCATCGCCATTGGGGGTAATACAGATCATCCATCTTCCAAAAACTGGTGCATATCCATGCTGGAGAATTTTTCTAGTAGACAAGCTTGAACTCAAGCATCCTAATGAACATGGGTCAGTGTTTGAATCCTATGCTTCACCAAATCAAAATGAATTATTGAGTAGTTGACGATTGATGAGAAACTGGATAAAACACATAATTAAGTGGATGGAAAATGGAATGACAAAATATATACCAGATACATAAGCCATTGGGGGTAATACAGATCATCCGACTTCTAACAACTGGTGCATATCCATGCTGGAGAATTTTTCTAGTAGACAAGCTTGAACTCAAGCATCCTAATGAACATGGGTCAGTGTTTGAATCCTATGCTTCACCAAATCAAAATGAATTATTGAGTAGTTGACGACTAATGAGAAAATTGATAAAACACATAATTAAGTGGATGGAAAATGGATTATATAACCAAATTAGAATCAAAGGTGCACACAACCAAATTCATTGCTATAGCTATAGTCAAATATAACCAATGAGAGTAGGTCAGAATCAAATAGTGAAACAAGGTTGTTAAGGCCCATGAAAAGGGTTTCATCTAATGGAGAATAATGCGAAGCTCATGTCATGGAGTTTCATCTTCCAGGGGTGAATTGACATCTCACAAAAATGCAATGAAAAAATATTTACCAGATACATAAGCTATTAAACTATAGTTTCCCAAAAAGGTAAAGCCTCCATTTGGGCAAGGCAAGCCTTCTTGCTACGTACAAAAAGATGAAACTATAGGGCTTTTACCGCTCATAGAGCTCAGGGATTCCTTCTGCCATTGAGGGTAATACAGATTATCCGGCTTCCAACAACTGGTGCATATCCATGTTGGAGAATTTTTCTAGTAGACAAGCTTGAACTCAAGCATCCTAATGAACATGGGTTAGTGTTTGAATCCTATGCTTCACCAAATCAAAATGAATTATTGAGTAGTTGAGGGTTGATGAGAAACTGGATAAAACACATAATTAAGTGGATGGAAAATGAATTATATAACCAAATTAGAATTAAAGGTGCACACAACCAAATTCATTGCTATAGCTATAGTTAAATATAACCAATTATACTTACCAGCAGTCACTTTCCAAGGAAGCTATAATTGACTGTTTACTATTCCATAAGACAACATACCAAATCATTGCTTCTCTAAAGATCAATATAAACTATAAAGTAGAAAACCATCATCATAAGAACACGAATCCAAATTCTTCCATTACATAATTTTTAATTCATAGTCCATTTATGAATATAAATGAGTATTGTATTTTACGAGTTAACATGCTGATGGTTTAATATTGTATTATATTTTTTTGATGACTGAAAAACTTGTAACACTATTGAGTACTATAAAACCCACATTGAGCAGAGGATAATTCTTACCTGTATCCAAGTTGGCAACGATGACATCTTTTCCAAATCCTGCTTTTCTCCAAAGAGAAAAAGAAGGGATTTCTTCAGTCTCTGATTTTGGATCTCCATCTTCTAAGCCAAGGAATCCCCATGAACGAGTTGTGTGCAACTTGTGTTCTCTGTTGAGAAATACAGATACTACTCCTGGGAGCTCTGCATTAGTTCCACAATTAAGTTTTGTTATATATCAGAGGAATTTCCTAAATTCCATAAATTTGTGATTCTTCGAAATACAGTGGTGTTATAGAAAATTACTTGAAATAGCAGCGGCATGTTCTTCTTCTAAATCAGCAGCAAACCCATTAAAACTTTTGTATGAGTAAAAGATTGAATCCGTGGCTGCTTCCTTGCTGTCAAGAAAATAAAATGTCAAAATCATATCACAATAGTTACGTAAATCCATGGATTCTCGAGTCGCAATTCATAATCCCACAAATTCGTGCAGTCTCGAATGAAAATCTAGAAGAGGATTATTGAGCTTATTATTTAAACTTCATCCGAATCCGTTGCCTGCAATCACATGAAATGATTTTTTCATCCATTACCTTCCCAGTGTCGATAAAAGAAGTTCATGATGAGAGTTTGTAACCGATTCAGGCTCCAAGAAATCTTCATGTTGCCCTCCCAAGTACACCACATATGACTGCAACCACCCAAATGAAAAAAAATTACCATTCCAAACTCAAAACCAGAGAGGATAAACCCAATTATACCATGAATATGCATGATACAAAGAAAACTGCACCTCCACCAATACCCAATCTCTTCCTACTTGCCTGTTTAATACCCAATACTTCTCTCAGTGATAGAAACAATACGAAAACTGCAATCAAGCTTCCTGCTCCCTTATCCATGGCGGATAAGCTTCTGAATATAATCTATTTGTATTCTCAGTATTGTGGCACAGTGCATATGCAACCCCTTCGAATTGCATGTGCACAGGTTCTGATGCCTCGTATTTTGGGCGCTTTTAAATCACTAAAATAGATTTTGGGTAATTTTTAAATCAGTAAATTAGATCTGGAGTATTTTTTATATAAATTAGATACATAACTCGCCATGCATTAACTGCACAAATATTCTAGAATCTTTGAAAGTCAAATGATATGCTACGCTGTAAATTCTGTCATGCCAAGAAGGAAGTGAAGCTTTTCTCATAATATTGTGAAAAGTATGAAGGCGGGTACTTCGTTTAAAGACGTATATATTTCACGGATATTGTGAACGGATTTTCGTAAAGTTTATCGGTACGTCTGTATTCCTGCAAACAACGCAGGTAAAAAAACTGTAAAAATGTGAAAACGTCCAGACGGCCGTCAAGCCGTCAATTTTAAGACAGTGGCAGAAACGTCCGGAGGTCCTTTACCATAGGGGAAACGCCTTCGGCGTAATAAGTTATCTTTCACTTGGGATACACTAGCGTTGAGTCTTCCTTGTTTGGACTCATTACCTCCATTGGAAGTGCTAAAACAGAGCCCTCAATTGGTGGGGAATGGATACTATCATGGCTAGTTCAAGTTGTACAAGACCTCATGCTGTTCTGGTTCCTTTTCCTGCCCAAGGGCACGTCAATCCTATGATGCGCTTCGCTCAAAAGCTCCTTCGTTACGGATTCACAATCAGTTTTGTCAACACAGATTACAACCACGCTCGTATTCTGCAGGCCAACAGATCCTCACATAAATCTGTTTCTGAGAAAGATTTTAGTGATATTCGCTGGGTGGTCGTCCCGGATGGTCTCCCCCACGGTGACTCTCGAACAGACATAGCTAAGATGTGTCATGTGACGGAAACTGTCATCGTCTCTTTCGTCGACAAACTGATCGGGGACCTGAAAGAGAAGGATCCAGAGCAGGATATCTGTTTAGTAACAGACACCATGGCTTCAACCGCATTAGATGCTGCCAAACGCCATCGCATTCCAATGGCTGCTCTCTTTACTTCAATGACAGCAGTCTACGCCCTGCTCTATAATTTGCCAAACTTGGTTGCCACTTCGGCTATCCCTGCAAACGGTAAGCCAAACGATTTTTCTTGCTTGAAAAATATAAATCATGAATATTTCCGGTAATGGAGTTCTTGGTGTGGTTGATATCAATTGCAGGAGTCCCGGAGGTCTTTCAGATGGTGAAATACCTTCCCTCCATGGAAACACTCTGCTCTGCACATCTTCCCTGGGTTCCTGGATTCACTGCAGCCCAGCAAGAGTTCATCTTCCATTTCACTGAACGCTACATGGAAAGAGTGAGAGAACTCAAATGGGTGCTGTTCAATTCATTTTATTATCTAGAAGCCCCTGTAATTGACAGCTTAGTTTCTCAGGGGGCCTCCATATGTTCAATCGGTCCCTTCATTCAAAATGGAAATGGTCAATCAGAAATGGAACCAGTGGGTTTCTGGGCAGAAGAACCGGAATGCTTGGAATGGTTAGACAAGCAATCTCCCAAGTCTGTGATATACGTGGCATTCGGAAGCCTGGCTATTCTGAATCAGAGACAGTTGGAGGAATTTGCCCTGGGATTGGAGGCGACGCAGAGACCGTTTCTGTGGGTTCTGCGCAGCGATCTAATGGACGGGACAAGCGTTGTTCTTCCTCCAGCATTCGTGGAGGCAACCAGAGAGCGGGCATGCTTTGTGTCATGGAGTCCGCAGTTGCAGGTTCTCTCTCATCCCTCTGTTGCGTGTTTCTTCACTCACTGTGGATGGAATTCAGTGGTGGAGAGCATCTCCATGGGAGTGCCCATGTTGTGCTGGCCCTACTTTGCAGATCAGTTTCTGAATTGTGTTTACGTGGTGGATGCGTGGAAGATTGGGCTGCTGTTGAATGCCAAAAATGATGGAATAATTGAGAGGAGGGAGGTTGAGAGGGGTGTGGAGAGAGTATTAGAAGATAATGAGATGAAGACAAGGGTGACCAAGTTGTCTCAGAAAGCGAAAGATGCATTAAACGACGAATCCGGATCGTCACATGCAAATTTTACAGAATTTATTAATGCCATGAAAGAGAAAATCTGTGTGAGGACTGACAGTTGAGAGTTTCTTACATTGGATGCAGATTAGTATAATAAGGATTGGGATTTAGCAGTTTACGGTCAATAAAAATGGTGCCGTCATCGTGGTTAAAGCTTTGGTGCAATCGCCATCTAAGTTTGATATTAGCAATTGCACTTCGGGTGTAAGTTAGGGAGGGAGGGATGCAAATGTAATGTTAGTTTGAAAATATTTTGAGTCTGATAAATTGATGTTGTTTTGTTTTGTATGTTGTCGTGGAGATAATGATTAAATGTTGAAATTCGGTGAAATTCTATAACTAATTTGAATTGTGGAAGAAATGTTCTCCCTTGGTCCAAACTCTAACTATAAATATGAATCCTAGATAGGCACACTTTTCCTAAAGCGCTTTAACATCAATAGCATGGTCTAGATCTTTATATAATTAAAAAGAAAAGAGCTTGTAAATAAAATCCGATCCCTTGTATATCAATACAAGTCTAACGTGGTGCACATAATTATAGTGATAGCCTATGTCAACAAATTTCTTTACATGGCATATCAATTATCTCTATAAGAACAATGTCCTCTCTTGAAAGGATGGAACCTATTTGCTTTTCTCACACCATTTTTCTCGTAACCTTCTTCGAAATAAACTTAGTTGTAGTGTGATAGTCAAGACATACACAAATGTTTAACAATCCGAACACAATTTGCCAACATCGTACTATGTAGTAGAGGAACAATTATTTTTCCTCTTTATCGATGTCACTCAATACATGTTTTGAAATTTCAAAATATATTGCTTCCTTCATCTCCTAAGACATTTTCTCAAACATTGCATAGATCTCTTGTATTTGTGGGTGCAATTTGTCTCTTCCAAAATAAACTTGCACCATTGTATGGCCTTTAATCCAATTACGAGTATAATTTTATTTTGTCTATCCTTCATCAATCTCCTTACCATTTGAATCTAACCCCACGAACACACTTCGCATCTAGATATTTGATAGAAGAACATAAGTTGGATCATTTTGAAGATCCAAAAGAAAAAGAAGAGTTGTAACTAATTGTGGCTCCATATTTGTATGTACTTTATAGGCACTAGCAAAACATATCCACATAACCACAATAGGTTAAATTGGCATGGTTGACATTCTTGACCATGTTGGCTATCTTGAAAAAACTCTAAGGTTTGTTAAAAAGGCCTTGGAAAATTTAAAGAACATGCAATTGGCGACTCTAAGGATAGAACCTTAAAATTTTGCTAACATCCTCATAGAAAACATTGTATTCAATTAGCCCACATTTCTTTTTGTCATTTTTTAAATAGTTCACATGTCTTGTGCATACTTCCACATTTTTCATACATATCTAACAATATAAGAGAGTTGTCAATGCAGATACATCAAATACAACAATCATGGGTGCACTTGAACAATTTATGAATGAACTTAGGGGTGTGAAGTCTAGGTTAGATGTTGTTGAAGAATATCAATAAAAAGGCTTTGTGGATCAATATGTTTAAAGTGATGATGGAGGAGTAGCGGGAGGTGAAGAAAATTAAGAAAAAGTTGTAGAGGACAGTGAATTGCGACTCTTGAGAGCTATCCTTAAAATGGGTTGAGTCCAACAAGAATGGATCCTCCATCTTTCTCGAAAGATTAGAGCTATGATATTTGGTAGATTGGATCACAAGCATGGATGAAGAATATTTCGAGTTTGAGGAGATCAATGACTTGTAAAGAGTCAATGTAGTGCAAACTAGGTTGAAAGAGAACGCAATCTTATAGTGGAAAGCAATTCAAAATGAGCATAGAAGGAGAGGAAAAGATGCAATAGTGTGTCGGGATAGAATCATGGTGAAAATGAAGGGTAAGTTTGTACCTTTTGATTATAAAATGATTTTTTTTTTTTTTTGATACGAGAAATCATTACATTTTACATTCTTAAGCACAGCCTCCCAGCCTTGGTAATTGTTAGGCTGAAATAAGGAAGGGACTCCAGGTGCACAAGTTTCATACTACCTTCGTACAACTTGTACATAAAATAAGTTTGTTTAAGATGCTACAAAACCTAAGAAACTAGAAGAAACTAGAAATAAATGTCTGTCAAGAAATACATCTCCGTGGGAGTGTCCATGTTATGCTGGCCCTACTTTGCAGATCAGTTTCTGAATTGTGTTCATGTGGACGCATGGAACATCGGGCTGCTGTTGTATGCCAAAAAGATGTCGTTGGCTGGTGTGGAGAGAATATTAAACGAGAATGAGATGAAGACAAGGGTGACCATGTTGTCACAGAAAGCCAAAGATGCATTGAACGACGAATCCGGATCGTCTCATGCAAAATTTGCAGAATTTATTAATGCCATGAAACAGAAAATCTCTGTTACGGCTGCCAAGTGACAGTTTCGTTCAATGAACACAGATTAATATAATAAGGAATGCGATTCCAATTTTCCATTATTGAGTCAATAAAAATGGTGCCGCTCCACGTGCATTTTGCCGCTCCACGTGCGTTGTGCCACTTTCATCTAAGTTCGATACTAGTAGTGGTAATTGCATATTACCTGAAAAATATGCATGAAGGCATGTAAAAGTAAAGTTATTATGGAATTTTTTTAATGTGTTAGTTGATGTTTAATATATAAATTGATGATGTTTTTTTTTTTTTTTGTTGTTGTTATAAAGATAATGGTTAAGTATTGAAATTTGATAAAATCTCATAACTAAATTTAAATGTGAAAGAAATGATCTCCTTGGTCATGGCTCTTGTCATAAATATATATTTTAAATATGCACAATTTTCCTCAATAGTATGGTTTAGATCTCCAAATGATAATTTTTAAAAATTATTTGTAAATAAAATCTGGTCCTTTCTATATCACCACAAATTTGACACGGTGCACCTTGCACTCATAATGTCATCCCATGTCTACAAATTGTTTTACATAGCATACCAATAACCTCTACAAGAATATTGCGCTTTCTTGAATGGTGGAACTTATTTGCATCTCTCATACCAATTTGTCTTGCAACCATCTTAGAGATAACCTTGGTTGGAGTATGGCAGTCAACACATATACAAATATTTAACATCCAAATGTAGTTGCCAACTTCGTACTATGGTGGTAAAGGAATAATTATTTTTCCTCTTTGTCCATGTCACTCAATACATGTTTTGAATTTTAAAAATATCTTACCGTCTTCATCTCCCAACACATTTTCTCCAACTTTACATGGACCCCCGTATCCATGGGTGTGAGTTGTAGCATGCACCATTTTATAGCCTTTAATCCAAATACATTCAGGGCTCATTTTATTTCCTCTATTCTTCATCTATCTCATTACCGTTTGAACCTCATGCCACCATTCCAATTATGCACAAATGTTTGATCAAAGAACATAAGTTGAGCATTTTGAAGATCCAATTAAAATAGAAGCTCATTGTAACTAATTGTGGTTCCATATTCGTATGTGTTCTATAGACACCAAATAAACACATCCACATAACCGCAATAGATTTAATTGTCATGGTTGACATTCTTGGTTATGTTGGTTATCTTGTAGAAACTCTAATGTTTGTTGAAATGTCCTTTTAAAATTTCAAGAAAATGCAATTGAAAACTATATGGCTAGACTCAAAATCTTTGTCAACATCCTCGCAATGATCATTGTAGTCCATGAAACCATATTTCTTTCTAGAATTTTTTCGAATAGTTAACATGCCTTCTACATGCTTTCACATTTCACATACATATCTTACATGAAACTTACAACTAAAATATCTAACATAATTTAGTTCTCCATAATGTTTTGGTGGATGTCCTTACCCTTTTCCAAAGATCCAATTTGGGTATAAGTTGGGGTTATGCTATAAAAGGTGAAGTGATCAAATTGGAAACATGTTGGTTGTATTTGGTGAAATAGTGAAGATGCTTTGGGAGGATTTCAATGTCTTATGTTAGTTGTAAGTGAGAAAGGAGTGACTACTGTTTTCCCCTTAAAAAATGTCAACATAACTAAAATAGATAACAATACATCGAGTAGATCAATCAATGCTCTTGGCTTTCATAAATCCAAACGCTAATAATTTTTTGATATTAATAAATGTTAGCAAAGGTCCCTCGATAATGACATCAGGACTTGTAATAGGTTATAATGTAGATTAATTCATATTATGCTCCTTAGGTAGGACACATAGAATTATCAAGCCAAAACTCATAGTTGCACAATAGCTATATGAACTACATAATTCAAGGAAAGAAGAGACAGTGAACTAGAAAATGCATCAATAATAGGAATACTTAAAACTGAATCAACATTCGACATGCTTAATAATGAAAGGAATTAATATAGGATTATAGTAGGATCCAAGATCAACCTTATGTGAATAGCACTTACATACTTTTGTACATTATAAGGTGATTGTTGAGTTACAAATCCCTTTCTCTTCTTGTTTTACAAAAAGACCCTATTCACTTTCTATATTTTCCTACTAGAGCACTATATCTTCTACTATTTATCTTATCTGAATTCTACATTACAATGGGATTGTGCACTCATAGAAAATACATCCATGTCGGCTTTCTAATCCTTTTTGCACACAAATACTTTCCTTAACTTAAATAGTTGTCTCGTCCCAAGACAAAAGTTACTTTGACTATTTAGAAAGTTGTTTGTTATTTTATTTCTAAATTATGTTGAATTTTGATTTTGTTGTGTTGTGTGATACTCTTCTCATAGTCGGTACAAAGTATGTTATTTACTAGTTGTCATCCTCTACACACTACTTAACCACCCAACCGGTTTTTAATTAAGCGAGACTTTCAAATGCAGACCTCCCTTTTGGGTTTTAACTATGTGGAAACTCCCTCATAGAACCCCCTTGTAGGTTTCGTATCTATGTGGTCTTACTTGTAGCTATCAATCAATATTTTGCAGTTTGAACAAAATATATATTACCTTCTACAAAATTGTGTTGCTTCATTTCCTTATAGCTACCACACATGCTTCTTAGAGTATTCTAGCTCAAGACATGGAGTGAAAGGTAGTGGTCATATAATATGGACTACTTTGAGTCTACAAAAGAGAATATGCATTAAGGTATACCATGGGGTATTCTTCACTATTGTTTATGTGGGGAGAAATGTTTCCAAGTCCCCTTGTATGATTTTCATTCTTCCAGTGCCTCATTGCTCTACCAAAGGATAATTGTTTCTATGTTAATGTTTGCACGACTTCATACAAAGTATCTTATTTTGCATTGTGTGCAAATTTCCCATGGAGAGGTATTGTGTTCTATATTTCTTGTTATAATGTTTCCAGTTGATCCCACATTTTTAAAGCTTGAACTCCCAAAAATGTATTGCACTCCCACTCTCACAATTTGCCACCAACATTGTCTTGATCCTGTAGGGATGTATGAAATGCCTAGTCTATTTCTTCCACATTGGATTCATTCATCAATTTTCTTTTCATTGTGTTTCCAGTATCTATATCAATTTTTTTCCTCAGACATTATATTATTCAATTGTGTACTCCAATCCAATAGATTAAAATTGATTTTTTTTTCTTTTACCTTGACTTGCTTCAACATTTTGTTGTATTCAATCAAAAGGATCTCTACATTCTTTTCCTCATTCTTATTTTGGATGACCAACGGTTTAAAATTCTTTGTAATATCATTTCCTTCCAATTTTCCTATGAGCATAGTTATTTTAATTTTCTCACTCATTATCTATTCTCCTATGGCATTGGTGATAAGTTGTGGAAAATTGTATTGAATTGAGCTTTAAGATTTCACAAAGCCATCTTTGGTGTTGTTTTCTATTGTGTCAATTGAAGTGCAATTGCTCCAATATTTTCTTGCAATGTATGCATGCCTTCAATTTGAGTTTGTAATAGTATCTTCTTCATGTATACCTCAAGAGTGATTACTAGAGTTTGTGATGTGGTACTTGTTTGAGTGATTTGTGGAGCTATGGTGTGAAAATGTGATTATGAAAGGACCATATTACATTTTCGTGTATACGTTGTTGAGTGTGATTCCCAAAAAAACATTTTCATGTCCTCTTCCTTTTTTCTTGTAGTGGACTTTTTCAGGACTTGAGATTTTGAAGTCTGTGGCACTTGATGAAAGTTGTTGTGCATTGTTTGATTGTGTTTATTGTCCTTCTAATTGTGTTAGCACATTTTCTACCATTTTTGTTGATTGTGATGAGAATTTCTCAAAAGCCCTTTTGGATTATTATTCTTATAACATAATGTCTACGTGTAGTGTTACTGTGTAGCCTTATCCTTTTTATTTTGGTCTTCCTTCCACTTTGTAGCCTTATTTTCTTCTATTCTTTTGTTTCCTTCTTCTTTCTACTTCTATTATTATTTTTTCTTATTCACCACTTCTTTCTTCTTATTATCTTCGAATCCATTCCTCACTTCTTCTTTATTCTTCTCTTATGTGCTCTTTTTTCCTTTGTCTCTCATCTTCTCTTTGTATTTCCTTCTAGCCTCTTCCTCTTGCTTTTATTTTTGTTTTGCCTCTTCCTTGTCATTTGATTCTACTTCTTTTATTTTCTTCTCCTCTACTTGCTTCTTCTCCTACTCACGAATTTTCTTTTCCTCCATGGCCATATGAGCCTTGGCCTACATAATGCATATCTTATGTTTCTCTACCTCCTGCTCCTTGTGCTTCCTTCCTTCCTTCCTTCTCTTGTGCCTTTTTAGCTTCATTAACATTTTCTTCATACTTCTTGCATTATTGTTCTTCTTGTTGGTGTTTTCTCATGCTATCAAATTACAAAAATGTTATACTCGATCTAGGTGGGATTGCACGGTTAGAGTTGAGACCAATACATGTTGTGCCAATATTTATTCTTGTGTATCATGTTTTAAAGGAATAATTAGGTTTTGCAAAGATGGAGGAGGATAAGGTGTATGTATTGTCTGATTTACACATTTAGGAACTCCAAGATTGATTATTATATGTGCTTTTATTTTTGTCTCTTCTATACCCTTTGTTCTCTCTCATCAATATCCTTCTTTTATGTTCGTTTTGAAGTGATTAGTGTTTAAATTTCCTCTTATGTGCATGAGGCTCTTCAACATGTGCTAACTACCCAACTTGGAGGTGTTGTTTATTCTATTATTGAAAATCACACTACCTTGAATGGGGTTATGTCAGTCCTTCTTTTCTTGTGCATAAACTAAGATTTCTTCCTTTAGTATTGACAACTCCAATCCTATGTGCTTAAGGCCTTTTTAATATTTTGAACTAGTTGATATTTTGTAACATCTTCATGCTTGCTAGTAACCATGAGAGATTTGGGCACAATAGGACGACAATTCTCTTTTTTACGTTTTCAATTTATTATTGAAGGATTATTCCATTGATATTACTTTCAAAGTGTTCTATTCCCATTCTTCTAGGAGGTACATATTAGTACCCATTTCTTCAAGTGTTGCTACACATACTCTTTCTTTATTGATTTTCATCCTGCTCAAAGTCTAACCTAGAGAAATAGATATAAAGCCTCAAATATCTCTTGACTCACGTGAAGGATATGTGAAATTACACAATGATATTATTCTTTCCTTTGTATTGCTTGTTAGGATATGTCACATTTTTTCCTACAGGTTGTACTCTAGTTTGTGGATGTTTAGATACTATGATCTATAATCCTCGTACAACCGGTTGGTCGGTCCTTTCTGTGTGCAATGGTTGAACATATGTTGGGATCATTTCATGTTGTCTGCTTAACTCCACCTTCGCTATATCCATGGTAAGAAAGAATGGAGGTGAATTTCGTTTATTTTTGTGCACACCTTTGAATCATAGTATAATCCCATCGTGTAGAAAGTAATCTTGGAAAATGGAGCTGCGTACACATTGAAATCCCGTGTTATGTAGGGATTTGTATTGAGTTTTTCTCTTATTTTTGGAACCATTCTCCCATATTTTGTGTATCTTCATAATTTGTGTATGGATTTGCAAAAATGAATTGTGTGAAATGATTATGAGGATAATATGTATTGTTGGCTTTGGTAATACCCTCAGGGGTACACCATTGTGTAAAGTAGAGAAATATTGTCAATCATTGATATGTAAATACCTTACCTCTCAAAACCATTATCTACTTTGCATTATTGATGACCTCGTGCCTAAGAAATTTGAACCATTCATACTTGACACCATCCTCCCACATTTGAGTGATCATATCCATGATACCAACTCAACCACTTGAAATGAAGATCACTTAAATTAATTGTTGCTCAACCAACTGATTGTGATCACTTTGTTAGCTCTCTTCACTCAAAAATATATCAAACTTATCTCTCTCCTTCCTCACTCATACTTGCACCATATATTGATAATTAGGTCAAGTGACCTTGTATCTCTCCTTACTTTTCAAATCTCCTCATGCCTCTTCTTAGCTATGATCTTGAGCACTCTAACCTCTCTCTTATCCTCTTACTCGATTAACTCTCCATCATCATAACTAACTCAAATGATTAAATACACCTTCACCTTTATACATGATTCATGCCTAAAGACCACTTAGGTTAGAAAAGTACCACATGACCATTTAGGTAAATCATGAAAAACATTAAAATAGACTCTATTCATTCATATAAATCAAATAGAAGGACCTTGAGGTCAAAATTAGCCTAAATAATTCAAACTTTCTCACAACACATTAAACAAAGTCTTCACACCCAACGGTCACATTACGATCATCAAGGAACTCAATAACTTCACCGTGAATTCTCAATATCCGAACACATCATAAAAAACCTCTCAATTTCATCTTTATGCATTAAACATTATGCACTTTGTCCATAATCATCATACACCACTCCAATTTTCAAGCAACTCTCATTAGGTCTTAAGCATCTAATTTTCACTCCCCAAGACCGAACAAATTCTCACCTCAAAGAACTTCACTAAGGCACGCATAATATATAAATAGGAAGGTACTAACCTCAGTAATCTGCAACAACTCATATAAATCTTCAAATTAGGATTCAAGACTCAAATACTTGCATCTCCAAGATCGCTCAAACCAAGTTCTCGGTCTCAAAGAACTAGTCTTCTACTCTTAAACCTTCAACACCTTTATGGAACCTTCCAAGAAATTATATCACTTGGCACAATTCAATAAAATCTCAGCCAACATGCTAAGACACTCACATGCTTAGGTCACACTCAAAATTTTACTCTTGCATATTGTTCCAAACACCTTCTTGGTAAGCCTAATAGGGTTGATTAGGCCATTAGGGATTAAGCCAAAAAAACCTAACCTGGTAAAAAAATACCTCAAACACATAATATGAGATAGTTTTAAGATATCCATGCCCATTCACCACTACTACAACATGTAAAACATAACAAGCTTCTTAGGACCTTCATGATTGGTTTAACATCTTTAACCCTTAAGCGGTATGTCAACTTGGAAGAATGATTTCAAAAATTTATTGCATTGAACCTACCCAAATATTTTCATGAGCACTTAGCTCACATCCCAAGATTTCTACCAATTTTATTTTTACTCCATGAAACATGCAACTCATCTATGTACTTGTAAGTCTCCATAAAACAATGGATTTTCTGTACCTTACTAACAGACCTAGAACATGAAACCATAACCAAAATGAGATATGAGGAGTCCTCTATAACCCTAAATCTTCACATTGGATTTCACATGTCAATTTATGGCCATACACTTCATATTTTCCTTATCATTCGAAACTAGGGTTTTGGGAGGGTTTTGACCCAGTTGCCTTCTTAACAATGGTTTATAAATGTCTGATGTCCATTTGACCTCATTCTTCTTGCAAAACCTTCTTAGCTGCATTCCCTAACATCCATAAAAGGCCTAGACTCCCATACAAGCACACATATTTGGGTTAGGATTCAAACATTCCTATTGAGCTAGGAATGAATATTTTCGAGATTAGTAGGGCTCAAAACCAATTTTCATGCATTTTCTTCAGAACCTTGACCTCAAAATTTGTACACACCTATTTACTAACCTCCTCCATGACTACAAAAGATCATCCATTCTTAACTAGCTCTGAAACACACTATACACCATAGTTTTCCCATGAATGCTTTCCTTGTCTTCATGAACTTGCTTCCTAAAGACCTTAAACATGCACTCTATACCCGAAAACTGACCTTTGACATTTTACACATGATCATACATAACTACTACGCTATATATCTTGTGCTACCATATCATCTGCTTGTGCTAGGACTACGACTATGCCTATAATAGCTTGTACTACCAAATTACCTACTTGAATTGACATTGATATCACTTTGTAGACCCATTAACATCTTTACCACATCACTCTAAACATGTGTAGTCATAAAATCATGCACTTTATAAATTATTTATCCCAGTATCATACTACTATTTTGAAGGTTCTTAAGTGAGAAAGTACTAATTAATCCCACCTTTTGGCCATCTTATTTTACTTTTATTTTGTCATTTCTACACATTTTTATATGCATGCCCAATATGTTTCAACACTTTCCCGTCATTTTAGCCTAAACTGGGGTACTCGGGCCTATACTGGGGTGCCCCGGTTCTCCCCAGAGTGTAATGAAATTACTTGTATAATTTAGATTATGAGCAACAATAGAACACCAAATAACACAATATTTCAGAATAATGATCTCAATATGCAATTAGAATAGCTTCGCCACTTCGAGGGGGCAACCTCCAAACCATATAATAAGACTCAAATGCTCAAATGATAATGAACTACTACCTACAATCCCCTATATATACTATTCATATGCTATGGCCATCACCAAGGCCGACCTATTAAGCATGAGAAAGTATAAATGATATAATAAAATGATATGGTAAGCCACAAGTTGGCTACTCATATCCTAATACAAGCAATAGGTTAAGGGCATAGCATGCCCTTCCCCTTCAAACCAATGTTGTCCTCAATGTTGAATAATCCTGGATGTTGCTGCAGAAAACCTTCATCCTCCCAGGTTGCATCTTCTATGCTCATATTCTTCCACTTGATTAGATATTCCTTAATGTCTTTGGTTCTCAACCTCTTAGTACGTGTTTGCAAAATCTTCTCTGGATCCAAAATGATTCTTCCTTCCTCGTCAATTTTTGGTAACTCTGTCTGGGATTCAAATTTCTATCCAATAAAATTCTTCAGGCATGAAACATGGAATACTGGGTGTATGTGTGAAGATGGAGGCAACTCTAGTTTATAAGCAACACTGCCAATTTTCTATAGAACTTGATAAGGGCCATAATATTTAGGAGCAAGTTTGTTGTCCTTTTTCTATTGATTTAGAGACATATTTTTATAAGGCTGGAGATGTATAAAAACCCAGTCACCAATTTCAAAATTTCTTTCACTACGGTGTTGATCTGCTTGTTGTTTCATCTTATTTTGTGCTAATGCTAAATTCTCCTTCAAAACTAGCCAAAACATGTTGTTGATGTTGAATGCGTTCCTCAACATCTCGACCTTATTTTGCACCCTCAAGGAGGAAGTGATAGAAGGTGGATGGTAACCATAAAATGCTAAAAATGGGGTCATTTGAGAAGAGGTATGCAGAGATGTGTTATACCACCATTCTCGCAAGTGGTAGCCATTTAATCCACCTTTTCTTCTTATCTGATACAAAACAACTTAGATACCCCTCTAAGCATTTGTTGACCACTTCCATTTGCCCATCAGTTTGAGGATGATAAGATGAACTGTGAACTAGCTGAGTACCCAAACATGAAAATAATTCCGTCCAAAAATTACTTGTGAAAATAGGATCACGATCACTTACAATTATCTTTTGGGTTCCATGCAGCCTTTGAACTGTCTCCAAAAAAATAGCTGCGGCCCATACTAGTTACAAATGGATGTGATAGGGCACAAAAATGGGCATATATTGTGAGCCTATCCAAAATCACAAAACTAATATTCTTACCCTCCGAACAAGGTAATCCAGGTGATGAAATCCATGGAGACATCCTCCCATCTTTGGCTAGGAATTAGTAAGGGTTCTGCAATGAGACTTGGTGTCTTAATTGTTTCCCATTTATTCTATTGGCACACTAAACAATCTGATACAAAATTTGTACATCCCCCTTGAGTTCTTCCCAAAAGAATTATCTTTTTATTCTATGATAGGTCTTCAAAAACCTAGAGTGTCCTCCAATAGGTGAGGTATGTAGCTTTGCAAGAATCTTATGCTTCAACTCGTATCTTTACTCAAGTATAACCTATCCTTGTACCATAGGGCATTACCTTTCCACTCAAATTTGTTAGATGTCATAAATCCTTGCTTGATATTATGTATTATAAATTGTGTATCCTTGTCTTGATCCCATTCCAATCTTGCTTCATCCACCCAATCGGCCATCAACATGGACATTCCACATAGTAAGGCATCTACGGATGTATCCCTTCTGGACAATGCATCAACTACTACATTTTCTTTACCCTTTTTTATATGATTTCAAAATCATAACCCAACATTTTGTTACCCACTTTTTTGTTCCTCAGATGATAACCTTTGCTCCAAAAATTATTTGAGACTATCATGATCATTTTTTACCTTGAAGTGTCTACCCATGAGATAAGGCCTCCATTGTTTGTCCGCATGAAGAATAGCCATCATTTCTTTCTCATAGACAGGTTTGAGAAGATATTTTCCTTTGAATTAGAAACTCTCAAATGAAATTGGTCTTCCTTCCTGCATTAGAACTGCTCCCAATCCTGATCCTAAAGCGTCACATTCAACAATGAAGGTTTTTGAGAAGTTGGGAGTAGCCAAAACTGGGGTGCTACACATGGCTTTCTTCAGTTGCTCAAAGGATTTAGTGGCTACGTCTCATCCAATGAAAGACATCCTTCTTTAGCAATGTAGTGAGTGGGGTTGCTATTCTACCATATCCCCACACAAATCGCATAGTAGTACCTGTTAGTCCTAGGAACCCATGAAGATTTTTGAGAGTTTTGGGCCTTGGCCATTCCACCATAGCTTTGATCTTTTGAGGATCAACTTTGACGCCTTCATGGGATACAATGTGACCCAAGTACTCTACCTATTGTACACCAAAAGAACATTTGGATGGCTTTGCATAGAGAGTATGTTTCTCCAAAACTTCCAACACTTTATTTACATGATGTAAGTGTTCTACCCATGTCTTACGATAAATCAATATGTCATCAAAGAAAACTAATACAAATTTCCTTAAAATGGCGTAAAAACAGTGTTCATCAAGCTTTGAAAGGTTGAGGGCGCATTTATAAGACCAAAAGGCATTACCAAAAACTCATAATGGCCCTCATGAGTCTTGAAAGCTGTTTTATGAACATCTTCCTCTTTTATTCTAATTTGATGGTACCCTGAACGAAGATCTAATTTTGTGAAATAAATAGCACCATGTAATTCATCAAGTAAATCATCAATTACTGGAATATGAAACTTATGTTTGATGGTGTACTTGTTGAGTTCTCGGTAATCTGGACACTTCCTCCATGTTTTATCCTTCTTATGTACCATGACCACTGGTGAAGAATATGCACTCTGGCTATGCCTGATGATACATGCCTTCAACATTTCCTCAACCATTTTCTTGATCTCAATTTTATGGGAATATGAGTATCTGTATGGTCTGATGTTAGGTGTTTAGCTTCCTGGAATCAACTGAATGACATGATCATGATCCCTAACTAGTGGTAGTCCCTTTGGAATTGCATCAAAAATAGATGAGTGAGCATCAACAATCTTTTGAAGATCGGGTGGCATTAAAGACTCTATATTTTGTACTTCTATGGAAAATAAATTTTCTATAAATCCATCTACTCCTTTTCTGAGAACCTTATGCATCTGATGAGAGCTAATAATCTGTGGAGACTTAGCTACCATCCCATTCACTTGTATTGTCCTTCCATCTGAATGAAATTGCATGAACAATTCTTGGAAATTCATCTCTATAGGACCTAAGGTTGTGAGCCATTGGACACCCAAAACAATATCTACCCCTCCCATAGAAATATAAAACATAGGTGAGTCTAACATGTAGTCTCCCATGGAAAGCTTGATACTATGGCACTTTCTTGTGCACTTGAATGTCCCACCATCTGCAATCATAACTTACATTTCTGGAGTTGGGTAAATAAAACAATTGAGGCAGGCAGCTAACTTACTATTTATGAAGTTATGAGTACTCCCCGAGTCAATCAACACCGTCACCTTCTATTTTTTGAGATAGCCAATAACTTTGAGTGTTTGAAGAGTACTAATACCTGACAATGCATGATTTTTTTAGTTTGGTGATCCTCTACTTCATCATCTACTGGTTCCTTAGCCTCTCCTATAATTTTAGCTTCCTCATCATCCTCATTACCTCTGTCAATATAGAACAACTTCTTCTTAGCACATTTTTTTCCTGGTCCATATTTTCTATCACAGTTAAAACATAATCCTTTTGCTCTCTTTTCTTCCATTTGTTGAGGAGTCAGTCTAATTGGCCTAACAAATGAAGGGGAAGAGATACTACAATCTCTGGTGTTAATGAAAGGTGGCCTCCTACTACAAAGAAATTTTTCCTCTGCTCGATGTGCCATGATAATAGAATCAAAAAGCTTGAGTGGATTAAACATATGTACCTCATGCTCGATGTGGTCCTTAAGAACCCCAAGAAACAAGTCATTTAGATTCTCTTCTGGAATATTCTCCACCCTTAAGGATATGTTCTGGAATTAATGCACATAATATTTGACTTATCGTATTTTCTGTAACTTTGATAATTGACTAAATTAGTTCTTTGAAACACTAGGAACTATAGTGCAATTTCAACTCCTCGGTAAAAATTGTCCAAGTGACACCGAGACCATTCTTCTGCCTCTGAGCACATAACCATCGATACCAAACAAATTGGTCTAGTTCAAGATACAGGGATGCCAATGTCACCTTTTGTCCTGATGGTGTTTGATGTAACTCAAAGAAGTTCTCCATTTGATTTATCCAATTCAGGGGATCCTTACCATCAAATTTGCGCATATCCACTTTCGGCATCATGTTCCATGGTTGCGAATAAGTTGGATTTTGATTGGGCTAGAAAAGCGATCCAACATGGTTATTTTGTCCATGATTTTGAACTGAAGATCCTCCTTGGTTGATATGGGGTGGATTTTGGCCATACTGTTTACCCTTTACATGTTGCATGATATCATCCAACCGCTGATTGATTTGTTCTATGTCTCCTTTAGAGGCCATCTCAGATTGTACATTTTGCAGCTCATACTCAAGTTGGATCACCTTATGATCAACTGAGGTAAACCCTAGTGCTGAGGAATCTATATTTACCCCTTTTTAATCCATCTCTTCAATCACTACCCTATCTTTATTTGGGGTTTTACCCGGAGTAACTGGATTCTTTTTTGCTCTTATGGAAGGCCCTGCCATGATGTAAAACCTTAGGGTTTAGGTTTTTGATACAAATTCAGCTGAAAAGGAAAATACACAGAGAAAATACTAATACTATTTTTTTGAGAGCTTTCCAAAAATGTAAGGAACTTGAAAACATTCCATAATTTGCACCCTTGGGAGTGATTTTATGAAAAACCCTAAATTTGTAATAACTTTTGTAAAGTAAATAAAAAAAGTCTAAAATTTTTAGGGAACCTTACTTGAAATGTTTCACAACTCTGGTAAAACTATCTCCCACCAATTTGCTCTAGTTCACAATATATGGTGGAAACAAAAAATTAGGGGTTTTGCCCTAATTTTGGCCCAGATCGCAACTCTGATACCACTTGTAATGAAATTACTTATATAATTTAGATTATGAGCAACAATAGAACACCAAATAACACAATATTTCAGAATAATGATCTCAATATGCAATTAGAATAGCTTTGCCACTTTGAGGGGGCAACCTCCAAACCATATAATAAGACTCAAATGCTCAAATTATAATGAACTACTACCTACAATCCCCTATATATACTATTCATATGCTATGGCCATCACCAAGGCCGACCTATTAAGCATGAGAAAGTATAAATGATATAATAAAATGATATGGTAAGCCACAAGTCGGCTACTCATATCCTAATATAAGCAATAGGTTAAGGGCGTAGTAGCATTAAAGCACCCCGATCCATTTTCTAATTTCCTACAACTTTTTGGGCTCTTTCTATGTATTTTTCATTCTTATCTTTTTCTTAGTCATCCATTTTAGAATTAATTATAAAATTCTATCAAGAGAACCATATAAATATAAAGTTATGAGACCATAATGAGCATCCTAACATCACTTACTACTATCAATCCATCTATATTTGTATCCATTGTAGAACTTGCATCCACATAGTTCCATGCATCAAGGCTAAGATATCTACGCAACACACACTACATAGGGAGAGGGATTTTATTCTATTCTATGCACACATTATATTACCATTTCTACATTTAGTTATAGCTCGCTACTTTAAAAAGTGTGAGTGACACAAGAGCACTTAGGGCACGACATGTACAGACACATCAAAACTACATTTGGGTCCGAAATGTAGTGTAGTGCTCAGTTTAGGAAGCCCACTATTGTGGTAGCTGAGGTTAGTATGACCCATTCATTTACATATTTTAATTTTAGGGTTTTGATTAGTCTTGCCCCGTTTGTCATTGAAATTCTTCAGTTTGCGGGATCTGTCGTTTTCTCTATCTCCCCATATTGATGCATAAAAACTCTATCCTCCATTTGGTTTCCATGATCAATCCCTTCCTTGGTCAAGGATCACTTAAAATTCCAAAATTTGTTTTTCATTCCTCTGTCCATGTGAATGAGTCTGTAACTTGGGTGTAAAACTCGGGTTTTTCCTTTTCCTCCATTTTCCACAGTCACATTTTGTTGTCCTTATCTTTTTGTCCCAAGTATCTATGAAAACATGATTGGATGTAGCTCGAGAGGATCATATTTGGGCCTTATATCATTTTCAAACTCTCTATCTGTAAATAAGGATTCATTTCCGGGCTCAAATGGTAATTTTCTTGCGTTTTACGGTTTGATGGGTGTATTTTTCCCCGTCAAATTTACATCTCAACATCAATGTAAACGTGGCCCTTTTTGGGTGGATGTGGCTCGGTGGGGCACTTTGAAAAATCTAAGGCTCGCTTCAGACTCAAAGCTTGTCCACATGGAGGGCGATGCTCATTTGAAAATTCACCTTTTAGTTTGGCCTTGGAGTTGCGTCGGGAGACACGTGGAGATTTCCACTACCTTGCCTAGAATTAGAGATATTTTTCATGTAACTGGTATAGTTTTGATGGACCATGGACACATGGAGGGCTGACACTCATTTGAGGATCCACCTCAGGGTCCCACCTTAACAATTGTGATAGGGAGACATGTGGAGGCTTCCGTCGGCTTCGCTCTATACTTAAACTTTTCAAAGCAATTTTGAAAGGCCTGGGACACGTGGAGGGACCGCGCATGTTTGGGGACTGGCCCTAAGTTTTATTTTGAATAAGTGCCAGGAGGACACTTGGAGGCTTCCGTTCACTCTGCCCTTTTCTTGGAATTTTCAACGGCCAAAGAAAAATGTCTCGGACCCTAGATACATGACGCCTTCCACTGAACCTTCAATTTTTTTAACAAAATCTGCTAGAATGAGACACATGGTGAGCTGCGCTTGTTTGGGGTCTCTACTTTTGGGGACTATCTCAAAGTGCGCCATTGAGACATGTGGAGGCTTTCACTGGATCCTTTTTATATTGAGACTTTTCAAAGGCCAAAATGCGTTTTTCTTGGACCCAGGGCACGTGGAAGGCCCACACTTGTTTGGAAACTTGCCCCTGTACTTCTCCTTTATAGTTACACCAAGGAAACACATGGATGGCTATGATATAAAGTAGAAAAAGGGTAGAATCAATGGTTCTTTGTATTATTACGCCTGCTTTTTCCTCGCCATTTTTGCTCCAAGACTCCTGAAAACGTGAATACGCACTATTTTTCATCATTTTTGATGAAATTCCTTGTCGTCTCTGTCTGTAAAGTGCAATTGAATGGATTTAGAACTTAATTTGTGAGTCCAAGGATTGTTAAGATCGATATTTTGAAGTTGGAATTACTCGGGCACTTGCAAAAATGGGAATTACCAAAGAAGATGGATGCGGGGTAGAATTCTTGAATAAAGAGATGGAAAATAATGAAATGATGAAAATTGCGGGTGTAAAAGATGAAAAAGGTGTTACCTCGAGCGCAAAAAGGATTACGTGTCAGATCCAACTATGCAGAGCCTCCAGAAAATGATTAAAAAGGGGATTTATTGAATGATAGAATCAGAATGATTAGAAGGAATCCCAAAAATTTGTGGCATGGCATCCTAATCATTAGTCGGGCCCCAAGCAATGTGATCAGTTCAAATTGGTCCACAAAAATATTAGCTTTCGATGCGAATTTGTTAAATTTCACTTTTTGAGGAAAATTGGTAATAAGAAAAGGTCCCTCGAATATTATTCTCTTTTGGGGGAAAATTGAGTGAGAAAATGTATAAATGCAATGAGAATACTCTTGCAAATGGTCGGGGGTTGAATTCTTAAGAGAAAAAATTTGAGAAATCTGTCTTCCTGAGAGACCAATCCGAGATAACTTGTTAATTATTTCTGTGTTAGATTTTCTATCATGTCAAGTTGGTTGTAGATGTATAGCCATTGATGAGCACTGAGATTTATCTGGAAGATTTCCCTTGTTGATGAATCTAATAAATTAAATTGAAATTAATTTGTGTCCAATCTCTAGTAATTTGTGTCTGCTTTGTTTCAGAATTTCTGTAAATGGTTTCTTTTGTTCCTATTGCAATCTTACATTGAAATCTTTGTGAAATCACACAGGATCTCGTCCATGTGATAGTTTAGTGGTATTTTCAATTTCATTTCAAGAAGAGCCTTCATCTTTTTATGAGATAAACAAATTTAAAATCAATTCACTATCATTTGTTGATAAAGATTGTCTGTAAGTCTTTGGGTGTACATTAGGCATGATTGATAAGAGATTTTGGCGTTTAATTGAGTTTTTTAATTCGAGCCTTCGTGTTAGAGTCTCAAAGATTGTGTGAAAACGTTGATCCGGGCCTCCATTGAAGCACACCTTATTCTCGGTTGAAGGAACGTATTAAATATTCAAAGCTTTCTATTGTTGAGTTGTTCATTGTTGTGAAGCCCCTCAAATATTTGGTATAATCAACTTTATCCTACTTCATCTCCCACCAAAACCATTCAAAAACCATGAATCCATCCCAAACTACCCCTGTTTGCCTTGTATATCAACAAATGAATAAAATCTACTTACTACAATATGCGAACAATCAAGATTTATTAATGTATTCAATAACCTTAGCCAGGTGTTGAAAGTATCTCCATATTTTAGAAGTGACAACTCTTAAGAGTTAAATTATGGAGTATTGACCATATTTGCCCAAGGTTTTCTTCATAAAATTTGTGCAAAAGAAGGATATCTCCATATCCTTCATCAAATAGAGGTTACACTAAGGGTCCTCTCATCCTGGTTGAAGAGGCACAACCTAAAGTCGTGAGGATAGGTCAAATCCTCTTGAAGGTGCTATCCTTCTCTCCATAAATTTGAGTGATAAAGGGCCGAGGATTAGAGTCATCCCTCTTGACTAAAAAATGACACACACTATGATCTATCTGTCTCTAAGCTCCATGTCCAATCTGTATTATTCTCGGTTTGAAAAGGAGAACAAATTTGGATACAACACTCATGGCATTTGTTGGGGACTCTTTAAAGTATTTGAACAAAGGTGTAGATGTACATACTCACATAAGAATGCTTTTTACATATTTTATAAACTTCAAATACATCAAAAAACATCATTATCATTATGCTTACGATTGTAAGAATTGTTCAAAGTTGTAGGTTTTGAGTGTAATTATTTCCACTTATACAATTATTGCACTAAAATTTGTATCATCATTGATAAATTTGGGTAGAAGAAGAGAAAATCTTGTAAGCTTTGCATGAATGAACTAGTATTGATCATGAAATTTGATAGATCTTTCATAGTGCATTTGCACAAACTAAGGTGAAAATCCTCGGTGGTGACTCCGTGTTGTATAAATTCTTTATAAATACCAGGTTTATTAACATATATCAAGTAATATTTGTCATTAATATTTGCAAATATGGAAGGAAGGAGATCTATCTTCTCTAGGGACCCTAGTAGAAGGTTGTTTCAAGAGTAGGAAAGTCTAATTCGAAGGAAGAAGAATTTGTAAGGTTGTTTGAGATCAAGCATTAAGAAAAGAGATCTCCATTGGTGAAATTGATCGACTGTGATTGAAGATTGCAATACTTCCTCAAGTGCTTATGAATTAGGTAGCCTCTTTATAGAATTGAATTCTCCATTTGGAGAGGGTCCTTCTTTTTTATTTGAAACATTTGATTTTAAATCTGCCCCAACATTTTCCAAATCTAATAGAGTTTTCCAAGAAACAGAGCCTTTAGAGGGCACTTCTTCTAAAAATTGCATCCCTGTACCACACAGACCCCTCACTCCTCATCATTCTGTTTCTCCTATAAGATCACCTCAAAATAATATGGCTCAGCCTCCACCCAAACCTCCATTTGTTGTTAATACTTTTGGTCCCATCAATTTTAGAGGTATGGCTAGCTATCCAAATGCTATGCCACAAGATGTAAGAAATAATTACCTAAGTTTCAAGGAAATAATGCAATCATTGGTGATTAACACTTGAAACTCTTTGTCAATATGATGGAGGACTTCGAAATAGAATTTGAGAATGTATACATTAAGGTGTTTATCCATACTCTAGAAGAAGATGCAAGGGACTGGTATAAATATCTGCCAGATAATTCCATTGACTCCTGGACAAATATGAAGAATGCTTTTAGAATGCAGTATGGTGATAAAACAAACCCTAGGTTTATTTTATAAGAGTTTGAAAATATAAAAAATAATCGTAATGAATCAGTGCATGATTTCAATACTAGATTTAAAAAACATTGAGAATCTTTGCTGTTAATTTGAGGCCATGTGATGAATCATGTCTGATAAAGTATTTAGATGCATTTGATAAGAAAACTGCTTATTATTTGAGAGATAAGAACCCTCGGACTTTGAGGAAGGCCTTTACCATGGATCTGAAAATTGAGAACAACATTAAAGCAGTTGGAAAACCTCCTAAGAGGGAGGGTGTTAAACTGATCAACCACGATAAGCCTTAATCAAGTAAGGTTTGTGGATCTTGACGAAGTTGTAAAGATTGTGGCGGAGTTGTCAAAGAAATCTCTTACAAAATAGCCGGGGTGGAGAAGGGGGTTGGACAAGGTTCTTAGGGTTAGCATAGGCAACAAGGACAAGATAGATTTGTAAATCATCCAAGAAATGATTAGAGATCTGATGAAAGAGGTAAAGGAACCATGAGAGATAGACAACCCCAAGCTAGGGAAAATAGAGTAGTGCCTGATCCTCTAAATGCCAAATTTTCATTGTTGAAGAGACAAATCAAATGGGTTGGTGTGATAATTCTTCTTACCCCACCCATCATGTGAAGTAGATCAAAAAGTCGAAGAAGATGATAATGATAACAACACCGATGATGATGCATACATGGTGGACTGCTCTACAAGCTCACAACAAGGAGTAACTTTAACTAAGGTAATAAGTGCAAGAACTGCTACAAGTTTTGGGATTGTATTCACTGGGTACCTCTTCTTCCTCCCTCTCATGCTTTAGAAATAGATATGGTACAAGAATTTGAACTTCCTAATAATGATTTTGAGTACCTAAGAGCTCTAATGATTAAGAAGTATGATGGAGGAATCCCATCAAAAGAGGATAAACAATTGTTAATGAATGATGTTATTGCCCAATAAAAAGAGTATAACACAAGAAGTAAAGATATTAAAGGGGTAGGGCCTCAAGCCAAACTAAAGACCCCAGTTCTCACCAATTTCCCAAAAGAGACTCCAAAGAAATATGCATATGGAAAAGGACTTGTTGTTTCAAGTAGAACTAGTGTTCCCACCCATGCCCAAAATGTGAAAAATCTTGTGCCATCCGATGAGTTTGTCAATATTTCTCCAAATGTTGCTTTGCCCAAATACATTCCCTATGACATCGCCCAAGTCTTGAGTCAGATCAAGGTTTCTGTCCTAATTGTTGAATTGCTTAGGATTCCTGAGCTCAAGAAGAGGGCTTTTGAGTATTTGGTATTGGAAGAAGATAGGAATGCCGAAGGCAGAAATATAAATAATGTAAACACTCCTCATTCAACCATTATAGACCTAGAAAAACCACCAACATTGGAGGAGATAGGTGAACCACTTGAATTTTACTTGGGAACATCTTTGGTTGAGTCTCAATTAAATGTTGATCCATTTTTTACAACACTGATTATTAAGGACAAACTGCTGCACAATTGTATGTTTGACTCCGGAGCATCATGCAATGTTATGCCTCTAGAATTCATGAATGAATTGATCATAAAAGTGACAAAAACTTATGATAAGTGTATCTTGTGTAATGGATTCTAGAGAGGTGCCAGTTGTAGGGTGTGTAAAAGGTTTGGTGGTACAACTTGCAACTTATCCGGGTAAGAACTTGAAACTTGATGTTGTTATTGTTGATTGCCCTGCCAAATGGGGCATGTTGTTATCAATAAAGTGGGCTGCAAGTGTTGGTGGTAGTGTTCAGATGGATATGTCTCTTACCACCATTCTAATTGAAGGCATCCTTGTAAAGCGATGGAGAGAAGAAGATGTTGCACCTCATTGAAGATCCCAATAATGCTTCTTATGAAGTGTTGTATGATGATATAGATGCTGATAACTTTTTTGTGTTTGCTAATGGAAAAGAGCATAAGATTGATCAGTGTAAATGTCTTGAACAAGTGGGTTTACCTTAGACCTTGTTATTTGATGGAGCTTGTTCTAAGATTGGAAATGGTGCGACATTGTTTTGATTTCTCCAAACCAAGAAGAGTTTGTCTTTCCTTTCAAACCCAACTTTAAATGCACTAAAAACATTGTTAAATATGAAGCATTGTTATTAGGCTTGAAAATTGCATGGAAATATGGTATAAAGGATATCATTGTCAAAGGGGATTCAAAGCGGTTGTCAAACAAATTAGAAAATTGTATGCTACTAAAAATCGAGAGAATGAAACAATACAAGCATGTAGTCCGGGACTTGATTGAAAGGTTTAAATATTTTAATATTGTGCACCATGATAGAAAGTTTAATTCATTTGCGGAGACAAGTTAGTAGTGTTAGGATCCAAATTTGGGAATTGTATAGTGTCTCCATTTTGTGAGTATGATGTTGAAATACTAACAAGGCCATCATCATTGATAACGTTAAAAATTGGCAATTGTTTGATGATGATGCCCGGTATAAAGTAAAAACCACATACGATTTGGGTACAAAGGAAAAACCACATAAAATCTGGTTAGGAAGCAATCTCAACAAGGAAGAGATGCAATCATATGTTCAATTGCTGAAGAAATATCAAGACTGCTTAGCTTGGTCTTACTCTGAGTTGAAGGCATACATGGAAGATTTGTTCCAACATGAAATTCCTCTTGAATCTAATGCCAAGCCTTTCAGGAAAAAATAGAGGCCCATCAATCCACTTGTTTCTTTGAAGATGCAAGAAGAACTGAAGAAGTTGAGGGATGGAGGGATCATTCAGCCCACAAGGTACTCATCTTGGGTTACAAACCTAGTGCATGTCAGAAAAAATAATGGTGATATAACGTAGACTTTAGGAACTTGAATAAAACATCATTGAAAGACAATTACCCTATGCCAAACATGGAGAATATACTACAATTGGTAATTATTTTTGAATTTTTATCCACTCTGGATGGTTTCTTTGGCTATAATCAAGTTGTTGTGAAGGAGTCAGAAAGAGTAAAGGTTGCCTTTACCACTCCTTGGGGAACTTATGTCTATGTTAGGATGCCTTTTTGGCTTAATGAATCTTTGGAGAAACTTTTCAAAGAGAAATGGATGTAGAATTTGCTGGTTACATTAATAATTTCATTGCTATTTATTAAGATGATGTAACTGTGTTTTCCAGAAAAAGAAATGATCACTTGCAACACTTGGAGAGAATGCTGATAAGGTGTAGAGAGTATGTCATATCATTGAATCCCAAGAAGTGCCACTTTGGAGTGCAAAAGGCAAATCACTTGGTCACATTGTATCAAAAGAAGGGGTCATGATTGATCTCGAGAGAGTGGAAGCCATCAACAAGGTTCCAATTCTAAGAACTAAGAAAGGAATTCAATCCTTCTTTGGACAAATAAACTTTATCAAAAGATTTATGTCTAACTTTGCTGAGCTGACCATCCCCATTACTAGCATGCTGAAAAAGGACCAAGTTATCAAATGGGAAGAATCCTCCATTCAAGCTTTCAATGGGATCAAGGAAGCACTAAAGCATGCCCCTATTTTGGCAGCTCCAAATTACAAGAAGCCTTTTCAAATGTTTTCTTTTGCTTCAGATAACACCATTGCATCTGTTTTGTTGCAGAAGGATGATGAAGAGGTTGAAAGACCAACTGCATTTTTCAGTAAGGCATTGCAAGGATCTGAGTCGAAGTACATCATCATGGAGAAGCAAGCATTTGCCTTGGTGAAATAAAAAAGGTTTTCAGACCCTACATCTTGAGCTCTAAAGTTGTTGCTTATGTTCCCCACACCATGGTGAAAGACATCTTATCAGAGATGGAGGTATCAAGAAAAAGATGTAGATGGGTGAACAAGTTACAGGAATATGACATGGATATCCAAACCATGAAATTGGTAAGAGGTTTAGGCCTAGCTAAGCTTATGGTTGAGAGAAACTTGCAGACTATTGAGGTGAATGAAGTAGAAGGAGAAAGGGTGGATGTCCTTGAAAAGTTGGTAAGCTCTGAATGGTACAAGGATATAATATTTTATCTCAGACATCTATGCTTCCCTAAATATTTGAGTAAAAATTAGAAAAGAGCTCTTAAGTTAGCCTCTCAAAAATATGTCATTACTGATTTTGGGTTAGCTTGGAAGAACCCCAAGGGAGTGCTCTTGAGATGCATTACTGAAGATGAGGCCCCCAAAATAATTGCTGATCTCCATGGAGGAGTTTGTGGGGGACATTTTGTTGGAAGAGTTATAACACATAAAATCTTGAGGGCTGGTTATTGGTGGCCAAATCTCTTCAAGGATACAACTCTATTGGTTAGGAAATGTGAAAGTTTCCAGTGTTTTTCTGGAAGAATGAAAGCTTCAGGCTCCCTTCCTTTACAACATGTGTCAATTGAAGCCCCATTTAAGCAATGGGGAATGGATTTCATTGGTGAAATTTCTGATCCTTCCAATGCTGGTCATAAATGGATTCTTATAGCCACTGATTATTTCACTAAGTGGGTGGAAGAAATCCCCACCAAGAAAGCAACACACCAAGTTATCATGGAATTCATGTTGAATCAAATCATATGTAGATTTGGAGTGCCAACTAAAATTGTTGTTGATAATGCCATGAGTTTCAGAGCCAAACCTTTGGTGGCAATGTGTAAAGAGTATGGAATCAATTTGACATATGCTTCTAACTACAATCCCTAAGGAAATGGACAAGTTGAGTCCAACAATAAAAACTTGTTGAAGATCATTAGAAGAACCTTGGAGCTAAACAAAAAGAAGTGGGGTGAGCAATTGAAGTTTGTTGTTTGGGTTGATAGAATCACTTTGTCAAAAGAGCTACTGGTAAAAGCCCATTTGAGTTGGTATATGGAACTCAAGATTTTCTGCCCCTTCATTTGCAATTGTCTTCATTTCAGTTTGTTCAACAAATTGAAGATCAGGAAGTTAGTCCATATGATGCTCGAATCAATCAAATTATTGAGTTAGATGAAGAAAGAAGGGCATCCCATCAGAGGCATGTGAAGTTCAAAGAAAAGTTGAAGAAGTTATTTGACAAGAAGGTGACTCCAAGAGCTTTCAACATTGGGGATCTTGTGCTATTATGGGATAATAGGCATGAAGATAAGGGAAAGCATGGTAAATTTTATGCATTGTGGATGGGCCCTTATTCAATTGATATTTGAATTGGTGAAAATACCTTCTTCCTAAAAGACTTAGATGGGGAACTGATTGAATTGCCTATTAATGGTAGGCATTTGAAACATTTCCTTGATTGATTTCTCAGAATCAAGGTATAATCCATTGTATAGTGTATAGTTCTTTGTTTTCATTCTGCTTTTGTGTTTTTATTCGTTTAGGTCCTTGGTGACCTAGTTTTTCTAGTTTCTCAGTTCATTTTTGGAGGATGGTTATGGTTTCTTTGCTTTGCAAGCTTATTCTTTGACTCCATTTCCCAATGGTCTATTTTTGGCACTTGGTTTTCTATTTGTTCTTGTGTCACTCACATGGAGTGACCATTCCCGAGTTGGAGGCGATGTTGGTGCTCAAATTAGTCTCGCCACGTTTGTCATAGAAATTATTTAGTTTGCGGGCTCACCGTTTTCTCTATCTCCCCGTATTGATGCATAAAATATCTACCTTGGTTGCCATGATCAATCCCTTCCCTGGTCGAGGATCACTTAAAATTCCATAATTTGTTTTTAGTTCCTCTGTCCATGTGAATGAGTCTGTAACTTGGGCATAAAACTTAGGTTTTTCCTTTTCTTCTATTTTCCACAGTCACATTTTGTTGTCCCTATCTTTCTGTCCCAATTATCTATGAAAACATGATTGGATGTGGCTCAGAGGATCACATTTGGGCCATATATCATTTCCAAACTCTCTGTTTGGGAAGAAGGATTCATTTCCGGGCTCAAATGGTAATTTCCTGCATTTTACGGTTTGACGGGTGTATTTTTCCCGTCAAATTTACATCTCAACATCAGTGGAAATGTGGCCCTTTTTGGTTGGATGCGGCTCGGTAGGGAACTTTGAAAACTCTAAGGCTCACTTCAGACTCAAAGCTTGTCCATGTGGAGGGCCGATGCTCATTTAAAAATTTTCCTTTTGGTTTGGCCTTGGAGTTGCGCCGGGGAGACATGTGGAGATTTCGTTGCCTTGCCTAGACTTAGACAAATTTTTCATGCACGCAGCCAGTCAGAGTTTGATGGACCATGGACACGTGGAGGGCTAGCGCTCATTTGAGGATCTGCCTTAGGGTCCCACCTTAACAATTGCGATAGGGAGACATGTGGAGGCTTCCGCCTGGCTCCGCTCTATACTTAAAATTTTCAAAGAAATTTTGAAAGGCCTAGGACACGTGGAGGGACCGCGCATGTTTGGGGACCGGCCCCTAAGTTTTATTTTGAAGAAGTTCCAGGAGGACACTTGGAGGCTTCGCTCACTCTTCCCTTTGCTTGGACTTTTCAACGGCCAAAGAAAATGTCTCAGACCCTAGACACATGGCACCTTCCGCTGAACCTTCAAATTTTTAAAAAACTCTATCGGACTGAGACACATGGTGAGCCCGTGCTTGTTTAGGGTCTCTACTTTTGGGGACTATCTCAAAGTGTGCCATTGAGACACGTGGAGGCTTTCCCTGTCTCATTTTTAAATTGAGACTTTTCAAAGGCCAAAATATATTTTTCTTGGACCTAGGGCATGTGGAAGGCCCGTGCTTGTTTGAAACTTGCCCCTATACTTCTCCTTTACAGTTATGCCAAGGAAACACATGGATGACTATGATATAAAGTAGAAAAGGGGTAGAATCAATGGTTGCTTTGTGTATTGCATCTATTTTTCCGCCATTTTTGCTCCAAGACTCCTAGAAACATGAATATGCACTATTTTTCATCATTTTTGATGAAATTCCTTGTCGTCTCTGTCTGTAAAGTGCCATTGAATGGATTTAGAACTTAATTTGTGAGTCCAAGGATTGTTAAGATCGATATTTTGAAGTTTGAATTTCTCGAGCACTTGCAAAAATGGGAATTACCAGAGAGATGGATGCGGGGGCAAAATTGCGAGAGGAAAGAGATGGAAAAGAATGAAATGATGAAAGTTGCAAGCACAAAAGATGAAAAAGGTGTTGCCTTTGTTAGGTTGTGGAGCGTGTTTTCATGTTTGAAAGTGTTGAAGACTGTACACTAAGAGTACTGTACACTTTTCATGTATCCTCGCCTTAAAATGTGCCCGATATATCGGGAAACGTGATTTTCTCATAAGGGTGGGATTTTGACCCATAGGTTTATGGGACGATTTTTTTGCCCATGGTTTTGATACCCACGGTTTTGTAAAACTACTTAAGCAATTGTCTATTTATATAGTTTTATGCATATGATAGAAGTATGAGTGTGCATTGCATATGTGTGTGAATTCTTTAGATTTTGTTGAGCGAGCTCCAAACAGATCTGTGTATTGTATTAAGAGAGCGGTGGCTTATAATAAAATATGAGCAAGTGATTCTTGGTGGATGTAGCCCAAATTGGGTGAACCATGTTAAATGTTGTCTCTTTATGTTGTGTTATTTTATTTTGCACTTTCATTTGAGATCTGTAATATTTTTACATATTAGTTTCTACTATTACGATTACTGTGAGGGATTATTCCGCATATTTTATCCCTTATTTCCTAACAATTGGTATCAGAGCCTGGTTTGGTTTGCTGAAGTGTTGAATTATAGGGAAAGTTTTATCTTGAGTGGGAGCTATGGCAGATGATGGAAGATCTAGGGTTGATAAATTCAATGGGTAGAATTTCAGTCTTTAGAAGATGCAGATGGAAGATTACCTTTATCAAAAGGATCTTTATACTTTGTTATCTGAGAAGGTGAACAAACCCTCGAGCATGACAAATGTGAAATGGGATTTATTGGATAGGAAGGCACTTAGGACAATCTGGTTGTGTCTTGCATCTTTGATATTATTTAATATTTCAAAGGAAAAGACTACAAAAGAACTGATGAATGCATTAGGAAGTTTTATGAAAAAACCTCAGCCTCTAATAAGATATTTTTAATGAAAAAATTGTTTAATATGAAGATGTTTGATAATGGTTCAGTAGCATATCATCTAAATGATTTTAATACGGTTGTAAATATGCTAGCTTTGGTTACAATAGAATTTGATGAAGAAGTTAGGGCTTTATTAGTTATGTGCTCTTTACCTGAGAGTTGGAATAGCCTGGTAATGGCGGTAAGAAACTCGGTTCCTTCTAACTCAAAGTTGAAGTTTGAGGATGTTGTAGGGGTGATTCTAAGCAAGGAAATGCAAAGAAAAAGATTTGGTGAATTTTCTACTTCAGGGAATGCTTTGACAGTGGAAACTAGAGGGAGACAAAAGAATAGAGGAAACCATGAAAAATCAAAGGATCGGGCAAGGTCAAAATAAAAAAGCAAGATAGTATGCTGGCACTATGGAAAGTCTGGGCATGCAAAGAAGGACTGTTGGGAGCTTTGGGACAAGAAGAAACAACAGGAAGAAAACAAGGAGGCAAATGTGGCAACGGGTAATGTATGTCAGGATGCTTTGATTATTTCTTTGCACAATATTACTGAATCTTGGGTTTTAGATTCGAGGGCTTCTTTCCATGCTTCTCCACATAGGCATTATTTTGTTGATTATGTTCAAGGAGATTTTGGGCATGTTTTTCTTGGTGATGATGAGCCTTGTAGCATAGTTGGAAAAGGTTCTATTCAGGTTAAGATGTAGAATGAGAATACTTGGCTATTAAAGGATGTCAGACATGTGCCTACATTAAGACAAAATTTGATATCAGCGGGGTAGTTGGGAAGTGATGGTTGTACTATGATATTTACAACAAACTCTTGGAAGGTTACCAAGGGTGCTCTTGTGGTGGCAAGAGGTAAGAAGTTTGGAACCTTGTATTTAACCACTTATAGCACTAATGTTTGTAATCTTGTGGCTTCAGAAGTAGATACAACATTGTGGCACTATAGGTTCATTCATATAAGCCATAAGGGCATGGAGATCATAAAGAAGGATTTTCCTGGATATACATAAATAGGTTTGGAGTTACTGAGGACTGCATATTCGGGAACAAAAGTGATTAAGGTTTCTCAAGGTTGGACCTACAAAGAAAGAGAGTAAGTTAGAGTTGGTGCATTCTGATGTGTGGGGGCCGGCTCAGGTATCATCTCTTGGGGGCTCAAGTTCTTATGTTACTTTTATTGATGATGCAACAAGGAATGTTTGGGTTTATTGTATTAGAAACAAATCTGATGTATTTGACACTTTTGTTAAATGGAAAGCCTTGGTAGAGAATGAAACAGGTCTTAAGCTAAAATGTCTCAGGTTAGATAATGGAGGGGAGTATTGCAGCAATAAATTTGATGATTACTATTCTAAGAATGGAATCCATAGGTAAAAGATGGTTCCAGAACTCCGCAGCAGAATGGGGTGTCATAAAGGATGAACAGAACAATAATGGAACGTGCTAGAAGCATGAGGTTACATGCAGGACTGCCTCTTTCTTTTTGGGTAGAAGTGGTGAGCACAACTATGTACTTGATAAACAAAGGACCCTCAAGTGCCTTGGATGGAGGCATACCTGAGGAGGCTTGGTATGGTAAGAAAGTTGATTATTCATTTCTTAGAGTCTTTGGATGTGAGGTGTTTGTTCATATAGATAAGGATGATAGGACCAAGCTAGAGGCTAAATCAGAAAAATGTACCTTCATTGGTTATGGTGGTGATGACTTTGGATATAAATGTTGGAGTATTAAGGACAAGAAAATAATTTGATCTAGGGATGTGGTCTTTAATGAGAAAGTCATGTATAAGCAGTAGTTGCAGGAAAATAGGGAAGAATCCAAGAAAGAATATGCAATGGTAGAGGATCTTCCGGATGGGAAAGTGACACATGAATCAGTTCAGGAACCCCCTCAATAGGAACCCCAAACTCCTATATTGAGGAGGTCTTCTAGGGTAAGAAGATAACTTGAACATTTTTCTCCTTCTCTTTATTATTTATTACTCACTAATAGTGGAGAGCCAGAGAGCTTTGCTAAAGCAATGCAGGTAGATGCTAGGAAGAAGTGGGAGCAAGCCATGGATGAGGAGCATTAGGCTCTCATGGAGAACCAGACATGGGATTTAGTAAAGCTACTCGAAGGAAAAAGAGCATTATACAACAAATGGGTGTTTAGAGTGAAATAGGAAGGAGGAAAGAAAAGATACAAGGCCCGGTTGGTGTTCAAGGGGTTTACACAAAAAAAAGGTATATATTTTGATGAGATATTTTCTCCTGTAGTAAAAATGAATTCTATTAAAACTGTTCTAGGAATAGTTGCAACAAAAGACGTGCACTTAGAACAACTTGATGTAAAGACTGCATTTCTCCATGGTGATTTGGAGGAGGAACTATATATCACGATGTGCAGGAGCCAGAGGGATATGAGGTAAAAGGTAAAGAGGAGATGGTGTACAAACCGAAGAAGAGCTTGCATGGCTTGAAACAAGCTCCACATCAATGGTATAAGAAATTTGATAGCTTTATGATGGAGCAAGGTTATATTAGATGTCATTCTGAACATTGTGTGTATACAAAGAAATTTGAGGATGACAGTTATATTATCCTTTGTGTGTATGTGGATGACATGTTGGTTGCAGGTAAGAACATGTAGGAAATAAAATTACTCAAGAAGCAGCTAAGTGGATCCTTTGCTATGAAGGATTTGGGGGCAGCCAAACAAATCCTTGGTATGAGGATATCTCGGGATAGGAAGGAACTATACGTACCCAAAATTGTAAGGTACTGTACTGCGGAACGGTGTAATAAATGCCCCAATGATGATACAGGTCTCCTCGCAAGGTGTTCGGGATCCGGAAAAGCCTTCGGAGTATGCGTTAACATCCCGCATGCCCCGCTTAGCCCCCGCGCCCTTTGTTTTCCCCTTTTTCCCTCTTTCCTTGGCCTCTTGACCTTCAGTGACGAAACCGCCGCCCTGCAGGGCGGCGGTCTCGCTGCCCGCCTGAACAGGCGGCGGTCCTGTAACCGCCACCCTGCTCAGAGCGGTGGTCCTATGCGCGTTTTCCAGAACGTTCTTTTGACGTGACTCGCGTGAAATATCACAATTCACCAGCTTTTCCTTGCCGACTTGAGCATGCATTTATGTTTTTGGTCCCCTGGAATAGTGTTTTTCCTTTGTTTATTGTTTAGGAGTTCAATTTGGTTTTGGTTCTTGGATGTTTGAATTCCTATAAATGCATGGTTTGTGCACATGCAAATGGTCTGGAGTTTTTGTGCAGAGTTTTTGGTCTGGAGTTTTTGGTCTGAAGCTTGGCTGGATTTGGAAGTTTGATCTTTGCTCTCATTCCCTCATTTTAGTGTTTTAGTTAGTTAGCTTGTTTAGAAGCCATAGCTTGAATTCACTTGCATCTTTTGTTAAATTGCTCAGCTGTTGGTAAGCCACAGACCCATCTTGTGCAGGCAGTGCTGTCATTTCATCCAATCCAGTTAGAAGCTTACCTCAAATTCTCTCTTTCTTTGTAGATTTACTTTCGTTGTGTCTTGGAGTTCTTAGTTTAATTCATTATTTGCCTGGTTAGCTTTATTCAGCTGTTGGTAAGCCACATATCCAACTTGTGCAAACAGTGTTGTTGTTTTATCCAAACCATTGGAACAGGATAGCTTAGGAAGCCATTAAAGTTGCAGGTTTTGCTCTTCGTATAGGATAGTTACAGGTTCTGGTCGCTTCATGTTGCATGACTTGCAGTAAAATCCCGCTAGGAATCGCATAAGCCAAGCTCTGTACTCTTGCGCTATCCCTCTCCTACTCGCATTCTCGGTCTGCATTCTGAGCTGTCCTTATCCCAAAATCTACTCCTATCGGTGCTAGCATCACACGCTTTTCTGGATCCACGTGAACACGAAAGAACGAAGAGACCATACTGAGGGGACGAGATCACACACACACCATCGGATTCGCCACTGTTCTGCGGAATCCAGGTTTTAAATTTCAAAGTTCTAGTCAGAATCATATCAAATAGAGTAGTTAATCGCTTTATTTCATTTCATTCTATTCTCGATATTGCCAGGGAAGCTGTGGGGATTGATAGTTTCTGAGAAACTATGATTCACTCCTCACTTCTGAGGTAGGATCGAGAATCTTGCAGATAGATTAGACCTATTTAGAATTCTATCAATTCGCACAGGCAAATAACTACACTCGGTTATCTTGTCTGTTTTAATTACTGTTTAGTTATTATTTCTAGATACGTTTAAAATAGTTTGCTTCCCTTAAAATTGTTAAATATTTCATAGAAGAATAAAGGTTATATGCAGTTAGATTTACTTCACGTAGTTAGAATTTGTTTCATTACAGTTAGATTGCATTTTGTTTCGTATGACAATCACGGGACCTCAAGAGCCCAGGGAATATATATTTGAGCCAATCGTGCCTCAACCAAACCTCGTCACAGCGATAGTTGACATAGACCAAAATCTCAGGATACAAGTATTCCAAACAACCACAGATTTACAACTGATCAGTTCACAGTTAAGAGGATTAAACATAGAAGACGACCAAGCACATGCATTTTGGTCAAGTCAGCCAAACTACATATTACCCTAGAAAACATCCACATGACTGTAGAAGGGCTCGAAAGAGAACAAATATTCGGGTGTGATCCTTTAGTTCCACAGCCAGACGCTGGAGACACCCTCGTAGATATAGATACCAGCTTAAGAATCCAAGTTGCGAAGAACGCCTATGAGGTATTCTGAGAAGATTACACAACTGTTGGTTCTAAACATAGAAGCTGAGAAAGCATACGATTACTGGATACTAGGGATTAGAACTTGATCTCGCGTATGACCATAATAGGACCACAACAACCGAGAGTTTACGGTTGTGATCCACAAATCCCACAGCCTAGTGTATCCATAAGAGAATTAGATATAGACACTGGCCTACGCACGCTAGTATTTCAGTCTACTCCGATTCCACCTATCATCATCCAACAGTTATCCCTACTGGACACAACATGACTAATGAAGCTAGAGAATTCGGACTAGGCCGAGAAATCATCCATAGAGTTGATTATATTCACCATATGACCCTATCAGGAGAAATACATGAAACAATCCCGGGTCATTTCCCACGCATTCCACAACCCATAGATCGAATCACGCCAGAGCTCGATATTGATTGGAGCCTTCGAGTAGTCATCCTTGCTGATCGATCTATCACACCGGTCTAGGTTAGAAGGGCCTTCTTTGCCTTAGATTCGTAGATTCCATTAGTGCGTGTCGAAGATATTAGATTTCCTAACTAGTCTATCCGTATACTACCTGTATTCCATCCCCACCGGCTGTCTCGGCACGACCTCGGGAGGTCGGGTACGCGGAAGAGTCACTTGTAGATTCCCACGCTCGCTTGTCACTTTTCCGGCGTACAAAATTGGTGAACCCGACGTGAACAAACAACTATTTCACCTTCTACGCTTTCATAAAATCACCTTCGTTCATTCCCATTATTCTGTGGGTATTCATATACCCCCCGAATATGTCGGGATTCGATGCATATGGCAGACCCCTCCTGGGTCTTGAGGCATACTACACCCAACAGAATAGACAGTCATCACCCTCACTCTCAATGTGGGGTGACAACTATTCAACTAGTCAGTTGTCAACGCAAACTCCAAGGACTAGATATAACTCGTCCTTCCAAGCAGAGGGGTTGGAACAACTCGCTCAAACACAAACAGAGCCTTCAGGCTCAAACAATATGACATTTACTGGAGAATCTGTTTCATCTCCTCAGGTGCTACTTAGACCACATATTAGTAGACAATCAGACCCATACTCGGTTCTAGATGACGAGTACTCCACGCGTTATTCCCGAAATGAACAACGCTCTCAAGGCATGTACCCACCTATAGGAGGTTTGCAAATACAGCCCGAGTTCTCTCCTCAAGAAAATACCTCTATGCCATCACGTATAGAAAATACTCTCAGAGATGCTTGGCAAGATAATGATCAGTTCATAGCAGGATATCACATACCTCCGCAAAACCATAGCATACAACAAACGCCACCAAGGCACGATATCGTGACTTCACCAAACGAAGTCATTTCAACTCTAATAGAGAAGGTTAGAGGATTAGAACTTGCCCAAGCAAGTCAAAATTCAAGATTCATACAAACAGGGAGTTCCAATCCTCCGCACCATCCTAGCCAAGTAGATCTCCTCACAGGAGTAGGCACATTAGGTATGACTCCTCAGTATTCACAACAAGTGCCAACTAGACCCACTATCGCTAGCACTGTTCCTCCTGGTCCAGTACAGAGCAATCCATTCCTGGATAGTACCCCTTCGTACTTAAACATGTACTCCAAATCACCACAAGGGGATATGTTCTCCTCTCCCGGCATGTTTGCCCAAATACAGGGGTTGCCTTATGCCCCTGCCAACGCGTACGTTACGCCATATCAACAACCCGTTCCGCCACCGCCTCCTCAACAGACACCATCAATGGTTGAAACATATGCGATAGGGACTTATTCAGAATATTTGAAGGAGCCCTTAGATTTCACCATACGAAGCGTTATGCTTCCAAGGCCTCTTCCCGATTTGCCCAAATACAAAGGAGAGGGAGATCCGAATGCGCATATCAAAGCTTACGCTACAGCCATTCGAGAATTACTCCCATGGGATGGGGTTGTTGCTAAAATATTCCCCAAAACACTGGAAGGCATTGCTCTCGATTGGTATTATAGAATACCCGAGGCTTCCATACATTCATTCAAACAACTCGTGTCTGAGTTCATCAAAGCCTTCGACATGAACAAACTATTAAGGACAGGAATCAGGGAGTTCTTACACATCAAGCAAGAACATAACGAATCTGTCGCCCATTTCATCCAAAGGTGGCGCACAGTCCTTTATTCCTCGGCAAGCGCTCCAAACATGGATCAGATGGAACTATGCGATTTATTCCTTCATTCTCTCAGCAGAGAAGTGAAGGAAGAAGTCCAGAAGTTCCCACTAAGGACTTATGATGAAGTACTTGAGAGCGCTCTACGAATAGACCAGGCAGCAATAGATAGTGGTCGTAAGACGTATGGAGCAAACGGGAGGTTAATCACCTCCACTCAAAATACTACAACTACCACAAACGTCAATCAAGGACCCAAAATCCTTAACAAAAATCGTGGGGTAACAACGGATGGGGTAACCGACCAGCCCAAGAGGGTAAATGTTGTTAATACTCCGTCACAAACAAACAACCAACGAAACAACAATTTTACCCCAACGGTCAATACAGTGGATTTTAATCATCCACAACAACAACAACAACGGCGAAATCCCATGCAAGGACCAAGCCAAAACTCATTTGGTTATCAAAACCAAAGTCAAAACCAGAAACAACAAAACTTTAGTCCTAATAGGCAACAGTTTGATCAGAATTTTAGGCCACAATACACACCAAACCAACAAAACACGAATTACAATCCCAATTCTTATTGTGGTTTCCATAAAATTCAGGGTCATGACACTAGAACGTGTCGTGACTACAACAAGTTCATGCAACGTTTACCGGAAGAACAAAGACAATTCTTCACAGATTTGTTTTTGGCAGATCCTGCGCCATCGCCACCCAATACGTTCGCAGGGGCAGTTTCCCCTCGAAATGCTCCTCTCAAGATCTTTAACGATCCACTCCCAAATCACGATAATAATCGACTAAATTCAACGGGAATAAACAAGGGTGCAATAATAGGAAACAATGACCATGAAGCCTCGACTTCGCTAAATCCATTAGTTGCGCCCCAACTAGGGAGTCAACCACGACCTAAGGTGGTTGGATTGGTAGAATTAGACTCAGAATTACCTATTGAAGCTGTAACAAGGACACGAGAATATTTTTCTCAACCAAGTCCAAGCCACTCGCCAGACACGGATAACATCCAGCAACTTACAACAAAACCTGTGGGTGCTTACGATTTAATTAATGATCTAACGAAAACCTTCTCACATATTTCGTTCCTTGACTTGCTAAAGAACTCCCCTGCCCACAGGGCCGCTCTTTTAGAGGCGCTAGGCTTAGGTCATTTAATTAATATCACTCCACCACCCGAAACACAGGTAAATCATATAGACTTTGATGTTCATCCTCCGGGACAGGCAGATACAGATGTCGAATTCATATTCGACATAAGTAAAATGCCTACAGATGCTGAGATCGCACGCCGAGGTGATCCAGCCTTACACTTGCAAGTGTGGGTTTACAATAATTACGTAAAATGGGCAATGGTTGACGATGGGGCTGCGGTTAACATAGTCCCCTTCTCTTTCCTCCAAAAACTAGGATATGGTGAAACAAACTGTTCCACCACCCGAAATACGTTAAGAGGCTATGATAGCCTTAAAGCCACTTCGATAGGAACTATAATATTGCCGGTCACCTTGGGACCTAAAACAATCCTGACTGAGTTTTATATTATAGATCGGGAAACCAATTATAATATGATCCTCGGCCGACCATGGATACACCGCATGAAGGCAATCCCTTCTACATTATTTCAAGAAGTAAGATTCTTGCATCTAGGAAAGGTATTTGTAGCCAAAGGTGATCCAAAGCCATTTGACGTGCACCTAGCTGATTTAAAGAAAAGACCAGGTGTACACTCGGAATTTGAACTTCCAACAAACCAACTTAACAAACCCACTGACTCAAAGCCAGAGGAAAAGTTGATACCTACGACGGATCTTGAAACTACCAGCATAGCCAAAACAATTCCAACCCCTAAAGGTAAAACTAAAGAAACAGTATCATTAGGGACTACTGCGAAAATCGTTGAGTTGATAGAACAAGATTCACCAATGTTCTTACCATTCGATTCAGTAGGCATGGGATTTTCCCTAGGTGTTGGTTCCTTGCCAGCAGAGGATCTCTGTATGGTAGAAATAGAGTGCGCAAGCGCAACTGATGCCCCAACATCTATGCTCCCGGCTAAGTATTGGACTCTCCATTTCGATGGAGCTAAATGTCGCTATGGAGCGGGGGCAGGTATAATTCTTACTTCGCCCGAGGAGAAAATCCTCCCATTCGCTTTTAAGTTAAACTTTGAATGCACAAACAACGGCGCTGAGTACGAAGCCCTCCTCCTTGGTCTCACTTTAGCCAAAAGAATTGGTGTTGATAATATCAGAGTTTTAGGAGACTCGCAATTAGTGACAAACCAAGTTTCTGAAATATATGAAACTAAAGCCGAACATTTACAACTCTACAAAGACGCTGTGTTAGATTTAAGCAAAGCGTTTAACTTCATATCCATTGAAGCAGTCCCGCGAGAGAAAAATCTCCTCGCGACTCGATAGCAACTTCAATCACGTTTTACTCCAAGCAATGAACTAGAAGATACTCACTTCACAGTATCCATTCGTGACGAACCATTAATAAAAACAATGACAAATCCTCTTTTTAGTGGAAGTGAATCTACCGTCCTAGACCATGTTGGAAATGATGCGGCTACTTTGGATTATTTAAATGCCTATGCAGCATTACATCTCTCCTATCACATGCTAGATTTATCCCTGATTCCACATTCGTCTTCCTACTTCGGAAATCCCGTAACAAATCTTCCCTCACAAAGGGAACCTAGCATATACGCAATAGAAAATGGGGATGACTTGGATTTACCTCCGGCACCACCTGAGTTCGAAGAGGGTAACGCCTCCTTAATCGAAGAAACGATCGATGTCAACATCGGAACGGAAGACGAGCCGAGAATCTTGAAACTAGGATCTTCGTTAACCCCAGAAGAAGTGGAAATACATACTCAAGTTCTCAAAGAACATCAGAAGGCGTTTGCATTTAGTTACAAGGAGATGACGGGAGTCGCACCCCACATTGCGGTGCACAACCTCGTCACTAGATCAGATGCAAAGCCAATTAAACAAAAATCAAGACCCATGAAGCCCAAAGTAGCCCTCATGGTAAAAGAGGAGGTAATAAAACTCCTTCAGGTAGGATTCATCAAGCCAGTTGACTACTCCCAATGGGTATCTAACATCGTTCCCGTTCTCAAGAAGAATGGAAAGATACGCATCTGCATAGATTTTCGAGATATCAACAAAGCTTGCCCTAAGGATGACTTCCCATTACCATCCATAGATGTTATTGTTGATGCAACAGCTGGTTTTGAACTTTTGTCTCTCATGGATGGATTCTCGGGATACAACCAAATCAGAATATCCGAGCAAGATCAAGCTAAAACCACGTTTATAACTCCTTGGGGAACCTATTGCTACGTTGTTATGCCATTCGGTCTTAAGAACGCTGGTGCTACTTACCAACGGGCTATGACATACATATTTCACGATCTAATTCATAAAATCATGGAATCTTACGTGGATGACTTATTGGCTAAGGCCAAAAAGCGCTGTGACCACCCTGAAGTACTCCGCATCATTCTTTCACGCCTAATAGAATACGGAGTCACGCTAAACCCAGAGAAATGCGTCTTTGGTGTAACAGGAGGAAAGCTCCTAGGTTACATCATATCATCACGAGGGATCGATGTTGATCCAACCAAAATTCAGGCTGTCCTCGAAATGGTCCCACCTTCGAGTGAATCTGGAATCAGATCATTTCTCGGAAAGCTGGGTGCAATCCGGAGATTTATCCCGGACCTAAGCTTCGCCGTTCATCCAATCAACAATTTACTCAAGAAGGATTATAGCATTGATTGGACTGAAGATTGCAATGAAGCTTTTGATGCAGTTAAGCATTTTCTGTTATCACCACCTACGCTAATGCCACCTAAGCTGGATCACCCGTTAATCCTATATTCACGAGCTACCAATGTCTCGCTGGCCTGTATGTTGGCCCAAGAAGACGATGACAAGAGAGAACGTGTGATTTATTTCATTAGCCGAACATTGCTCGACTATGAAACACGCTATACACAGGCAGAACGAGAATGCCTTGCCATAGTCTTTGCTACTAAACGCCTAAGACATTACATGCTGAATCAAGAAACGAAGGTCATGGTAAAGACAGGACCATTTACGGACTTTTCTCACACAAGGGTCCTTGTCCAAAAAAGCTGGACATTTTATAACCTTAATGGGAGAGTTCGAATTAACATTTGTAAATCAGAAGTCGATAAAAGGACAAATCATCGCAGATTGGTTAGCTGATAACCCACTAGACGGAGGTGATTTAGTAGATTTAGACTTTCCAGATGAATGCGTATACTACATCGAAACTCGACCTGCTATATCTGAGTGCCCTTGGTACGCTGATATCATTAGCTATATCATGGACCATAGGTATCCAGAAGGAGCTACACCGCAACAAAAAAGGTGGTTACGCATTATCGTAGCTAAGTACGTCATTATAGAGCAAGTTCTCTATCGAAAGGCATGTTCGATGGAATGCTCCTAAGGTGTGTCGACACAGAAGAATCCAAGAGGATTCTCTATGAATCTCACAGTGGTATATGTGGAGGCCACTTCGGTGGCCATGCCACCGCTCGAAAAATACATCGAATGGGCTATTTCTGGCCCACTCTAGAACATGACGCGATAGAGTTTGCACGTAGGTGTCATAAGTGCCAAGAATTCTCCCATGAGATCCACATGCCAGCACAAGCTCTGCAACCAATCGCTACTCCATGGCCCTTTTCTACATGGGGCCTAGACTTAATAGGGAAATTCTCTCCCTCATCCACAGACGGCCACAATTTTATAATTACGGCCACTGAATATTTTACCAAATGGGTGGAGGCCATGCCTCTTACTACCGTACCTAGTTCGGTGATCGCTAAGTTCATTTTGAATCAAATCATTTGTAGATACGGTATCCCGCAAATCATTATCTCCGATAATGGAACTTCTTTCAAGAATGAAGAAGTTCGTGAATTGTGCAGTAAATTCAAAATAAGCCATCATACGGCTTCCTTGTATTATCCCCAAGCCAATGGGCAGGCTGAAGCAACAAACAAAACATTGAAAGCCATTCTCCTTAAAACGGTAAAAGAAAACAAATGGGATTGGCACTTAAAGTTATACCCGGCCTTGTGGGCCCACCGAACCTCAATAAGAACACCAACGGGAGCAACTCCTTTCTCGCTAGTATTTGGGGCAGAAGCAGTTCTCCCACTTGAGGTTGAAATACCCAGCCTCCGCATTTCACTACAAGGGATTCTGGATGAAGACGCTTACAGAGAAGCACGTCTTTCCCAATTAGAAAGCCTAGATGAAATTAGGTTAGATGCTGAACAATGGCATAGAGCTTATGCTGACCGAATGTGCCGGCAGTATAACAAGAAGGTTTATGAACGCGATATATACGAAGGTGATCTAGTTCTAAGACTAGACAGCCGGATCGACAAGAAGACCGGCGAAGGAAGGAAATTCCGGCCCAAATGGTTGGGCCCATACCGAGTCACGAAGGACTACGGAAATGGTGCATACCTCTTATGCACGCTAGAAGGTGAGGAGTTTGGTGAAACAGTCAATTCCCTCCACCTCAAACGTTTCTATGCATAAGCAGCTAACGCTACTTATATAACTATCTACATTGCATTTTCATATAGATTAGGATCATTTTGTCCACTTGTTCTTACACAAATTGTGATCAAGGAATCTATTCTCAAAGCAATTTATTACAAACTCGTGATGTTTCTGGCATAAAGTTCTTTAATCATACCTCTCCATCTTCGATATCATCAAGTCATCTTGGAATCTTTTATCAAATAAAATCAAACATGACGAAGTCCTAACGGTAACCATACCAAGATCTGCAAGTTTGTTCTCGCTTTGATTTCTTCTTAGGATAGGTGTCTTGCCTATGGTCTGTTCTAGAAGCTTCATGGTGTCACATCTATCCCATATACACATCTCTTTGGAAACAAGCATATACTGACATTTTACTCAAAAAGACAAGTCAAAAAGTGATTAAACAAAAATTTTATTTTTACACATTTCCTTGCCCCACCAACCTTCGGTGATGAGCTTGCGTCTCTTACTAGTGACGTAGGGTTGGGAAAGGATGGAAATGCCCTTACTCGCCTATGCCTTGCCCACGGTGATAAACCCACGCTTCTTACTAGTAGCATGGGGCAAAGTGTAGGGGGTCCTCTAGACAATGCAAACGTTAAAAGGTCATAAACAAACTATTCAAACTTTGAGTCAAAAACGAATGAATCAGATGTTCAAAATTCCAAGAGAGTTAAAAATCCTAAAAACCAGATTTTGTCTACTATGTGGCCATCTACGGGTCTAAGTCTGGATAAACCGCAAAGCAAGTTGCATCCAAAACTATGAAGTCATTCAGGTAGAGTAAGCTTGTAGTTTTCAATTTGGTTCCACCAAAGCTTCGTCTGTCTTTCATCACTATCATTTCACCATTTTCATAACTTGCGCCCTTCTTGGCTCTTGGTGATGAGCCCTCGCATCTTACTAGTTGCGTGGAGTTAGGAGCGGGGCAAGTTAATCTGTTCATCATACTGGTTATTTTCATCACTTTGCCAAAACAAACATGAGTTATCCAAATTGCTAACAAAAGTTAAGATTCAAGATCACAGTATATCTACAATATCATGTATCAGCATCATGAAACACAAAAAGAAAGCAAACATTTGCATCATCTGTTTTCCATTGCATACATTCTAGAAATCGTAGTAAAGCATACATCGTAGTATACATGGAAAAGCAAATGGAAATAGGGAAAGGACACACATGAGTGACAAGTTTTGATCCAAAAACGAATGCATATATATAAATAATCAATGTTTGTATACAATGCCATCATGCACTAGGCATGGTCAAAACGCTCAAAGAGCCCGTGATATACAAAAAATCTATAATACAAAATATACATAGGAGCCAAGTGGCCTCTCAACCCCTACGCGATCCCGCCGAAGGTGCGCGCCCTCGCCTAGGACTCCGGCTACGCCGGCTGCGAATGACGGAGGCTCGGGGTCTCGAGGGCAGCCACGGTCTCGCCATGAGAATGGCTCCTCATAAGGCGCTCGGCTGTCCTATAGCCTGCCAACTCTGTACGTAGAGTCGACACCATCTTGGCCACGTGCCAAATGGGAGCGAAGACGTCGGTATGCCTGCCGGCTGCTGAGGGCTCCCCGGCATCTACAGATAGCTCCGCATGGGTCTTATCCATAGGGATCATCAGAGAATCAGTGCATACCCTACGGATTAGATCCCGCCACTCGTCGACAGTCTCTGCAAAACAAAGAAGAAAGACGAATTAGAAACTAGGCAAGAGGCTAAAATATACAAGATACAAATATAAGGAGAGATAGCAGTTAAAACAAGTCCTAAATCAAACTAACACTGAAAGGGAGAGAGGATAACTTACTCGGGTCACCGGGCCTCCAAGATGGGTCACTAGGGCCAGCGCCCGCTGCAGATGCCGCTGCCGACTGAGGGGCTGCTCCTGTGTAGGGGCAACATGACGCCCCGCAACGGACTCGTCCTCTCCACCACGGCCCTGAGAGAGTGGCTCCTCTGAAACTAGAGTCTCTCTCTCTGCACTCTGCTCCTCCCTCTCTGCCTGCATAATATCCTGAGTGTCATGCCACTCAGGATCGCTATCATCCGTCTGCTCCTCCTGACCCTCCCTCTGTGGACTCCTCAGAATCGGAGTCAATATCTATAGGGTCATCGCTACTATGAGCAGGACCCGCAGTAATCCGAAGTAAAGGTGCCCGAGGCGCACCAGCTCTCCCTCTGGCCCGAACAATCCCCCTGGCTGCAATAGGAATACCAGGAGTGACCACTGTCCAACCACGGCCTCTAGGCCCCCCTCTAGCCTCCCGGACTGATCTATAGACTGGTGCCACTGGAGGAAGCATGCCCACATATGGGAGGCCGAACTGCTGAGGAACCCTGCCGAAAGGATGTACCTCCACCCGTCCCACACGGTCAATAAGCTGCCCTGTGGTGGAGCAAGAGATCAATGTGAGAGCCTCCTCTCCCCAAATGCCGGCCATGAGCTGGTACGGTGTGGCCTCCATATCTGCTGTGGTGAGGGAAGCTACTGGCTGGTGAGGTGCTCTAAGCACCGACATGTCTGACCATCTGGCTGCCCTCACAGCCCCGGGATCTGCCACCTCCACGCCTCTGCCATAGGGAATGAAGCGCTCATACACCCAACTCATAACTAGAGTAGGGTGGCTCAAAGACTGTCCCTGTAAATGGACCACCCTGTATAAGTCGTGATAAGTGGTCCCCAAAATATCTGCGCCCCAGGCGTATATCCGACCATGCCCCTCTATCTGTGCAATGATGGGGGCCCAGCAGTATAATAAGGTATCCCCTCCCTTGTCCCCGATCAGTCTCGAGGCAAGGATCCCCATGATAGCCTGTCGAAATATGGGGATGGGCAAAGAAGGAATGGATCTGACTCTCACTCCCTTCTTCGGCCCCGTGGAGATAGCTGCATCCCCCATGTAGCCTGCCCACTGTGCAATCTGTGCTCTGGACCCAGCTGTCTCCAGTGTGAGCCTCCTCCCGATGATCGGGACCCCCAGGATACGGTAAACATCCTCCAAAGTAATCGTCCACTCACCGCGGACCCCTGGCAGTCGGAAAGTGTTCCGATCTGCATCCCAATAAGAAAATAAGTCACAAAGGATGTGACTAGATGGCGTGACATGGGGCACGCGCGATATACGCAATATGCCGGCCCTCTGTAATGTGTCCTCCTCATCCTGAGAAAGGGCATCCAACACCCCGGGCAACCAATCACACTCCCTCTCTCGACTCCATCTAATGTACTCCTCCCTCGCCTGCATACACCCAAAAACACACAAAACAGAGCAAGTTAGTATCTAATCAATGCCGAGGGAGTCATAAAAACATACAGAAGTGATAAAAATACAAGAACAAACTCAAAAGCAAGTCCCTTTTGCTTTCTGTGCAAAACCGCCGCCCTGAGCAGAGGGGCGGTTTTGTAACCGCCGCCTTAAGGGAGGCGGTCGTGTAACCGCCGCCCTGAACAGGGCGGCGGTCATGTAACCGCCGCCCTGGCCAAGGCGGCGGTCGCGGTCCGAAAACCCGCACGGGTTTTTAAACCTAAAAAGCCCAAAAAATGCAAAAATTGACCATTTTGGCTAAAAACAAAGCCTACCCAGTAGGCGCCCCCCCTAGGTGGACCTTTTGAACCTAGCATTTTCAAAAATACCCCCCATTGCAAAGAATTTACCATTTCAAATTTGAAGGGGGAAAAATGCAAAATTAAAGAAAACCAACCTGTGATCTCGCGGGGTGGCGTTCCGCACGTGGGGGCATGATCGCTATCTCACTCCTGGACGTTTCGACTCTATTCGCGCAAGAAACCGTCACCGTGGGTCCCAGAGCTCAAAATCTATCAAATCGACTCACGCAAATGAATAGGAAAATGGGCCCACTTTCATATATATATTGTTCTATTTCGTTTTAAAATGACTTTTTCGCAGGTTCGGAGCACTGACGGAGGTAAGTTCCTATCCCCGCACAAATGGTACGTCCTCTTTCCCTGTTATTTTAGTGTTTGTTTTCCAAATTATTGTATCTATCTGCACTTGAGTTCTCTTTTCATTTTGCAGGTAGCGGGAATTTTGGATGGCGTCATTTCGACACACAGACGTGTAAGGTATAACTTCTAACTCCCCATTTCGGGACTGCCATACTCGGACCCACCGTTTTATGCCTCTTCATGGCTAAAACGCTTCTCCGAGGGGGCAATATGTACGTACCCAAAATTGTAAGGTACTGTACTGCGGAACGGTGTAATAAATGCCCCAATGATGATACAGGTCTCCTCGCAAGGTGTTCGGGATCCGAAAAGCCTTCGGAGTATGCGTTAACATCCCGCATGCCCTACTTAGCCCCAAAGCCCTTTGTTTTCCCCTTTTTCCCTCTTTCCTTAGCCTCTTGACCTTCAAGGATGAAATCGCCGCCCTGGCGGCGGTCTCATGCGCCGCCCGCTTTCGCCCGAACAGGAGGCGGTCCTATAACGCTCTTTTGCTTGACCCACTCATATACTTGCGGTCCTATGCGCATTTTCCGATGTTATTTTGACGCGACTCGCGTGAAATATCACGATTCACCAGCTTTTTCTTGCCGACTTGAGCATGCATTTATGTTTTTGGTCCCAACCTCAATAGTGTTTTTCCTTTTTTATTGTTTAGGAGTTCAATTTGGTTTTGGTTCTTGGATGTTTGAATTCAATTCTATAAATGCATGGTTTGTGCACATGCAAATGGTCCGAGTTTTTGAGTGCAGGTTTTTGGTCCAAGCTTGGCTGGATTTGGAAGTTTGATCTTTGCTCTCATTCCCTCATTTTAGTGTTTAAGTTAGTTAGCTTGTTTAGAAGCCATAGCTTGAATTCACTTGCATCTTTTGTTAAATTACTCAGCTGTTGGTAAGCCACAGACCCATCTTGTGCAGGCAGTGCTGTCATTTCATCCAATCCAGTTAGAAGCTTACCTTTGAATTTCTCTTTGCTGTAGATTTACTTTCGTTGTGTCTTGGAGTTCTTAGTTTAATTCATTATTTGCCTGGTTAGCTTTATTCAGCTGTTGGTAAGCCACATATCCAACTTGTGCAAACAGTGTTGTTGTTTTATCCAAACCATTGGAACAAGATAGCTTAGGAAGCCATTAAAGTTGCAGGTTTTGCTCTTCGTATAGGATAGTTACAGGTTCTGGTCGCTTCATGTTGCATGACTTGCAGTAAAATCCCGCTAGGAATCGCATAAGCCAAGCTCTGTACTCTTGCGCTATCCCTCTCCTACTCGCATTCTCGGTCTGCATTCTAAGTTGTCCTTATCCCAAAATCTACTCCTATCGGTGCTAGCATCACACGCTTTTCTGGATCCACGTGAACACGAAAGAACGAAGAGACCATACTGAGGGGACGAGATCACATACACACCATCGGATTCGCCACTGTTCTGCGGAATCCAGGTTTTAAATTTCAAAGTTCTAGTCAGAATCATATCAAATAGAGTAGTTAATCGCTTTATTTCATTTCATTCTATTCTCGATATTGCCAGGGAAGCTGTGGGGATTGATAGTTTCTGAGAAACTATGATTCACTCCTCACTTCTGAGGTAGGATCGAGAATCTTGCAGATAGATTAGACGAGCTATTTTACTTATTTAGAATTCTATCAAATCACACAGGCAAATAACTACACTCGGTTATCTTGTCTGTTTTAATTACTGTTTAGTTATTATTTCTAGATACGTTTAAAATAGTTTGCTTCCCTTAAAATTGTTAAATATTTCATAGAAAAATAAAGGTTATATGCAGTTAGATTTATTTCACGTAGTTAGAATTTGTTTCATTACAGTTAGATTGCATTTTGTTTCGTATGACAATCACGGGACCTCAAGAGCCCAGGGAATATATATTTGAGCCAATCGTGCCTCAACCAAACCTCGTCACAGCGATAGTTGACATAGACCAAAATCTCAGGATACAAGTATTCCAAACAACCACAGATTTACAACTGATCAGTTCACAGTTAAGAGGATTAAACATAGAAGACGACCAAGCACATGCGTTTTGGTCAAGTCAGCCAAACTACAGATTACCCTAGAAAACATCCACATGACTGTAGAAGGGCTCGAAAGAGAACAAATATTCGGGTGTGATCCTTTAGTTCCACAGCCAGCTTGGAGACACCCTCGTAGATATAGATACCAGCTTAAGAATCCAGGTTGCAAGAACACCTGTAAGGTATTCTGAGAAGATTGCACAACTGTTGGTTCTAAACATAGAAGCTGAGAAAGCATACGATTATTGGATACTAGGGATTAGAACTTGATCTCGCGTATGACCATAACAGGACCGCAACAACCGAGAGTTTATGGTTGTGATCCACAAATCCCACAGCCTAACGAATCCATAAGAGAATTGGATATAGACACTGGCCTACGCACACTAGTATTTCAGTCTACTCCAATTCCACCTATCATCATCCAACAGTTATCCCTACTGGACATAACAGCTAACGAAGCTAGAGAATTCTGGACTAGGCCAGAAAATCGTCCATAGAGTTGATTATATTCACCATATGACCCTATCAGGAGAAATACACGAAACCATCCCGGGTCATTTCCCACGCATTCCACAACCCATAGATCGAATCACGCCAGAGCTCGATATTGATTGGAGCCTTCGAGTAGTCATCCTTGCTGATCGATCTATCACACCGGTCCAGGTTAGAAGGGCCTTCTTTGCCTTAGATTCGCAGATTCCATTAGTGCGTGTCGAAGATATTAGATTGCCTAACTAGTCTATCCGTATACTACCTATATTCCATCCCCACCGGCTGTCTCGGCACGACCTCGGGAGGTCGGGTACGCGGAAGAGTCACTTGTAGATTCCCACGCTCGCTTGTCGCTTTTCGGCGTACATGAACATAAGTGACTTTATCTCGTAAAGAGTACATTAAGGTGGTCTTGCAGAGGTTTAATATGCAAGATGCTAAACCGGTTGGGACTCCTTTGGTATGCCATTTCATTTTATCAAAGGAACAATGTCCTAAGATAGAGCAGGAGAGAAACCAGATGTCCAAGGTACTTTACTCATTAGCGGTTGACAGTTTGATGTATGCCATGGTGTGCACTAGGCCTGATATTGCCCATGTAGTGGGAGCGGTGAGTAGATTTATGAGTGATCCAGGTAGAGATCACTGACATGCAATAAAGTGGATCCTTCGGTATTTGAGAGGGACCATGGAGACAGTTTTGTGCTACAGTGGATCAGACACCACTTTGTGTGGTTATGTAGATTCAGATATGGCTGGAGATGTAGACAACAGGAGGAGCACAATAGGTTATGTTTACACTGTAGGTGGGACAACAGTGAGTTGGATTTCACGACTACAGAAGCTGGTGGCTTTGTCAACCACAGAGGCTGAGTATGTTGCTGCCATAGAGGCAAGCAAAGAAATGATTTGGTTACAAAAATTGCTTGAGGAGTTAGGGCATAAGTAGGAGGAAGGAAAGTTGCATAGTGATAGTCAGAGTGCTATACACCTAGCTAAGAACTCTGATTTCCACTCTAGGATGAAGCATATACAGTTAAGGTACCATTTCATCAGGACAACTTTGGAGGAAGAGAAGTTGAAGCTGGAAAAGATTCATACCAGTTAGAATCCTACAGACATGATGAGCAAGGTGGTCATAAGGAAAAAAAGCTGAAGCCGTGTTCAGCTTTGATTGGTCTTCACGAAACTAGTGAAGGGTTGAGAAGCTTGTCAGAGGAAAACTACTCTCCAAGTGGGAGATTGCTAGGTTGTAGAGCTTGTTTTCATGTGTGAAAGTGTTGAAGACTCTACACTAAGAGTACTGTACACTTTTCATGTATCCTTGCCTTAAAATGTGCCCGATATATCGGGAGACTTGATTTTCTCATATGGGTGGGATTTTGACCCATAGGTTTATGGGACGATTTTTTGCCCATAGTTTTGATACCCACGGTTTTGTAAAACTGCTTAAGCAGTTGTCTATTTATATGGTCTTATCCATATGATAGAAGTATGAAAAACATTGCAGATGTGCTTTGAATTCGGGTGTGAATTCTATAGAGTGTTTGGAGCATAGCTCCAAATAGATCTGGGTATTGTATTGAGAGAGTGGTGGCTTGTAATAAAATCTGAGCAAGTGATTCTTGGTGGACGTAGCCCAAATTGGGTGAACCACGTTAAATATTGTCTCTTTGTGTTGTGTTATTTTATTTTGCACTTTTATTTGAGATCTGTAATATTTTCTGCATATTAGTTTCTACTGTTGCGATTATGTGAGGGATTATTCCACATATTTTATCCCTTATTTCCTAACACCTTAAGGGCAAAAAGGATTACTCATCGGATCCAAACAGTGCAAAGCCTCCGTAAAATGATTAAAAAGGGATTTCTCGAATGACAGAATCATAATGATTAGAAAGACTCCTAAAAGTTGTGGCATGGCATCCTAGTCATTAGTTGAGGGCCCAAGAAATGTGATCAGTTCACAATTGGTCCACCTAGCAACTTTCAGATGTGAATTTGTTAAATTTTGCTTTATGACCTGAAAATTGGTAACAAGAAAGGTCCCTCGAATACTCTTCTCTTTTGGGGGGAAAATTAAGCGAGAAAAATGTATAAATGCAATGAGAATACTCTTGCAAATGGTCGGGGGTGAATTTTTAAGAGAAAATTTAAGAAATCCGTCTTTTTGAGAGACCAATCTGAGATAACTGTTAATTCTTTCTGTGTTATATTTTCTATCATGTCAAGTTGGTTGCAGATGTATAGCCATTGACGAGCACTGAGATTACTTTGGAAGCTTTCCCCTACTGATGAATCTAAGCAATTTTGAAATTAATTTGTGTCCAATCTCTAGCAATTTGTGTCTGCTTTGTTTCAGAATGTCTGCAAATGGTTTCTTTTGTTCCTATTGCAATCTTACATTGAAATATTTATGAAATCACATAGGATCTCGTCCCTATGATAGTTTAATGGTATTTGCAATTTCATTTCAAGAAGAGCCTTCATCTTTTGATGAGATAAACAAATTTAAAATCAATTCACTGTCATTTGTTGATAAATATTTTCTATAAGTATTTGGGTGTACCTTAGGCATGATTGATAAGAGATTTTTGTGTTTAATTGAGTCTTTCAATTTGAGCCTTCATGTTAGAGTCTCAAAGATTATGTGAAAACGTGTTGATCTGGGCCTCCATTGAAGCACACCTTTTGGTTAAAGGAATGTCTTAACTATTCTAAAGCTTTCTATTGTTGAGTTGTCCATTGTTGTGAAGTCCCTCAAATATTTGGTATAATAAAATTTATCCTGCTTCATCTCCCACCAAAATCATTCAAAAACCATGAATCCATCCTAAACTACCCTTGTTTTCCCTGTATATCAACAAAGGAATAAAATCTACTTACTAAAATATGCAAAACAATCAGGATTTCTTAATGTCTTCAATAACCTTAGCCTTGTGTTGAAATTATCTCCATATTTTAGAAGTGACAACTCTTAAGAGTTAAATTATGGAGTATTGACCGTATTTTCCCAAGGTTTTCTTCATAAAATTTGTGCAAAAAAAGGATATCTCCATCTCCTTCATCAAACAGAGGTTACACTAAGGGTCCTCTCACCCTGGTTGAAGAGGCACAACCTAAAGTAGTGAGGGCAGGTCAAATAATCTTGAAGGTGCTATCCATATCTCCACAAATTTGAGTGACAAAGGGCCGCTTAGATCTCATCCCCACCTACAAAATGACACACACTATGATCTGTCTCTGCTCTAACATCCATGTCCAATCTATGTTGCTGATCAGCTTGAAAAGGAGAACAAATTTGGATACCAACATATACTTCTTGGGTCTTTTGTAGGTCATGAACATCATCTTGATATATTTGATACATTTAGAGCAGTTCAATGAATCCAAAGCGACAACCGATGAGGGTTACATGTCATATTCCGACCTAGAAAGAATCAAAATTTGAGCTTTTTCGAGACAAGGGGCCTTTTCTTCCATACCAGGGCACCTCGGGGCACCCTAGTACCCTCCTGGGTGCTTCATTCTTCTCAAATCCTCCAAATCCACACTTTTCGGGACCTCTGTGTAACCTTTCCCGCATTTGGAATTTCTGTCGGACATGTGACACTTTACGACAACCATCTCGCAATCATTTCGCCTCCTTCCTTGCATTCTTCTTGTAGATTATGATTTTATATCTATTAGTTCAATAATTTTAGTTACTTTATACTACTTTAGTGAATTTATTTACAGTGTTTATGTCCTCCTAGATTAGATTAACTATCACTATACTTATTCCTAATTTAGTTAATTTTAGTTAATAATTTTGGTGAACCCCACGTTTCTTAATAACACCTTATAGGGTTTTCATTTACATTCAAGCATCATGAATATCTATATCAATGATTATTTTCTTTGCAATCTTGACTTACTTCACCAAATCCAGCATAGTTTTACTACTACACGTGTTTCTGTTGACATGCATTTGGATTCCATTTATAAGAAAATTTTCGATGCATTTTCACAACATATAGCATTCAAGGCTAACCCTCCCGCTGACATTCATCCCTTTGATAATGATCCACCACTGCATATTATGTGTCACATTCACAATGTAGGTGTCAAACACACTCTAATTGACAATGGCTCTAAAATTAATTTATGTCCCATGTCATTTCTTGAAGCTTTAGGTCTGTCCGCTCGTGACGTTAGTCCCTCTTCTATTTCATTGTATGCTTATGATGGTACTGTTCATCCATGTCTTGGTCATGTTACCTTTCCCATCATTGTTGGTCCCAAAACTCTCCCCATAGTATTCTTTGTTATAGATTTTCCCATTTCATACAATTGTTTGTTGGGTAGACCATGACTTCATGCCATGCAGGTTGTCGCTTCTACGGTCCATCATTGTGTTAAATTCTTACATGAACGCATTGAGCATACTATCTTTCGGACCGTGACCCATTCCAATACTTGTGTCCATGATCCTAATACTAGTCTTCCTATTCCACACATTAATACTATAGATGAGCCTTAACCTATGGATAACCCACCTCATTTACCACCACTTGAGGGTGTTATTTTTATGATAGATGCAGTCCCTCCTATGCCACTCTGCTACTACTACTGCTATCATTCCATATCAGGGGCCTGTTCCATCCATGGGCATTTCTCTACCATCTACATTCTCATCATTAATTCGCCCACCATTCACTTTCACACTTTTCATACATGATTCATATTGGGAACACATTCCGTTAGATCCTACTTCACCCAAAACAATATGTACACATGATGGTTTAGCTCGCTTAGGTTTTTCTATTGCTGATATTCACCCACCACCATATCACCCTCACTTATATCATGGGTTGGTCCATGTTATAGCCGCCTATGGGATTCATGTATTTCATCTTGATATTTTTCTTGTACACACTCCTACTACTTCCCCACTCACATTAGGAAAATCTTGGCTTGATTATATTGGGGGCACCCTAGATCCGAATCATACAGATATATCCTTTCCCATGCCTTTTGGATGCATTATCATCTGTAATAGTTCTTTCCTAGGTTATACAAAAATCTCACTCATTGGTATGCACATGGTTTCCCACTCCCTCCATTCACCGATGAGGAGTATGCTATGGGCATGTATCACTTACATCTCAATGGCTCATTACATGATCAACCTAACACTATAGCTTACCAAGTTACTAATGCATATCCATTCGATTTTGATCTAGAGGATGATGATCTCCTTGATGAGTTTACATAGTCTCTTGGCACATTACCAAGGGGAGGCATAACACTAAACACATTATCCCCCTCTCATATCCATCACACCTCTATTATCACTGGATTTTCCTATCTAAATTTTCATCTTGCATTTTGGAATCATCATTACCGATGACACACTCTTATGCTTCAGTTCACACTTGACTGTTGAGGGATTACCATTACACTAAACCCCATACACCACACCTTAGGCATTACAAATTACATTTCATCATACATTACGTGTCATACACCATTCATTCTACACTTATTCTACATTATACTAGTCCTTATCCTACACAATACATATATTATTAGGATATCCATGCATAACCTATACATAGTTACATCATACACTATGCACATTTCTACATATATTCTACATATTATGCTAGGTTACATTACATATGAGTCTAGATTTACATTTTATCATTACATATTCCATTTATATCTACACCTATTATTGCATTTTACACATTACATAATATACATCCTACACACCCTACACATCCTACATTGCATTGCCCACACTGCGCATTTACAAAACTTACTCACCCCGTGGTAGTCTAGTCTCATAATACATATACTACATTGTTTTCTACATGCTGCACTCACCACCCTATGATGCACTTTAGTTACTCGTTTCATACTCGACTTATGAGTGCTTACAAATCAAATGGACCTTTCACTCACCATGTGACATTTCATCATGCAACATTTCCAACCTAGTGACATACACTTTAGGATAAATTGTCACCTATTCTATCATTTGGTAGTGGTATACACCTTAGGTTACATCACCACTCCCTCTTTTCATCTTGTAGTGGCATACAATTTAGGCTAAATTGTCACCTATTTCTATCATCCTGTAGTGATATATGCTTAGGGATAAATCATCACTCATCCTTTCATCACATAGTGGTATACGCTTAATGCTAAATCATCACCCATTCTTTCATCTTATAGTGATACATGCTTAGGGATAAATCATCACTCATCCATTCAACAAGTCATGATAAATGGTTCGGCGATAGGGGTCACACACATCTATTCCAAATGTCACATCTCATCACCACTACACATACACATTCATCATAATGCACTAGACACAACACACATTCTCGGACCATTTCCCGATGACGCACTCTCATTCATGGTTTATTCTTAATCACTGACGGGGAGAAAAATGAACCTCATTGTATACACTTCCATCCAATTGGGGGCACATGGCTCCTATCATTCCATTCCATCCATCCACAACATATTGCATTGTCTTGGGGCATTTAATCTGTCTACTAGTGTTTTACATGTTCACTTTACTACACATGTTATATCGATTTCTTATATGTCATTATCTATATCATCCACACATGCAAATTTAAACCTTTTTTAATATGATTGCAGATATAAGACTCTTACATCGCCGCATTGATTCTCACCTTCTACCCTTCCTATACTTTGGTCGCTGGGGCATCCACATTCTTCTCATATAGGTGCTATTGTTTCATTTTGTACGTAATAAATTAAATTACTTGATCATACACGCTTTGACATATTGGTTATTTCTCTAGCATGCTAACAGTGTTCCATGTGCAACACTTGTTTTACATGATTACATGTTTTGATGACTACTTATTTTTTTGTTTCTACTTGTCTACCATTGTTTGTTATTTGTCTACATGCTTTATCATATGCTTTGTGTGCACACTTATTAGTTTTTTGCAGCCGTGATATACTTGCGTGTCTTGTGAAATCGTGAATGATGTCCCATGTTTGCAACCCCTTTTTCAGCTTACTTTCTTTCTTGTGTGTTTATAGTTACTACATTGTATCAGTGTAGCTTACACATATTTTCTATATGCATGTAATGTTAGATTTACACTTGTATTTGGCTAGTTTTTTATTTATGCATGCCTTGGTTTTTACCAAGCAATTTCTAGAATACACAGCTTTAGAGTGCGGTTGGTCCTCTTTTGGGGCTGCATTCTCCTATTAGTGATGTTGTATGCACCCCCAAAGAGGGGGAATCATTTGGGGGTTTACATACTAACACAACATATTTACACCGGTTCAATATAGTGCACTTTCCAACCTCGGAATTGTAGATTTACATACCATGAGTGGCTTCATACCAGTCTACGAACCCCATACATAACAACTTTTATAGGACTTGGAATCCTTTGCATTTATGGGAAGAAATTACATGATTAGAGGTTACAGTGAGTGTGCCTCTCTACAAAAATTCACTCGGTCATGTCGGATCACCAAAAACTAAGACACTATAGAGATCTCTTCACATATATTTTAGAGAAAGTAATAAAAGGTTTGAGGACACAAAGCATTTCCTCCCTACACTTCTTCAACTAAGGTGGCGTGAGATCACCCAAAAAAATGTAGCAGACATGATATCCTTCTACACCCTTTTTCGGACATGGATTAGGTGCACATGTTCTAAAAGGAACGATAACCAGATCGTGCCAAGCCAAGAACACAGATGCTAATCAAACATCACGATCAATAAGATGAAAGCAATTCGCCAGAATAACTTTACATAAACCTTTGCAAAAAAATGAGTAGAAATATCATATATTATTATGGAACTCAATGAAATACAATGAGAATGGACCTTGCTTATATAGGAAAGGAATAACAATCTAAGAACCAATCAAGGTCGTAGATCAAGCCATAAATCATGGAAATAACTAGTCAAGTCCATAGATTTATGAGAGAACTAGACATCAAGGATCTAGTCAATACCATAGATCTAGGAAAGAACTATACCTAACAACTAGATAATATCTCCTAATATCTAAATAAATAAAAAGAAATACCCACACACATAAGTGGGTGAGGATAAATACAATAGAGGTAAATAATGTACCTAGGTGAACATGAGCTAAGGTAAATACCTACTCTAACATGTTCCATTTACACTTTTTATTTTACGTAATTTATAGTTACATATTTTACACATTTCTATACAAATGCATATTTTACATAACATTTTTACATACATACATATTTAACTACTTGATCGTTTTCTCCTTGTAGGTCCAACTGTATGAGAAAAAAATAGTCAAATTGGGGGCAACAAACAACAACAACAAAAATAACAACAACAATAAAAATGACAAAAACAAACATTCCGCAATGACACACACCTTATTAACCATACAAGTACACTACATGCGCATTCCACCCTAGGTTCATTCTCATCACTTTTTCTATACACATTTTTCATCTATAGTTTCCATGCTCCTCCATCATTTTATCATTCCATGCTTTTGTCTAGTCCTTCAACACATTTTCTACTACACTCTACATGGACATCAAGTACACATCTCTATCTACTTTATGTTACCGAGCTTTCCGCTCACCAACATAAAGTGGGGGAAAAATGTAGTCACAAAATCATGCACTTTAGACATTATTTAGCTTGGTCTCATATTACTATTTAGAAGGTTCTTGAGTTAAGAAAGTAGTAATCAATCCCACCTTTTGGCAATCTAATTTTACTTTTATTTTGTCATTCCCACACATTTGTATATGCATTCCTAGTTTTTTTGGAACTTTCCCGTTATTTTAGCCTAAACCGGGGTGCCTCGGGCTCAGTCTTGGGGTGTTGTGGGGTGCCTCAATCCCACCTAGGGTGCCTCGATCCATTTTCTACTTTCCCACCAATTTTGGGCTCTTTATAGCCATGTTTCATATTTATCTTTTCCTAGTCACCATGTCGGGATTAATTACGAAATTAGATCAAGAGAACCTTATAAATATAAAGTTATGAGACCATAATGAGCTTTCTAACATCACTTACTACTATCACTCCATCTAGAGTTACATCCATTGTATCACTTGCATCCACATAGTTCCATGCATCAAGGCTAGGAGATCTGCATCAACACACACTACATAGGGGAGGGATTCTATTCTATACCATGAACACATGCTATTACATTTTCTACATTTAGCTATCACTCACTACTTCAAAAAGTGTGACTGGCACAAGAGAACCTAGGGAATGATATGCGCACACACACACACACACACACACACACACACACACGAACTACATTTGGGTCTGAAATGTAGTGCAATGCACAATTTAGTAAGCCAACTATTGTGGCAGCCGAGGTCAATCTGACCCATTCATTTGCATTTTTATTTTTTAGGGTTTTGATACTTCTTGGGTATTTTAAAAGTCTTCAACATCATCTTGACACATTCAATACATTCGGATCGATTCAACAAATCCAAGATCTGAAAACCAACGAGGGTTACATGTTATCTTCTAACCCCAAAAGAATCAAGTTTTGAGATTTTTCGAGACTAGGGCATTTATTCTGCCATACTGCAGGGCACCCCAATACCCTCATGGGCACTTAAATCTGCTTAGATCCTCCAAATCCACACTTTGCGGGACCTCTCGTGCGCTGCTTCCTACCTCCGGAATTTCCTATCGGACCTATGACACTCTTTGACAACCATATGCAATCAATTGAGTTCCTTCCTTACCTTATTCTTACACATTATGGTTTTATTTCTATTAGTTCAATCATTTAAGTTACTTTATACTAATTTAGTGCATTTATTTACAACATTTATGTCCTCCTAGATTAGATTAAATATCACTATACTTCCTCCTAAGTTAATTTTAGTTAATCAACATGCTGTACACCATACCAACCTTTGGAGCTCATACTAAAGACCACACAACACCTTTCTTGTAAGAATCATGCCTCAAGAACATACACTCATACCTAGACAACATGATAATTCACTAAATCATCACTCACCAATGTAACACATCATGATACATACCTTAATTGACATCAATGAACCAACGAAAACATCATGCCGACTCCTATTCACCATGAAACCCTTTGACATCAATGCCGCTTTACATTAATGAAAACAATAATTGCACATTGTTTAACAATATCCCCTTTGTCATTGATGAAAACCACCTTCAGAAATATAGATGGAAACCATATCATGCAAACACCTTTAGACCACATTCGGACCATTTTTCATGTTTATAATTTCAATACCCCCTTTGACATCTATGACAAAGACTCCTAAAACAACTTGAAATGAAAACACCAACAATAATGCCTAAGCTTATACTTGCTTGTTGTCAGTCTCTTGGTTTGTACTCAACTTCTTGAATTTTTCTGATGTAAATGATCCATTGACCTATTATGAATATGTCTTCAAGGATTCAAACACTCACACAACTCCCCAGAAAAATAATCTCCATATTTTGACTTCTTATTGATCAAGACAACATTTTGAACATCTTCATAACTCAACTTAGCTTCAATACCTACAAACCATCATTTCTCCCCTTTTCATAGCTCTCCTAAGTTCAAGACATCTTCTACGACAACTCATTACTCTCCCTAAACAGATATAGAACAATTTTGGTCTTCATTCTTGATTCAATTTGGTGGACCTTAAAATCATCATCTTGTCACTTTTTGACCTATGTCAGTCTTTAAATACCCATACAGAGTCTTGTAACAACATATCTTCAAGCATCTTACCATAATTGTTCAAACATTATGTCTTCCTACAACGTCTTCATAAAATTCTAGTCATTCATCATGAATGTAATTAAAAGCAACATATAAATTCATACCTTTAAGTGCATCCTTGATCGGTAACCATCAACTTGTATTTAACCTTGAAGTTTTACCTTGATGTCCATACATCCTTCTTGAGTAAACTAAAAAAGTAAATACCTACTTCGATTCAAAAAAGTCATAGATCCACTAGTAAGATTTGAATGAAAACTTCACTCAATATACCTTCATGATGCACATGAATTCATGATTTGAGAAAAAATCTACTAAAAAAATTCTTCACGCAACTATAATACTTCTTCCTCAGTAAACAACCTTCTTGAAACACATTCAAGACACCAACATAAATCCAAATACTATAGCTCACCTAGATGATGACCAACAAACCCATATTTTATCTCTTGATTATGTATATAATCATTCTTCATTATTTCTAGTAGACATTCATCACAACTCAACCTCTGCCACCAAGAATATTTCCCTTTCTACCATGACTCCAATACCCTTATTTTACCTCAACATTCTCAGCTCCCTCTCGAGACCGAAATCATCTCTATTTTCACTTCTTGAAACCTCATACTACACTTTACAAATGAAAGCTTAAACCAATAAGGATATAATCATTAAAAACACATAACATACCTTTAATATAATTATTCAAAGAGCCTTCAAGAGTATTCTCATCTGTTATATAAGGGTTCATACCTTCGATACTACGTGATGATCCTCTTATTGACTATCAAACCATCTTGCATGGTGTCACAATCTATCTTACAATGCATATATGTAAAATACCTTAATTCAACCCTTCTTAACCCTTTGTAGGAAAGAATATACATACATCCTTGATCGTATACAAGACTCATTGGGTCCCATAAAAATCACACGAGAAATCATGAGCACCACAAATGTGAATGAGGTCTTAAGTTACTTTATTTAACCATGCCTAATTGAAAAAGGCATATACAGACCTAGACAATGTCTTAAACACGTGTTTCAGCTCCAATAACCATCAACACACACATTTCTTCAACTTCGAGATCAGTATCATTTTTATTAGAGTGTGCTGCCCATATTATGATCATATATCTCACCTTTAAATTGTCTAGAAGATTTTTGAATATCCTTTCAAATTTGTCTTCTCGATTCAAGCTTATTAAGGTTTTAAACATCTTCAAGGGGATTATTTCATGACATTCATACCTAGAAAAATCACTATCAACATCATTCCTTTCTATTAAGTCTGCAATCCTACTTCTCACAAGTTTGTTAGGTCTTAATCTTAGTGTATGTGGTTTATGAATTATTCTAATTTTGGGGAGTTGCATTAATTTTATAAGTTGATGTTTCTCTTGTTATATTTTTGATCATTCATATAACCTTTGTAGATTAGCCTAATGGACAAGGCACATATGAAATTAGAATGATCGGACCCCTTTTCTTCTTTCTTTCCCTACTCCTTTGAGACTTTTTCTTCATAGTAAGTATATTTGTTATAAATTCAGCTTCATTCTTGCTTGGATGTTCTTTAGATCTCTATTATAAACTTGGTAAGTTATGGATATCCATGTAGGCATAAGTGCACCAATCTGGGGGGCCAAAAAGTGGATAAAAAATCAAAATGATCTAAACGTGTATGTAGTATGGTTTGTCTAGTTTGGTATTTTCCAAACCTACAATGTTTACATGTTTTTAGTGTTATGAAACACATACACATTTCTATTATTATGAAATGTGTACGTCTTATGAGTTATATGAATTTTGGAAGGGGGAATGAGTCATATTTACTAAAATAAATGCATAAGATTTCTTTTATTATAGCTTATACTTTAAATTTATTTTAGTAAATGTAAGAAATTAGGGTCACTCTGCACCTAATGGATGTGGTCATGTAGCTCCAAGTGTTATAATCTAGAAGATAGGTTTTTAAAATATAATCTAGTCACTACTTACTCATTTTAAAGATTTCAGCAAGAACCTAACACTTTCAAGGCATATATATTGTAGTCGGTATTTGTTTTGGGAAAACATATAGTCATTTTTTAGGGTTTTGACCTTCTAGATTGGATTTTGGCCTTGCCACTACTTGAATTAGTGCCAATTTTTAAATTTGGTCGATAATTCAATTTAGTGACCATGAATTAACTCTATGATGCTTGTCTACTTCTTACTAAATGAGATCCTCACTTTGTAGATAGAGGAATGCTCCCTGAATGGGATTCATGTCCTATGGAAAAAATGAGGCAATTTTAATGTGCCTCTTCCTTAAGGTGTGATCACACTACTATGTGTTGAATGAAATTTTATGAATAGTACCCAGTGAATTGCATCAAGTGAACTCAGATGATTGCTCATTCTTAGAAACATGGTGCTCCATATGAAGATCATCCCCTCACCTTTCCTGGATGTAAAATAATCCTTTCATGGAATAAAATTCATGATTCTCATACATGTATTTTCTCATATATCTCTCATGGAGATAGATGATTCCTTAATACTTCACACATGATGGTCCTGGATACCTCAATGATATGAATTCCTCATTTTAGCTTGTTCTTTGGAGAGAATAGGGTACAATGAACAAGTCAAGATATGATGATCATGAAGTCACTCCTTGATATCCATATTTCACCTTTAAACATGATGAATCCCTCACAATCAAATTTACCGACCAAGATGATACATGGGTAGTTGCATGCTTATGGTACATGGACACCTTTTTTCTCAAGTTGCTCCTCATGGAAATGGGTTTCCTCCTCCAGATAGGGGATGCATCCTTGAATGAAATTTGAGGATGAGTTACATGTTATTGACCTCCATAATTCATTGAAATAATAAAAATCACATTTTACAATCAATGAAACTATTCTAAAAATATAATTCTTCTTGCAACTCAAAATTTAGGTCTTATTTCATTTTGAACTAGGAGGGGTAACTGCAGAGTTTTGAAGTACCTCAAGAAGTATTTAATCCTTGAATCAATGTTGATTATTTTAAATTGTAGAGTATTATAATAAATTTCCAATGGATATTTTTTTCATCCTAAGTCTTTCCATAACTCCTAGAAACATCCAAAGAACTCATCTTTCACCTTTTTAGCTTTCATTCCTTGCACCTGAAAACCTAGTTTTAAACAAATTGCCCCTGGATGATATTTTATTTCCTAAAATTTCCTAAATTTACTTAGACATCTTCAATTATCTCTAAAATCACCCTCATACACTTTATATTTTCTCTAAAAACTTCTAAAGGATGTTTGTAGTCACATAATCATGCACTTTTGATACTATTTAATCATGGTCTCATGCTACTATTTAGAAGATTCTTGATAAAAGAAAGTATTAATTAACCCCATATTTTGGCCACCTTGTTTTATTTTATTTCGTCATTCCCGACCTCTTACACCCACATGCCTAGTCAAATTTCATCACTTTGCATTATTTTATCCTCGATTAGGGTGCCTAGGCCAGTACTAGGGCACCCATGGGTGCCTTGGTCCCACCATGGGCACCCCAATCCTTTTGCACTTTCCCGCCACTTTTTGGGATCTTTCTAGCCATTTTAGCTTCTTATCTTTTTGGTGGTTGGCCATTTTGGGGTTAATTATGAAATTAGATCAAGAGAACCCTATAAATATAAAGTTATGAAACCATAATGAGGGACCAAACACTAGTCACTACTATCATCCATCTATTGCATTGGAGATCACTTGCATCCACATAACTCCATCACAAGGCACAAGGCTAGGACATCTACATCATACACAACATAAGGGAGGAGTTCTATTCTATTCCATGCACACATTCTATTACATTTTCTACATCTAGTTATTTCTCACTACTTCATAAAGTACGACTAACACAAGATCACCTAGGGCACATTATGCACACACTCACCAGAACTACATTTGGGTCTGAAATGTAGTGCACCACTCAATTAGTAAGCCCACTATTGAGGTAACCGAGGGCAGCCCAACCCATTCATTTACATTTTTCCTTTTTATGGTTTTGATACTTCTTTTGGTCTCTTGCAGGTCTTTTCATCATCTTGGAATATTAGTGACATCGGGCAAGATGGAGAACTTGATGTGACAAATAGTGAGGGTTTAAGACCATCTATGAAACCTATAAAAGCTAGTTCAAGCTTTTTCATAGATTGAGGCACCCATTTTATAGACCAGAGCACCCATAGGTGCTCCAGCCGATAGATACTCCGATCTATCCTTTTTGGGGCTTCTACACAACCGTTCCTACTTTCTATTCCTCCAGGTCACATTTGTGACACACCCAACAAATGCCTCTAATTAGTTGAGTTATTTCCTATTCTCTCTTTCACAATAAGGGTTTTTACTTTCATTAGATTATTTTTTTGGGTAATCTTTACATTTATTTACAATATCTATTTACTTTATTTACAGTTGTTCATAGCTTAGATTAAATTCCTCCATATCAAATATTTTAGTTAATCATTTTGGTGAACCCCATGTTTCAACACTTCCTTCATACACACTTTTAGGTTCTTCCTTCATTGTTTATCATTCTCGATTTTTTTCATCCATTATCCTATCTTCTTCTCATCATGAACATCTTTATTCACACTTATCTACAAAATCACCCTGATTGTATCAATAAGCTTAAGAAATACTTGGCTACTAATTACATTCCTCCTCATACTTCACCCGAATATGTATACCACAAGTTCACTTAAGCTCTATCCCTTAATGAGGATAAAATCACTTTCACAACAAATGATATACCTCCTCAAGCGATAATACAACATGACTCTCCCTTGTATATCCAAGTTTGTATTAAAAAGGTCGGGGTCAAACATTCTTTAGTCGACTATGGTGTACTGGCCTTAACATTAGTAACATCACATTCCTTCAACATATAGGAATGTTAGAAACATCCTTATCCCCTTTGTCCATCTTTATTCTTGGCATTAATAACATCTCGAAGTGTGTTTTAGGTACTGTTCATTTATCGGTCTCTATTAGTCCATGTATAATTGATATTTCGTGTCATAAAGATGCCTATTTACCTTAATTATAATATTATTCTTGGGAGACCTTAGATCCATGCTATGCATGTAGTTCCCTCTACATTACATGCAAGGATAAAATTTTGTCATCAAGGAACATTTTACGATGTGCCAACCGAGCCATCACATTTTGAGTATTGTAACTCTATTGAAAAACTACCGATATCCCCGCTTCCTCTAATATTACTCATGAATTTTCTAGGTACGGGTTAGGGTATGAATATTTCCACTACTTTGGATTCTATGATACACATGTAGATCACCAAGAACATAAAATCACAAAGCTTTAGGACCTTCCCGTGCGGTCACATAAGTTTGGGCTAAGGTATCAACCTTCTTCTACACCTCTTACGAGATACTTATACCACTTTTTATGTTACTTCACTTCCCTTATTGCATCTAGAACTCATTATAGACACCCTTCTACACCTATTTTCCTGAATTATGATGTATAAACCAGTTTCACAAATGGAGAAGAAAGAAACACAAGCATTCACAGAGATAAAGAGTCGAAGTAAAATAACAAGTTATTATTTGTTTATTAAAGAGATGTGCACAAAAGAGATTGCTCGATACCAACTTCAAAGTGCACATCGATCCTTGAAAAAATTCAACTTATTACAAACATAAATCATTAACGAAGAAGGCTAGCTCGATAGCAAGACCAAATAAACTTCAAAGTGCACATCGGATCCTTGAAAACATTCAACTTATTGCAAAACATAAATCCGTTAACCAAGACAACTAGATATGATAATAAGACTAGAGTAACCTCGATCAAAGGATTAGACTTACAAAGTATGGCAAAAATTCAAAAGCCTAGACACTCTATAGACTCATGATACTTGAATCCATGATGTAGTGAATGAGTCCCAAACTCCCTTTTATATGAGAGTGAGAGACTTTTCACCGGATAACTTAGAGACCGGGAACTGAAAACGTGGGTTACCCAAAAGATTCCCACTACAAGATACTGGGGGAAAAAAATATGAGTACACACCACTCATCCCGACACATTCGAAAAATAGGGAGGTCCAACATGAAGAAAACTTGAAGACAAATACCACTCTCGAGATACGTACAAAGGTTGATGCACAACATAAGGAAGAAGAAATGAAGAAATTAACAGCCTTCAATAAAATCCACAAAGCATATTCTTCAACATACAATCCTATTATACAAAGACAAGTACATCAAAGACAACAAACATTAAGAGGTTGTGGACGAGGAAGAGGAATAAATTCCTCTAGAAGGAATTTTCTTTCTTATTTCTAGAATAGAATGAAGATGAATTTCAAGTTGTTGATCCAAAGTTAGCATTTGTATTTCATAAGATAGAATACAAAAGGAATTGGAAAAGGAACATAATAGAGTTTCTTCAGAAGGTAATTGGAAAAGCAATTGAAAAATATAAAATTTGTTAGAAGAAGAATCTCTAGACCAAAAAGAGACTGAAGAAACAGAGAACTTCTTAGAAGAAGCCTACTAGAAAATTTTGCAACAAGAAATAGAAGAGGAAGTTTCAATAGAAGAAATAAATATTGAGGTACCATTAAAGGAGATCAAAATACTTTCATTTCAATCAAGATTCATTATGAATATCAATCCATACTCAATAGATGTCATGAAAAATACTAGAACACATATAAGTCTACTTAGGACTAGATCCATTCCTCTAGATTGCTTTGAATGGAAACTTATCTCAAAATTAATTTTGATAAGAAAGAAGTCATATCTAGGTACAAGGCCTATGTCCTTGTACTTATAGAAGATTACCGAAGAACATTACGCTTCTATCAACGTGATATGCTCTCATATGACTTTTTTAGGAGTAGAGACATTAAAGCAATGTGATACCTTCAACTAGAATAATTTTTTTATATCTTTATTTAATCCAGATGTTCAGATCCCTAGGAAATATTCCTTCAGAACTATAATTCCTTTTCCAAAACAAAATAAAGAATCCAATCATGAATGGATTCATAAATCAATAGCCCTCTGTAAAGGAAACATTGATGATATTGTAAGAAAAATAAAAATGGATTGATGTTTTGGAAATACTCCTTCCTTCATAGGTAGAGAAAAAACATTATTGCTCACTAGATTTGCAGTTTGAAAAATATGAAAATGGGAATAATATTATTCCTAAATTTAAAGCCCATCATAAAGGAATGATTCTAGAAGAAAGAAAAGAATGTCATGAAGAAATCAAAAAGTTGCTTCAGGGTGGTTTCATTCAACAGTTGGACTCTCATTGGGCATATGCAACATTTAATGTTAATAAAAGAAGTGAGCAACCAACGTAAAAGAAAAGGCTTGTAGTAGACTACAAACCATTGAATAAGTTTATCCGATCTGTACAACATCCAATACTTGCAAAGGATGATATTTTATCCAAAATCAAAGGATCAAATGTCTACAACAAGTTTGATCTCAAAAGTGGGTTTTGGAAAATATTTTTGAAGCTAGAAGATAGATATAAAACAACATTTGTTATACCACAAGGACAATACGAATGTAACGTTCTTCCATTCGGTTTGAAGACAACTCTGCTAATTTTTCAAAGATGATGGATAATATATTTGGTGAGTTTTCAGATTTCCTAATAGTGCATATTGATGACATTCTCATTTTTATAGATCTCCTAAAGAACATATTGAGCATCCGCAGAAATTTTATGACACAAAGATACCAAAATGGTTTGTGCTTATCCCCAACCAAAATGAATTTATTCAGGATGAAATAGATTTCCTTCATCTTCTTGTAAAAGATGGCTCAATAGAGATGCAATATCATATTGAAGTTGCAAAAAGATTTCTTGAATGCATTAATTATATTGTAAGATTCTACAAAGGAATTATAGCTGAAAAAGTTATCCTAAATAAAAGGATAAGGAAAAATGCACCTAATTGGATGCCCGAAATGACTTGGGCTGTGAAAAGAATTAAAAATCAAGTTCAAAATCTTCCGCCTTGCGTCTCTACCGCAAAAGGGACAAAAAAATGTGAAAATAGATGCCAACAAAGAATATTAGGGAGTAGTGCTAAAATAAAGATTGGAAAATGGAAAAGAAAAAACCTATAGATACACATCTGGACCTTTCCAAGGTTCACAATTAAAATACCACTCAGCCCATAAATAAATCCTTGCAGAAAAGAAAACCATTAAAACTTTCTTGTTTTTCTTGTAGAGTGAACACTTTATTTTGAGATCAGATCTCAAAGACTTCAAACAAGACTCAACAATGGTGACCCCTCATATAAGATTGCTTTCAACAGGTTACAAAGGTGGGGTATGTGGTTTGATAACTATAGCTTTGAAGTTGAATATATAAAAGGTAAAGATAATTCTCTAGCAGATTTTGCAAGTAGAGAATTGAATTAGTCCAAGCAAATTAATATTACTCAGGTAATTCATGAATTTGTTAGTTGTTTGGTCTTGTGCAAATTCTCAAAGGTCTATTGATGTGCTTAAAAGAAATGATAATCAAATATTATTTAAAGCACACAAACTATTACTTTATCATGATATTATTTATCCGTCCATACTCCATGACTGAAGTACCAACCAAATTTGTGGACCTAGAAATACTAACAAAAGATAAAGATCCCATGGTATTCTACACACTAAAATGGAAATGGAGACATTACAAATTTTGGGAGAAACCTCTAGATGATATTCGTATTGAAGGAATTCACTTGAGACATCTTGTCCCAAGGCCATGAACACTATGGGGGTTTGAAATTTCTGAATGTGGCGGAAGGTCATCCGTTGCAAAATGATACCTAGAACAAACCTAGCATTGTGGGAGATCAAAGAGATATTGCCAATAATTTCAAATATTCTCTCGGATCTCCATATAAAAGTCTCTTAACATCCTCTTATTTTAATGCATCTTGATATTGTTAGGAATATTTTAATAAATTGTAAAATTCCTGGTATGTAAAAGAAATGTATTTTGTAAAAACTAATCATATGTAGGGAAATCATCAACACCCTGATGGACAACCATGGTACAAAATATATCTTCATCATATGATGAATCTCCACCCTCCAGCACTAGGTCATTTCTTATGGATACCAGACCACTATATTTTTCCATCAAGAAGACACATAACCATATATAGTGATGGGAGCTCTTCTGTTTTAAGACTCTAGTACGAGCAAAATACAAGGGACCTGCATACTGCCGAAAGAGAGGAATCATCTAACTCATTTGATGAGGACAATAGTCTAAGAGTCCATTATAGTCCTTAGGATTAATATAAGGTGAAAGCTATGACGGAAAACTTGTTTTCATGTGTCTTAGTGGTCTTTTAAGAATCTATTAAAGTTTTGATGTGATATACTTTATGTCACATTGAAGCATGATGGAACCTCCAATATGAGAGGAGGACACATAGGATAACTCACACTAACACCCCCCTTCATTGAAGCTGGGGTAGCGGCTATGATGAGTTAGACGGAAGAGGAAGACACCCCTAAACAACTAAGAAAGATGTGTCAATGGGGCCCGACAACTAAAGGCATGATAAGGTGCCCATATACAAACACAATCTTCCTAGAAGAAGAAGAAGAAAAATGGGTCCCAACATAAAGCCTGATGAGGTACCCATGTACAAAAGAAGTCCCAAGCAATGAAGGAAAATCCAGTGGGAAAAACATCCACCACAAGAGAAAAAAAACTCTATAATCTAAGAAAGATGCCAAAGATGGGTCTTGGCCATAGACTAGCCTATAAAGGTACCCATGTACAAAGGGGAAATCTCTTGGAAAGATGAAAAAGAGAGAAGATGAGGGAGATGAGATGGATGCGGAAGATGCCATGGATGGATCTAAACTCTGCAACTCTAAGAAGTCTCCCAGAAGAATGTCGATGATGAGATCCTTTGCCTCGAATTGAAGAAGAGCCATCTGCACCGTATTGTGTGTCTGCCTTAAGAAGGACATAAAAGATGTGCTGGAAATCTGCCCACTCCATGAAGGAAACTGAAGGCAGTAGCATGAAGAACTCTGAGTCTGGTCCATGAAAGTGTGACATAGGTCTAGCAAGCGAGTGCAAAGGAGCCGAGGGTAATGTCACGAGTGTAGAACTGTCAGAGTATGAAGGGTGAACACATGTAGAAAGGATTTCCAACTGATGTGAAGGCAATAAAACATCCCCCACGACAGAAAATGGATCCACAAACAAGGGTGGATTAATGAAAGTCTCTAGTAAAGTGGAAGTGGAAAGAGTCCCAGAAGGGGCACTCCCAACAACGGAGATGATGAAATCCTTTGAAATACCCAGATGGATGAAGAACCTATAGTACATCATAAGTGTGCTATGAGAAAAGACGACTAAGGTCGAGCGGATACTCATCCCAATGAGGGGCTCAACAAACAAGAGTGATTTCAGATATGTATGAGTCATCTAAGGAAGGTTGAGGAGTAAAATGGGCCTCAAACACTAAAGGTAGAAAAGAGGCAGTGTGATGACTGTATGATATTGTATAAGAGACTGCTCAATAAATGATGATATGTGGGATGTGTCAACACTCTCTGGAATAGTGAGAGAAGGAGGAGAAGATTCCTCTGTAGTACTCTCGTCATCAGAACTGGGTGCACAATCCTCTTCATCAGAAGTAGAACCAAGCGAGTCTATGTCAGTGGAACTGTCATCACATGAAAAATAGAGGAGACAACTGAATCAGCTGCAACAACAATGGCGACAGTATGTGAAGGGTCTCCATAGAGGGACTGAAGAATGCTCTAGACGTGGTGGGGTGGATCTGAGTCTGCCACATGAACCCATTGAGATGTAGAGACATGCATCATCATGTGACTAAAAACATGGTCACAATTGTTGAGAAAATCATTAAGATGACGATGATCAGTGGGTGCAGGAATTAGCCCAAGCAAGAAGTGAGAAAGACCCTTGCAGGCAAAGTAATGTTCCATAGAAGCACACCAAGCTGAATAGTTATCTCTCCCACTAAGAATTGGTGGAGGTTGTAAGGTGATCCTACGATGCTCAAGTTTGGAAAGAGCACCCTTCATGATGCAGAATCAAAAAGTGCAAAATGCACAAATGCAAGACGTCGAACTCGGCCGATAATGTGTTTGCATGTAATACAACACCCAGGACAATAAAACCCCCGCTTTCGGTGCTTTATAGTTTAGTGCATTGATTACAATCGGGTCCGTGCGTGTGGTTTGAAACACTTGGTAACTCGTCTTGTAATCAACTTAATAACGTGCAAGAGAGGAGACCACAACAATGTTTTGTGGAGCGCAACAAATAGGACATTGTAAACAAGCAAGAAACAAGGAAGGAGGCGAAAGCCAATCCTGGTTGTGAGAAAAAGCGTCTCATGTCACAAAAAAACCCCCTTGTTGCAGACTGTGGCGGACGCGCTCACTAGTCGCAAGCAATAATAGGGGTAAGATACAATGTTTTGGGAAATCAAGGAGTTCAGATATCTTTAGAACACTGGAAAAAATGCCTGGAAGGGAAATAAGTGCTCAAAGTGATGCTGCACACTTGCGTGCACGATTAGAGAAAAAAATCGACAATAACGCCTAAATTTTACCGTTTGGAAACGTCCAATTTTACTATTTTGAGAGCTATTGGAGTTTTAAAAAAAATGATAAAAAGGTTATTAAAGGACGATTTTTAAGTTAATGATCGTGATAAAGGAATTTAAGAAATTAATAAACTAGATTTAATTAAATTAAATCTAATTAATTTCTACTAATAAAAAACTAATTAAGATTTAAAAAATTAAATCCTAAATAAAAAACTTTCCCTTTTTGTTTTAATTTTTTTAAAATTAAATAAATCTTATTAAAAAAGGAAAAAGCTTTTTTTTTTTTTAAAAGAATAGAAAGAATTTTTTATATTGTTTTAAAAACTTCAAAAACACTTTCACGTTAAAAAGAAGAAGAAGCCAAAAGGCATGTATTAAAAGGAAATAATAGATCTTTAAAAAGGGAAAGTATTTGAAACACTTTACAAAAATCACTCCCACGTTTTAAAAAACTTACCACGTATGTTAAAATTGGAAAGAATTTTTAAAAAACTTACCACGAATTTGAACTTACCACGTATTTGTGAGATGAAAGTATGAAAGGATTTTAAAAAAAGAAAGTATTGAAAAAGAAAAGGCAGCTGTGAGGAAAAGGCATGCCAAAAAGGCATACCAAAAAAATATTACCAAAAAACCACGGCCGCTGCGCACTGTACAAACCCTGCGTCTTTTTTTTAACTCGGCTGTGGACTGTATCAAACTCTGCTGTAGCTACACACTGTGTTTTTTTGTTTGGAGCAGTCAGAGTAAGCTGGGGCGTGTGTGGGCGGTGGTTGGAAGGAGTTCCCATGCCAAAAAACCCACAGATCCACGCAGTAAAACATCAAAACAACAGTCAGAGGCAAATCCTTAGGAATCCACAAAAACAACAGTCAGAGGGGCCGTGAGCAGTCCACGCACAGCCAAAAGCTCTTTCACGAACTTGGGAATCCACACACAACACGAGGAAAAACAATTTGCACAGTTCCTCCACACGTCCACAGGAAAAGCAATGCAAATACGATCAGAGATCACAAATATCCTGCAACCACAGACTAACATGCATAGCCAAGCCAATTTTTCTAAAAAAAAATGCTGGAACTGAAAAAAACAAAGATCTTAAAAAAATTTCACTTCCATTTTAATAATTTATTTAAAAACACATAAATGAAATGAATCTCTATTTTTGATTTAGCTACAGCCAGATAAAAAAAGACGGTAAAACCCCTGATTGCTCAAGGTATTATGAAAACCTACGCATGCACAAAAAAGGCACAAAAAACCGACACAAATTTCTGAGAAAGCTTGTTAAAGAGATTAGCAAAATAATTCCAGAAAATAGTGATCGGAAAACTTGCATGTAGAGTCAAAGAACGAAACCAAGAGAGAGTAATCGCAACTAAAAATTAATGAGTGCACGTTTATCCGATCTCAGCTCTGATACCATGAAAAGAGTTGCGAGAATTGAATCGGAAACGAGGCACCACGAAGTAGTTGCACTCCAACGGAATCGTGATAGCTCCAGCGATTGCAAGAAAGAATTGATTAGTAATGGAAGAAATTTCTCAATAGAAACAAAGATTGCATAGAGGAAAGACAACGGAGTGTCTTGGCATGCTCATAAATGAATAGTAAAGGGGTACATATAGGGTGTTGAGTAACCCTAGTGCATGACACACATGAAACCCTAAACCTAACCCATGTGAGATGACCCTCCAATATGAGAGGAGGACACATAGGATAACTCACACTAACAGCACCTCCCCACTTTTTAAAGGCGTCGGTATGAGTGGTGTGTACTCATATTTGTTGTCCCTCGTAGTGGAATCTTTTGGGTAACCCGAATTTCCACTCTCGATCTCGAAGTTATTCGATGAAAAGCCTCTCACTCTTCTATAAAATGGAGTTTGTGAATCATTCACTACAACGTGTATTCAAGGAATATGAGGTTGTTTTAAATGTATTCACTTAGATAAAATTCAAATATTTTAATCTCTTTTAGTTTGTAATTTAATTTGAAATTTATATTTAAAAAAATAAAAAATAAAACATGTTAAATTTTTGTTATAATATCCAACTAAAAATCACCCGTCATATAAATATTATACTCATTGTTAGATTAATTTTAATAAATATTAAATTTTATTTTAATAAATATTTTAGTAAATAAATAATTGTAGTACCAAAATTCATGCTAGCTAACTTTCTATTTTATATGTTTAAGAAAATGTACAATCGCTTGATACAAATCACATGCATAAAATCATTGGGCAAAAGGATGAATCTCCATCATATAAAGAATTAGTTGAGTGTTTCTATTTTCATAATAATAATAAAAATATTTGTTTTTCTAGCCAATTAATGATGTTATTAAAATTTGGATTCATATTATTCTCATTACCCCTATTTATTTTATAAATTGAGCTCTTCAATATTACTTATTTCTATCAATTTTTAATTCAAATTTATGTTGAGATAATAATTCTCTACCTCTAGACTAATGGAAAGCCTCAATATTTTGCAATTAATGATAGCTGAATTATTTAAAGACTCCTCCAAGCTTTAAGATGCTCTTATGTTAGAGCTAGATTAAAATAATTAAAATCAAAATTTTGGTTCTATTATTTATATAAACATTATAGTCATCACCAATTTCAAGCAATATTTTTTGTATGGTGTCCGAGCAATCTTAAAGTTCTTATAATCAATTTATTTTTTATTTGGTGCCGTAGAAATCTTAAAGATCTTATAGTCAATGTATTTTGGAATCATTGAAACATTAGACTATTTTGGATAAGATAAAATAACGTTTCTAGTATGTTTTTCTATTGTAATAAAGTTTATAATAATACCCTATACTAATGTTTGGTGGGATCACTAAGATGTATATTTTATCCTAACTAAATTTATTCCTCAATAAATTATTAAACAATAGAGCCATGTATTATATGATTACTTATAAATACATATAAGCTCAAATATTCCATAAATTGATATAATATACAATAATAATTGTATTGTAAATTACATTAATGCTATCTTAATTTATAAAATAATTGGAGTCTTATAAAAATTACACTAAAAAAGAGTAAATTCCAATTTTCTTTAACTATGAAAATGATTTTTTTAGGAAATAGGAGTGCAAAATATACATATTACTCATATATCAAAATCTAAAACTAAAAGAAACAACAAAAATATAAGATGTAGAGGATAACCAACCACAAATTAAAGTAGGTGTATATGTTACAATACTCTTCATTTTTTATACTAGGAATATATAGATATTGAAGGGCACAATATTCCATCCTTGAAGCCGAGCCGAGCATCAACTAGACACTAGTATAGATATGAGGATGCCTACATACCTATTTTACACCGTATGTATTTGTTAAATGCCTATTGTAAAGATATTTTCTTAGAGCCATCTCTACTCCAAGTATATAGATATTGAAGGGCACAATATTTCATCCTTGAAGCTTTGAGCCGAGCATCAACTAGACACTATTATAAATATGAGGATGCCTACATACCTATTTTACAATCCGTCTCGTATTCGTTAAATGCCTATTGTAAAGATATTTGCTTACAACCATCTCTACTAAATCTTTCACATGTAAAAAAATGTTTTCTTCTAATTCATGGTATAGTTATTACCATATAAAAAATAATCAATATTCATAAGTCATTGTTGTTTAAGTCAATAAAATATGATTACAAAAAGCATAATGATATTCAATTCATTGTGAGAAAATTGGCCAATAGAGAAATAATAATAATGCCATGCATATGAAAAGATAAGTGAGTACTTAAAAAGACAAATCAAAACTAAAAACATTGAGTCAAAGATAAATTAGAATGAAGTTTACGTTAAAGGGAAAAAAATTAAATCTTATAAGACATCTTCAATAAAGTGAGAAAAATCGGATAATAAAGAAATACTAATATTGCCATGCATATGCGTAAATAAATGAACACTTAATAAGAAAAATAAAAAGTAAACTTAATTCAAAGGATGGTGGCCCACATTACCGGATCTACATCCATGGATTTCAAAATGTTGGTTCCCTTTTCAAGGCTAGGTAGACATTTATCCTTGTGCAAAGGATTTTTATTGTCTTTTTCTTAGCTCAGGGATAGGATTTCTATCACTAAAACCATTTGGGTTTGAAATCCCACTAGTTGATGTTGAAACCTAGTTCCCATCATTCAAACCTCTTACTAAATCTTTCACAACCAAACCAGTTTGGATTAGATTGTCTCATTTTCCCCTCCATATTTGGAAGCCCGATTGTCTAGTTTCCATAGGTAAAGCTTTGGGAGATATCATAAATATTGATACTAACATCACTTGCTATATCCACACCACCTATGCCTGGTTCCTTGTTGGATTAGATACCTCAAATGAACTTACCACTAATATTAACCTTAAGTTTGAGGATAAAATTGAACTCAACCCCTTGATTATGAAGCGATTCCCTTGATGTAGGTGTTTTTATTTAGGACATATTATTACATATTGTAATCTCGAGAGGTGTAAACATGTGAGATCTACTTGGTGGAAAGATGCACTCCCATGTCATACTTTGTGATTAATGAAAACCAAAACATGCACTCCGATTCTTGCTTTCTCGATTTGGAGGAATGTGCCCCCGAAACTCTTATTAGTCATGCTTTGTTATGTTTGTGGAGCCTATTTTCATGTTAGAGTGTGGTAAACCTTCTATGTGTTACACTCGAGTATTTTTACGGTGGTCCCACTCACCGGTGAGCGGGTCGGGGGTTCGGGGCGAAGCTCCCAAGTAAATTTTCATGGGTAGTTTATTAACCCATGGGTAATGGGTAACCATTATGGGCTGTTTTTGGGCCCATGGTTTTTTTCGGTACCCATTGTTTTGATACCCATGGTTTTGATACCCACGGTTTTTTTCCATGGTTTTGATACCCACGGTTTTGTATCAAACTGCTTAAGAAATTGTCTATTTATATGGTCTTATGCATATGATACATAGACAAGCAAATGCATTATAAATGTGCTTTGAATTCGGGTGTGAATTCTGTAGAGTTTGTTGAGCATAGCTCCAAATAGATCTGGGTATTGTATTGAGAGAGTGGAGGCTTGTAATAAAATCTGAGCAAGTGATTCTTGGTGGACGTAGCCCAAATTGGGTGAACCACGTTAAATCTTGTCTCTCTATGTTGTGTTATTTATTCTACACTTTTATTTGAGATCTGTAATATTTTCTGCATATTAGTTTCTATTGTTGTGATTCTGTAAGGGATTATTCCGCATATTTTATCTCTTATTTTCTAACAATTGGTATCAGAGCCTGGTTTGGTTTGCTGAAGTGTTGAATCGCAGGAAATTTTTAATCTTGAGTGGGAGCTATAGCGAGATGATGGAAGATCTAGGGTTGATAAATTCAACGGGTAAAATTTCAGTCTTTGGAAGATGCAGATGGAAGATTACCTTTATCAAAAGGATCTTTATACTCCATTGTCTGAGAAGGTGAACAAACCCTCGAGTATGACAAATGCGGAATGGGATTTGTTGGATCGGAAGGCACTTGGAACAATCCAGCTGTGTCTTGCATCTTCGGTATTATTTAATGTTTCAAAGGAAAAGACTACAAAAGAACTAATGGATGCATTAGGGAAGTTGTATGAAAAACCCTCTGCCTCTAATAAGATATTTTTAATGAAAAAGTTGTTTAATATGAAGATGTCTAAGAATAGTTCAGTAGTAGATCATTTAAATGATTTCAATACAATTGTGAATATGCTAGCTTTGGTTACAATAGAATTTGATGAAGAAGTTAGGGCTTTATTAATTTTGTGCTCTTTACCTGAAAGTTGGAATAGCCTGGTAATGGCGGTAAGCAACTCGGTTCCAGCTAACTCAAGTTGAAGTTTGAGGATGTTGTAGGGGTGATTCTAAGTGAGGAAATGTGAAGAAAAAGCTTTGGGGAATCTTCTACTTCAGGGAATGCTTTGACAGTGGAAACTAGAGGGAGACAGAAGAATAGAGGAAACCGTGGAAAATCGAAAGATCGGGCAAGGTCAAAATCCAAGAGCAAGATTGTATGTTGGAACTGTGGAAAGTCAGGCATGTCAATAAGGATTGTTGGGAGCTTCGGGACAAGAAGAAACAACAGGAAGAAAACAAGGAGGTAAATGTGGCATTGGGTAATGTATGCCAGGATGCTTTGATTCTTTCTTTGCATAATATTACTGAATCTTGGGTTTTAGATTCAAGGGCTTCTTTTCATGCTACTCCACATAGGAATTATTTTGTTGATTATGTTCAAGGGGATTTGGGCATGGTTTTCTTGGTGATGATGAGCCTTTCAGTATAGTTGGAAAAGGTTATGTTTAGGTTAAGATGCAGAATGGGAATACATGGCTATTGAAGGATGTCAGACATGTGCCTACATTAAGGAGAAATTTGATATCGGTGGGGCAATTAGGAAGTGATGGTTGTATTGTGATATTTACAATTGAATCTTGGAAGGTTACCAAGGGTGCTCTTGTGGTGGCAAGAGGTAAGAAGATTGGAACCTTGTATTTATCCACTGATAGTACTAATGATTGTAATCTTGTGGCTTCAGATGCAGATACAACATTATGGCACTATAGGCTTGGTCATATGAGCCATAAGGGCATGGACATCGTAAAGAAGAATTTTATTGGATATACGAAATAGGTTTGGAGTTATGAGGGACTTCATATATGGGAAATAGAAGTGAGTAAGGTTTCTCAAGGTTGGACCTACAAAGAAAGAGAGTAAGTTAGAGATGGTGCATTCGATGTGTGGGGGCCAGCTCGGGTATCATCTCTTGAGGGTTCAATATATTATGTTACTTTTATTGATGATGCGATAAGGAAAGTTTGGGTTTATTGTATTATAAAAAAATCTGATGTATTTGACACTTTTGTTAAATGGAAAGTCTTAGTAGAGAATGAAACAGGTCTTAAGCTAAAATGTCTCAGGTAAGATAATGGAGGGGAGTATTGCAACAATGAATTTAATGATTACTATTCTAAGAATGGAATATGCGGGTAAAAAATGGTTCTAGGAACTCCACAATAGAATGGGGTATCGAAAAGGATGAACAGAAAAATAATGGAACATGCTTAGGAGCATGAGGTTACATGCAGGACTCGCCTCTTTCTTTTGGGTAGAAGCAGTGAGCACATCTGTGTGCTTGATAAATAGATGACCCTCAAGTGCCTTGGATGGAGGCATACATGAGGATGCTTGATATGGTAAGAAAGTTGATTATTCATTTCTTAGAGTCTTTGGATGTGAGGTGTTTGTTCATATAGATAAGGATGATAAGACCAAGCTAGAGGCTAAATCGAAAAAATTTACTTTTATTGGTTTGGTGGTGATGAATTTGGATTTAAATGTTGGAGTATTAAGGACAAGAAAATCATTCGATCTAGGGATGTGGTCTTTAATGAGAAAGTCATGTATAAGCAACAGTTGTAGGAAAACAGGGAAGAATCCAAGAAAGAATATGCAGTGGTAGAGGATCTTCCAGGATGGGATAATGACCCATGAATCGGTTCGAACCGACTCAACAGAACTCGAAACTCATACGTGAGGAGGTCTTCTAGGGTAAGAAAAGAACATTAATGTTATTCTCCTTCTCTTTATTATTTATTACTCACGATAATGGAGATCCCGAGAGATTTGATGAAGCAATGCGGGTAGATGCCAATAAGAAGTGGGAGCAAGCCATGGATGAGGAGCATAAGTCTCTCATCGAGAACTAGACTTGGGATTTGGTGAAGATACTCGGAAGGTAAAAGAGTATTATATAACAAGTGGGTGTACGAGTTAAAGATGAAGAAGGAGGAAAGAAAATATATAAGGCTCGGTTGGTGGTCAAGGGGTTTGCATAGAAACAAGGTATAGATTTTGATGAGATCTTTTCTCCTGTAGTAAAAATGACTTCTATTAGAACTATTCTTGGAATAGTGGCAGCAGAAGACTTACACTTAGAACATAGTTAGATGTAAAACCTACATTTTTCCATGGTGATTTGGAGGAGGAACTATATATGCAGCAACCAGAGGGCTATGAGGTCAAAGGTAAAGAGGAGATGGTGTGTAAACTGAAGAAGAGCTTATATGGCTTGAAACAAGCTCCACGTCAATGGTATAAGAAGTTTGATAGCTTCATGATGGAGCAAGGTTATATAAGATGTCATTCTGACCATTGCATATATACAAAGAAATTTGAGGATGGAAGTTATATTATCCTGTGTTTTTATGTTGATGACATGTTGGTTGTAGGTAAAAACATGTAGGAAATAAAATTACTCAAGAAATAGCTAAGTGAATCCTTTGATATGAAGGATTTGGGGGCAGCCAGACAAATCCTTGGTATGAGGATAACTCGCGATAGGAAGGAATGGAAGCTAAATTTATCTCAGGAAGAATACATTAAGAAGGTATTGGATAGGTTTAACATGCAGGATGCTAAACCGGTTGGGACTCCTTTGGCAGGCCATTTTAAGTTATCAAAGGAGCAGTGTCCCAAGACAGAGCATGAAATAAACCACATGTCTAAGGTACCTTACTCATCAGCGGTTGGCAGTTTGATGTATGCTATGGTATGCACTAGGCCTAATATTGCCCATGTGATGGAGTTTGTGAGTAGATTTATGAGTGATCCGGGTAAAGAGCATTGGCAAGTAGTAAAGTGGATCCTTTGGTATTTGAGAGGGACCATGGGGAAAATTTTATGCTACAGTTGATCAAACACCACTTTGTGTGGTTATGTAGATTTAGATATGGCTGGAGATGTAGACAGCAGGAGGAGCACAACATGCTATTATATTTACATTGTAGGTGGAACAATAGTGTCTGGATTTCACGACTACGAAGTTGGTGGCTTTGTCAACCACGAAGGCCGAGTATGTTGTTGCCCACGAGGCAAGCAAAGAGATGATTTGGTTACAACAATTTCTTGTGGAGTTGGGGCATAAAGATGAGGAATGTAAGCTGCGTAGTGATAGTCGAGTTCCATACACCTAGCTAAGAACTCTGCTTTCCACTCTAGGACGAATCATATACAGTTGAGATATCACTTCATCAGACAACTTTGGAGGAAGGTAAGTTGAAGTTGGAGAAGATTCATACCACTTAACCCTGCAGACATGATGACCAAGGTGGTCACAAGGGAAAACTAAAGCTATTTTCAGCTTTGGTTAGCCTTCGTGGATGACAGTGAAGGGTTGAGAAGCTTGCTCAGTGGAAATCAGTCTCTAAGTGGGAGATTGTTATGTTTGTGGAGCCTATTTTCATGTTAGAGTGTGGTACACCTTCTATGTGTTACACTTGGGTATTTTAACGGCAGTCCCGCTCACCGGTGAGTGGGTCGGGGGTTGGGGATGAAAGCCCCGAAGAAGCAAATTTTCATGGGTAGTTTATTAACCCATGGGTAATGGGTAATTGTTATGGGCTGTTTTGGGCCCATGGTTTTTCGGTACCCATTGTTTTGATACCCACAGTTTTTTGCCCATGGTTTTGATACCCATAGTTTTTACCCATGATTTTGATACCCACGGTTTTGTATCAAACTGCTTAAGCAATTGTCTATTTATATGGTCTTATGCATATGATACATAGACAAGCAAATGTAGTGCAGATGTGCTTTGAATTCGGGTGTGAATTCTGCAGAGTTTGTTGAGCATAGTTCCAAACGGATCTGGGTATTGTATTAAGAGAGTGGAGGCTTGTAATAAAATCTGAGCAAGTGATTCTTGGTGGACGCAACCCAATTTGGGTGAACTACGTTAAATCTTATCTCTCTGTGTTGTGTTATTTAATTTGCACTTTTATTTGAGATCTATAATATTTTCTGCATATTAGTTTCTACTATTGCGATTCTGTAAGGGATTATTCCGCATATTTTATCTCTTATTTCCTAACACATGCGATTAGAATGAATGAGGAATTCATGTGTAAGGAGAACATTGAAATCATTATACCGACTCACTCTGATGAAAATGTAAATCTGAATTCTAATGTTGGATGGATTACAATGGGTAGGAAGAAGAAAGAGAAATTTGTTACGGATCCCATAAAGATGCATTTAAGATCCCATGGGAAGGAGTCCCAAGGATAAGCTGAAATCTTGTTTAATTTTCTTTTAGTTTTGCTGCTACCTTGGTTGTGTTTTTGTTTTTCCCTCTTTTCCGTTGGTAGAGTCAACTCCATTTGATCCTCACTGTTAAATATTTGTCTTCATTGATACATATTATAATGGGGAAGGACCCGCTAACCCTCTTTTACCATTAATAAAAATTTAAGCTATTCCATCTAATAGGATAAAATAAAATGAAGTTTACGAAGAAGGGAAAAGAAATGAAATCTCACAAGGCCTCTTCTATAAAGGGAGTGAAGCAAGTTTAAAATGTAAATACTTTGATGATAGATTAGAATGAGGATTATAAATAATGGGAAAAATGGAATCTCATATAACTCTTTTATTAAGAAGAAGAAAGTTAAAGATGTTATTACTTTGATGGTAGATTAGAATCGGGATTATGAGTTTTGAGAAAAATGAAATCTCAAATAATTCTTCTATTAACAAGGAAAATGAAAGATGTAAATAATTTGTTGAATCTTGATTATTTAATTTATTTTTTGAAATTATATATTTAATGATTTTGATTTTTTTATTGGTAAATAGTTTTGAAGGGACTATACCCTGTTACAAGGAAGGCTCACCACTGATATAAAAATGAAGATACAACGACAATAGATCAAAATCTAGATGTAACATTGTTACCAAAGGTAACCAATACCGGGTTACAACAAGAAGCAAAAAAAAGGACGTAGCCCACAGGAAGACCACAAAAAGTAAAATCTACACAAAGAAAAATAATGCACAATAACAGACACTCAAAATCGAATTCCGCTCGCCCGAGTCGATTATTTTTGGATGCTCTTTTAATTCTAGATTGAATCATTTGCAATGAGGTGAAAATCACCAGAGTGGTTGTGTGCGTTGAGTCCAAAGCATCCAGCTACGAAATGGTCATATTCCTCTCTTTCTCATTCCCCCATATAGTTGTAGGGATCCCACTTAGCATAAGCAATGCTCCGAACCTTCTTGTTCCAAGAAATCACTTATGGCTTTAAAGATAGCCAAATTATGCTCATGTCTATCTTTAGCTCTCCCCAATCTGGTATCAAGAGAGCTCAACTTCTTGTAAATATCAGAGAACTTTTCCTTATCGTGTCATTCTCTTCATCAAACTTTCTCTTCCCTTTTTGCTTACCCAAACGTTGAAGGTCCTTCTTCATCTGTTTCATCTCAATCTCTAGGGCATCTAGTCTAATAGGCACTTGAGAATCTTCCAGATGTAGGGGCATGTTCAATACCAACATTGCTGATATGAATCAATTTTTAGGAAACCTCCAAATCATTGGAGCTTCCGAGGATCCTGCCAGTGGTAAGGGTGTCAGGTTTTATGGGTTTCTTGGATTTAGACTTGGAAGGGGCGATAGGAGTGGGAATGGGAACATAGGAGGTGGTAATGAGCGGCTCACTAGGAGCAATCGAAGCCATGGAACTTGGCAACATAGATCTTATGAAGTAAAAGGATAAGGCCCTGATGCAAGGGAATAACACGTGCATGATTTTGAAAGTCAAGCACAGAACATTGAAGAGAGTTGAGAAAGTAATGCGGGAAACATACGGTGAGATCCCTTCTAAAGGGATTTAAAAAAACAAGATGCTTAATGGGGACCATTTTATAATGCCCTTCTAATGAAATGTATCTGACCATCATGTTAGTCACTTCATCATACGACATGGGGATGGAACTTACCAATAATCCCGCAGCAACAAAATCTAGCTCTCCGCCCTTGTCTGTAAATTTCTTGGCCTCAGTGACCTTGTCTACCCTCTTACTGAAGAACCGATAGCCCTCCAATTCCAGGCCCGTTGCCTCTACAACTAGCTCTTTGTTGATAATAATACTGTGCCCACCATAATGAACCATCATGTCCTTCCACTTCGTAGCAAATTAGACCGAGTTATTTAGGTCTTGCCCCTGAATTTGTTCGATGAAATTTGAAATGCCTCCTTTGTGCAGGAGGTTCCAGAATAACTCATTATTCCTCCAGGCTGGGTCCCAACTCAGCTCTTGTTGACATGGAACCCCTCCCATATTCTCCTTCTTCCTGCAAATTTGGAAAATATCCTGCTCAAAATCCTCGTAAGGGACTACTATTTTCCTATGTTTGTCATGTTTTTTGAAATACCTCCCACTGTGTGAGGCTTGATTTCTTTAGAGTGGCTATAGAAATGGGAATAAATCACACAAGTGAGATATTTCACTTCCATTAAGATCCAATCCATGTCATAATTGAAATTACGCCACGTATGTAATTCCATTATTATCCACATTAATGCTGATTTGAACCTCCTTAGGGATGTTGTTTACATTATTCCAAATGGTGAGATTAATGTTAATGCCCATATTGGCCAAAGTGTCTCGCATCCTTATTCCCCTCCCTATAGGTGTGTCTAATAATAATATTCTCAATATTATTACAAATATAATGATTTTGAATTTTAACATATTTATTTTATATAATTTAATATTTTATTGAAAGGTGAATTAGCTTAACATAGACCTTCAAATTGAAATATATTTGTGTCTCAAAGAAGCGAGCTTGGATTGGAGGATACATAATGTAGTTTTGAGTATGGAAGACATTATCAAGGTAGGTTGGCTTCGTTAATTATTGACATGTATTTTTTTCCCTGAATTAAATTAATGAATGTAATACACATTACTTTGTATTTAATGTGTATATGATATTTTATGGAGCAATGATTTATATTAAGAGTTTCAATTTGATCATATGGGAGACACTACATTGCATTTTATTTAAAAATATTAATTTTATTTAGTTGGAGGCATAATGAGGAATGTAGATCCTCATTTCTCTTTAGTACAATGCTTGGAGAAGGCTAGTAGAGATCCTAAGACCGGATACTGAAAAGAGTCTCATGTCTATGATTACCGAGTAGCTCTACCTTCTTCATGTTATTGTCGATGTGGAGGCATGATAAGGAAGTCATGTTCTTTATTTCACCTCAATTCGTGAGCTTATATGGAAGTGATATTTTAGGCATTCATCACAACCTCTTCAGGCATTTCCTTCAACATTGAGTTTGTTCACACCAAGCTAGACCAGATGGGGCAACGACTCAAATAATCATACACATAATTATCTATCCATTTAATTAGAGGAGATAGACATTGGTAATAGATATAAAGTTGAGATCACTTGTGGCTTGTGGTGAAGGTAATTGAGCCAAAGCCTTGACTCTTTTCCTCTTCACCACCGTGTAAAACCAAGGAATTATGATAAATTGGCATTCTCTTATACTTACATCGATAACTTTCTTCCTCTATTTTTGACCACCTGAATGTAGGTGTATATATGTAACCCTATTGAACACACTACACACACACACATACATATATGTATGTTATATGTGTGTGTGTGTGTTTTATAGGGTTACATCTATACTTTATCTCTAACAATAAGCATGTTGACCTTAAACTTTGATGCGATTGTTGACCAATGGAAAACTTCAATATTTTGTAATCAATAGATAGATAAATTATTTAAAGACTCCTCCATGATTTAAGATTCTTTTGTATTGGATCTAGACTAAGATATGTCATAATAATTCCCCTTAATTTTTATGCTCTTTGGTTAACACATGTGTGGAATTTTACTTGTTTGAAAGAGAATTTGATGTCATTAATTATAATCAAAATGGTGGTTCTCTCGGAAATTAACTTTATTTATATAAATAATAGTCAAATACCAACTTTGGAGCAATAATGTTTTCATGCCGTTTGTGTGAGGAATCTTAAAGATGTTATAGTCAAATTATTTAGGAGTATTTGAAACCTTATATTGTTTTATATAAGATAAAAGCGTTTTTCCTATATGTTTCACCATCTTAATAAATTTATAAAAATACCCTTTATTGATATAATATACAATAATATTTTAATTATAAATTACATTAATGTTTTCTCAATTAATTAAAGAAATTGAGTATTTAAAATTTCCCATTCACAATTGCCTTTAATTTTCAAGAAAAATATTGGGCAAGTGTATGAACTACACAATATACATTTTACACATATATCAATATAAAAACAAATAGAATTAGAAACAACAAAAATATAAGATGTGGAGAATAACTAACCAAATATTAGAATAGGTAAACACCTAGAGATTAGAGTAGGTAATATAGATGTTACAACACTCCTCGTTTTTTACGATAGACATATATAGATATTGAAGGGCACAATTTCTTATCCTTAAAGCCAAACTAAGCATCAAATAGACATTATTATAGAGTTAAGGATGGGTACATCACCTATATTAAACCATCTATATTCATTAAATACTTATTGTAAAGATATTTCTTTAGAGAAATCCCTTCTCCAAGTTCAAGCTCAAATTCGCTAAACCTTTCACATATAAACAATTTTTTTCTTCTATTTCAGGGCATACTTATTATCATAGAAAAAATAAACAATATTCATAAATCATTGGTGTTTAGGTTAAGAAAATAATATTACAAAATCATATATGGAATTCACTTCATCATGAGAAAAATCATCAAACAATATGCAAAAATTAATGAGCACGTAGAAAAATCAAGCATATACTAATTCATCCATTATAATAAAAGACATTAAGTCAATTATAAATTAGAATGAAGTTTATAATGAAATATCACAAGAATTTTTCTATGAAGTGAAGAAAATTAAATATGAGAAAAATAAGTCAATATGCAAAAATTAATGAGCACTTAGAAAAATCAAGCCTATAGTAATCCATCCATTATAATAAAATACATTAAGTCAATTGTAAACTAAGAAAAAGTTTAAGAGGAGGGAAATAATGAAATCTCACAAGAATTTTTCTATCAAGTGAAACAAATTAAATATGAGAAAAATCAGTCAATATGCAAAAATTAATGAGCACGCCAAATCAAGCCTATACTAATGTATCCATTATAATAAAAGACATTAAGTCAATTGTAAATTAGAATAAAGTTTACGAGGAGGGAATTAATGAAATATCACTAGAATTTTTCTATCAAGTGAAGCAAATTAAATATGTAAATAATTTGATTGTAGATTAGAATGAAATCTCACAAGAATTTTTTACCAAGTGAAGAAAATTGAAGATGTAAATACTTTGATGGTAGATTAGAATGAAGATTTTGAAGAACAAAAAAAAGAAATTTCACATCAATATTCTATTAGCAAAAATGGATGGGTATTACATTGTCTTTAATCCACATAGGTATTCGATTTCTTAACCAACATACTAATTGTCTAAACTAATTTCTCCCTCTTGTATTTATAATGTTTTTATAGTGTATAATATCATTATGATATTTTTGCATTGTTCTCTCATGTCGGTGGTATTAGAGCGAACCAAAGTGGAGGATATGTAGAGTTGCAAATAGTTGGATTTTCCCACTCTCCAACAAATAACAATAATGCTTTTTTATAATAATCTGATCACCTACAAGTGTCTCCCCTATCATTGCCTTAAAATGCTACCTCTAGATCACCTGGAAGCGAAATGGAGTCCCCATGGGCTTAGGTCTTGGAGGTGGAGAGAGGAAAACAACAATAACAAGTGGAAAAAACATTTGTACATACGACATGTCCTTGTTCAAGGAAGTGGTGAAAAAACTAACGATCACCTCGCAGACGAGAAGAAGCTCTCGATCACCTTTCCGACTTCAAAGTGGGCCCGCAGAAGGCATCCTGAAGCCACGATTACACGAGCATCGAAGAATTTGAGAAGGTTGGAAAATGTAATCACTTTAAACCCATCGTTACCCCTGTGGGTGAACCTTCATGGTAGAATATTTCACATTTTGCTAATGTTCTCGCAAAGTAGGCACTATTCAAAATAGCTAGGAATAAAACATGGAAGGAACCCATAGTCAAGATAGAAGGAGATACAACTTTCTCGTGAAGCATGTGAAACCCGCATTAATTTTTTTTTGTTAGCCACATGTGTATAGGAGACTAGCAATGATGTGTGGAAATAGTTTAAATCAATTGGAATGACACAAGATCAAACCCCAACTTCATTCATCAAGTTTTCTATAAATATCTAAGAGAAGAATGTGAACAACTAGCCTATGATCTCGTGCAACAATATGAGAGCATGGCAAGAAAACATAGAGACATGCAACATTTGAGAGAACCAAAGTCAAGCGCATAAGAGCATTGGTATCTTCTCTGCGCTTCTTAAAATTTTCCAAAAATTAAAATTCGAGGACATAATGGATTGCATCTTGTTTGACATCCCAACGGAGAAGAGTTGTGCCAAGCCTGTAGAAGGCTATGATGTAAAAGATGAACAAGACATCAAACACCCTTAGGAGTGTTTTTATCGCACCGCATGAGCATACTGAGCTCACCTCTTCATCTCGTGATTTTGCAAAATGAGAGCACATCTAGTCACAGAGGTTCAAAGAAATCCAAATGACGTACTCACCATAGGAAACTAAAAGGACACATGTCGAATCAATAAGATAATGAATTTGAATAAGACGATGATAATAATTTAGAGGTACATTTGAAAAAAATAATGTAATAAGGGGAAATTGTAGAAAATCGTAGTCTTATATAACAAACAACATAAACACAATAATAAAATAACTTGCATAAATAAAAGAATTAAAAGCCAAACCAACAACTGCTATGTGCTCTCCATTAATTAATTCTTTGTAATTAGAGCTTCGTCTCAAATTACAATAAAGTCGTGTGTGTGCAACACTTCTCTAATTCTGCCTGTGTAGATTTCACACTTTTGTGTGTGCATACAAAAGAAAATACAATTGTTGTTATTTAAATAAAATAACTCACCCTAAACTTAGCTAGGAACTACTCTTCAACTGAGCTTTCTAAATTTAAACTATTGCTTTTAAAAAACACATTATTTAAAGCTGATTGCTTTTGCTTTATTTGATTTAAAACAAATTCCTAAAATTAAGACTCCACTAAAGCTATGGACTGCATGAATAAGACAACTGCAGTTAACTAAATTTAACTTCCTAAAAAGCTGCGAGGGAAATTACACGTTGTTCATGCATGCATATTTCCAACACTCCCCCTTAATTTCAACCTGTAGCTTTCACTCTTTTGGAGCTGCGTTTGATTTTTCAGATCTACCATGTGCAGGATCACATACTCCCAAAAATCTCTCAAATAATCAAAAACTTCTTTTGCCAAAGCATTTGCAAAAATTTCTGCAAACTAATCTTCGGATATGCAAAATTCAAGACAAATTTCTTTGTTGTTTACCAGCTCCTTGATGAAATGATACCTCGTATCAATATGCTTTCTCCTCTTATGAAAAAAATGATTTTTTGACAACGCTATGGCTGAGTTGTTGTCACAAAAAATCTGCGTAGCAACCTCTTGTTTCTACTATAAATATGTCAACACTCTTCTCATCCAAACAACTTGACATGCTGCTCCTATTGCTGCTACATACTCTACTTCTACTAAAGATAACGTGACAATGGGCTGATTTTTGATGCCCATGAAACCAATCCTATTCCAAGTTAAAAGTATAGTGGAAGTGATTTTATGATCATCTATACTTCTAAAGATCATGTCACTATCTGTATAACCAATGAGTTTGAACTCATCTAAACTTGAATATAGAATTCCATGATTCCTTGTTCCACATACATACCTCAAGATTCTTTTTCCATCTTGCATATGTGAATATTTTGGAGATTCCATGAACCTTGCTATGAGGCTCACACCATACATGATATCGAGGCCTTGTGGACGTTAGATACATAAGACTTCCAACCAACTTTTAAATAATGTTGGATCCAAAATGATCCTTCGTCCTCTTTGCTCAACTTTAAACCTACTCGCAAGTGGTGTTGGCACTGGCTTATAATTCAACATGTTAAAACTTTTCAAAACATCATTTACATACTTTTCTTGTGAGATAAAAACTTCACCTTCTGATTGTTGGACTTCAATGCCCAAAAAGTAATGTATAAGACCAAGATCTGTCATCTCAAACTCCTTCATGGCTGATTTGAATGACTCTATAGATAGATTTCTAGTAATGATAAAATCATCTACGTATAAACAAACAATTAGAATCTTACCTTACTCATTTATCTTGGTGTATAAGGTAGGCTCATTGCTGCTCCTACTGAAACCATTCTCAATCAAATAAGAATCTATTTTCCTGTACCAAGCTCTAGGTGCTTGCTTGAGACCGTAGAGCGCTTTCTTCAACCTGTTTATTATCCTCAAAGAATTAATTTAAAATCTTCTAGATGCAATTTTTATTCACGTTGTCGACTATCCTCAATGGGTATCTAATATTTTCCGAGTAATGAAACTAGATAGTCGGGTTTGTTGTTTCACTAATTTTTGTGATTTAAACAAATCTTGACCTAAGGATATTTTTAATTTACCACACATCGACACTATTATTGATTCTATAGTTGGATATGATATTATTTCCTTTATGGATGGATTTTTGGGTTACAATCAAATCAAGATCAACCTAGTGAACCAAGAAAAACCTCCTTCACCACACCATGGGGTACATTTTGCTATACAATCATGCCATTTGGCCTTAAAAATGCTAGGGATACTTATCAATGGGAAATGACACATATATTCCACAATTACATTCATAAGATCATTGAGGAATATGTAGATGGCATCTTGGAAAAATATAGGCGATGGTCTTCTCATACGAAGGATCTACAAATATTATTCAAATGGTATATGACAATATCGCGTCCACTTGAATCCTAAAAATGTGTTTTTGGGGTCACAATAGGTAAAATTATTGGATATATTATCTCCCAACATGGCATTGAGATTGATCCTAAAAATCAAGGCCATTATCGATATGCCTCCACCCAAAACTTGCATCAGTTATGATCATTACAGGGTAAAATTCAAGCTATTCGACGATTCATTGCACAACTTGTTGATAAGACCCAACCATTCACATGACTCATGAAGAAAGATACCAAGTTTGTTTGGGATGAGAAATTTCAACAAGCCTTCGATGATATCAAATCTTACTTGTTAAATCCACCTATCCTAGTTCCACCCTTAGCCGATTGACCTTTCTTGTTGTATATCTCTACTACGTTTCACGCATTAGGAGCTTTATTGGCACAACATGATGATTCTCAACATAAAAGAGCCATATATTATATCAGTCATACTCTACTCTCTTATGAATGTAACTATAGCTACATTGAAAAATTGTGCCTCGGTCTTGTATTTGTTGCAGACAAATTGTGACATTATCTCCTTAACAATGAGGTACATATTATAACAAAAGTTGACCCATTATGTTACCTCTTATCCCGCATACACCTAACGGGATGTTTAGCACGTTGGGTCATGCTCCTCACCAAATTTGATTTTAATTTCATACCACAAAAATCAATCAAAGGACATGTTATCGCCGATCAACTAGTCGTGGCACCCCTCTCGGATGTATCACCCATTTCTAACTCTTGTCGTGATGATTTCGTTTCTTATACCATTGAGCCACATACATGGAAAATGTAATTCGATGGATCTTATTGTCAACTTTGGCGCTAGGGCTAGGATAGTCTTCATTACCCCACATGGTGATCCACTCACCTTTGCATATTGGTTAGGGTTTTCTTGTATAGACAACATTCTTTGAGTACAAAGCTCTCATTTTAGGCTTGCTTACTACTCAAAAGCTTCTCATTCACAACTTATGCATACACGGTGATTCTTAATTAGTCATTAATCAGGTTAACGATACATATAATACAAAGGAGGAGCATCTCATTCCATACAACACCCTTGTAAAGGATATTTTAGCTACTTTTGAGTCTTACTCCATTACTACTATTCCTCGCAAGGATAATCATCATGCAGATGCTATGGCTAGTGCCGCATCACTCATCCCACAAGACATCACTAAAGAATAAGATACTTTCATAATTACACACTTACGACATCCCTCTATCTCTGCATTACCTCTTGCAGCTTGCACCATCACACATAGTCAAGACAACTTTGAATGGTTCATGCCTATTTATAATTACTTATATAAGAAAACTATCCCTGACACCCTACAGCCTCATGAAGTTCACCGATTACATCATGAGGTTACTCATTATGTTATCATTGGGACCAAATTATTCAAACATGTTATCGACTACCGTATTCTTTGTTTCCTTTCACTTGCAGATATTCCCATAGCCATTTCAATAATTTAGGATAACATATGTGGTGGCCACTTCTCAGGTAAAGATATGTTGTAAAAAAATTTACGCCAAGGGTATTATTGGCCTACAATGGAACAAGATTTCCTTAAATATGCTACTCATTTCCAAAATTTCAAAAACATGAAAATATCCATCATGCACCTGCATACAACCTCCAACCCGTTAAACACCACGCCATTTTTCCTTTGGGGACTTTATCTACTTGGTAAGATTAATCCTGAATCAGAAGACATATATAAATACATCATTATGACTACTGAATACATCAAAAAGTGGGTCGAGGTGGCTCCTCTATGAAACACCACTGCTCCAAAAATTTGTAAATTTATCACCACACATATTATCACACATTTTGGGGTTCCTTATGCTCGATAACGATAATGGGACCTCATTCATAAATAAATATATTAAGAAGTTTTTGATAAATTCAAAATTAAACTATCATTCTCCACACCTTATTATCCATAAGGAAATGGCCAAGCTGAGGCCACCAACAAAACTATTGTCAAAATATTATGCAAGATCATTGACTCTAGTGGTACCGATTAGCATAACCAACTATTCTATGTGCTATGTGACTATTTTATTAGCGTTTGTACACCTAATAACACTACTCCTTTTCCCAGTTAATGATGCTTTGAGGCTATTATCCCATTTGAACTTGAAATACCATCCTTACAGGACCTCTTTCAAAGGCATCCTTAAAGATAATGAATATTGTGAAAATTGATTACATGAATTAGAAATTTTGGACTTGTGTCGTGTCCAAGCACCGAAACATCTCCGCGCATATATATCTCGCATTTCTCATTCCTATAATAAAAAAACCTGATCTCGAGAGTTCAATATCGGTGACCTCATCTTGAAGGAAAATAAAAAATATATGAATGCTAAGACACATCTCAAAGGAAAATATAATCCCCATTGGCTTGGTCCATACATTATCACTGATAAAATTGGTGGTGGGGTATATCGCCTCACCACCCTTTTAGGTAAACCACTCAAAAATACACTCAACATAATGAATTTTAAAAAAGACTGCACTTAGCTTACGATAATGCACTCACTACCTAATGAAACACTCTTGTGTTTTGATTTAGACTTTACTGATTGAGGGATTACTACACTTGAACCCCACACACTAAACTATAAGGCATACACACCACATATATTTATACATTCCGCATCATACATCATTCATTCTACATTTAGTCTACAAATTTTTGACATTTGGGTATTTATATATCATACATCATACTAGTCTTCATCACATATGAGTCTAGCATTACATCATCCTATATATCTACATTACATTTTCCATATTCTACACATCTCACATTTGCATTATACACATAGCATATTTACACATTATACTCATCATATGGTCATCTATTCTCGCACATATTACATCTTTTACTAAGGGCCACACTCACTACCCTGTTACAAACTTTATTTCCTCAATCCATATTCGATCTACCGAGGGTTTACAAATGAAATGTAACTTATATTCATCACACGTTTATCATTCCACCTTTCACCATTGGAATTTTCTAGGCTAGTGACACACATAATAAGCTAACTCGTCACTTACTCTATCATCTTGTAGTGGTATATGCTTTAGGATATATTACCACTCCCTAATATTCATCTGATATTGATATACGCTTTAGGATAGATCATCACTCCTTCATTTCATTTTGTCATGATATACACTTAGGCAATAAGGTTCATGCAAATGTATTCTATATGTCTTATATCATCATCACTACCCATACATACTCACTACAAGTGCACTAGACACGGCACACACTATTCAACTATTTCCGATGATGCACTCTCGCTTTACGGTTCATTCTTGATTGTTGATGGGGAAAACCAAATGAACCTAATCTGTATACATTTCCACTCACCCGGGGCACACGGATCCTATCACTACATCTTGCATTCCATTCCATCCATCTAGGACATATTGCATATTATGGTTTCTTTTATTATTACTTACTTTCACTTGTTCATGGTCACTTTATTACACATGATAGTTAGCTTACTTGTATGAAATTTATCTATAACATCCAAACATGTGCGTTCACATATTTTTCTAGTTCGATAGCAAATACAGGTCTCTTACATGCAACACGATGCTCGACATCTACCCTTCCTACATTTGTCATTGGGGGAATCCACATTTGTCTCTCACAGATGCTATCATTTCATTTTGTACTTAGCAATTTCTATCACTTGCTTATACACACTTTTGACGTACTAGTTATCTTTCTAACATGCTAACGGTTGCTTCATGTGCAACATTTTTTATGCAAGGGTATTCACATCCATACTTGTTTATTACATTGTCTCTGCTATTGTTTGCTTTTATTGCGGGCCTTGCCTTATGTTTGGTGTGCAAATTTTTTTTTATATGCATCCATGATGGTTTTTCATGTCTTACAACATCGTGAGTGATTTCCCATGTTTGTATCCCGCTTTGTATAGCTTATTTTTCCTTCTCGCGTGTTTACAATAGTACTTTGCTTGGTATCTTTTACATTGTTTGTGTACATTGCACATTGTCTTATACATGCATGTTTTTTCATACTAACACTTGTTTTGGATAGCCTCTTATTTGTTCGTACCTTATTTTCTACCAAGCGCATTCCCTTCCCCATGTAGGGCACAATTTCAGAGTTCATGCGGTTGATCCTCTTTTGGGGTTTCATTCTCCTATCAATGATGTCGCATGCACCCCCAAAGATGGGGACATCATTTGGGGTTTACATACTAACACAACTCATTTACACCAGTTTAGTTTAGTGAAATTTTCACCCTTGACATTGTGGGTTATATACAACGAGTGTGTTCTGACTAGTCTACAAACTCTGTACATAGCAGCTTTTACAAGACATGATGTCCTTAGCATTCTGGGAAGCAGTTACATACTCGTGAGGTTATAGTGGTCATGCCTCACTACACTACTTTGGCCAGTGGCGTTGGATCACCCAAAAACTAGGATGTACGAGAGATCTGTTCACACACATTCAAGGAAGTAGTTATAGCTTGGAAGATATAACGAAATTCGTCCCTACACTTCTTCAACATATGGCATCCGATCACCCAAAAACCCTAGAAGTACATGATATCCTTTTACACTCTCTTTCTCAACATGGATTAGGTGAAAATGTTCAATTTAAAATGTTTCATTTGTATATTTTACATTTACATACTTCTACATGTGTCTTTTACATTGTGTTTACACATACATACATATTTGACTACTTGATCATTTTCTCCTTGCAGGTCCGGCCGTATGAGAAACAAGCAATAAAATGGGGGCAAAAACAACAACGACGAAATCAACAAAGTTACATCACAAACATCATCACTACACACGTGTTTCCACCCTAGGTTCACTCTCATCACTTTGTTTTTGCATTTTTATCTTTAGTTTCCACACTCCACTATATATTTTTGTCATTCCAAGCTTTGACTAATCCATCAACATGTTTTATACTACAATATTCATGGACATCCGGTATGCATCTCTATCTACTTTATGTTATCGAGATTTCTGCTCACCCATATAAAGTGGGGGTAAAATTTAGTCATATAATCATACAATTTAGATACTATTTAATCATGATATCATACTACTATTGAGAAGGTTCTTGTGTGAAGAAAGTAATAATTAACCCCATCTTTTGTCCACCTTATTTTATTTTATTTCATCATTCCCAACTTATTACACCCACATGCAGTAGCTTTCATCACTTCGTGTTATTTTAGCCTTGACTGGGCACCCATGGGTGCCCCCGATCCTTTTTGCACTTTCCCGCCACTTTTTGGGATCTTTCTAGTCATTTTAGCTTCTTATCTTTTTAGTGGTCAGCCATTTCAGGGTTAATTATGAAATTAGATCAAGAGAACCCTATAAATATAAAGTTATGAGACCATAATGAGGGACCAAACACTAGTCACTACTATCATCCATCTAGAGTTGCATCCATCTATCGATTAGAGATAAATTTCATCCACATAGATCCATCACAAGGCACAAGGCTAGGACATCTGCATCATACACACCATGGGGGCATTATATTCTATTCCATGCACACATTCTATTACATTTTATACATCTAGTTATTTCTCACTACTTCACAAAGTGTGACTAGCACAAGAACACCTAGGGCATATTATGCACACACTCACCATAACTACATTTGGGTCCAAAATGTAGTGCAATGCTCAATTAGTAAGCCCACTATTGTGGTAGCTGAGGTCATCATTTCACTCGTTCATTTTTCCTTTTTAGGGTTTTGATACTTCTTTTGGTCTCTTGCAAGTCTTTTCATCATCTTGGAACATCGGTGACATCGGAAGTAGTACAAAGAAATTGATGTGACAAAAGTGAGGGTTTCAAATCATTTTCTTAACCTATAAAAACTAGTTTAAGAGATTTTGCATAGACCAGAGAGCCCATTTTGCAAACCAGAGCACTGTAGGCATGCCTTAGTACCTCTTTAGGTGCTCCCATCTAGATAGATACTCCAGGAGGTTATTTCCATGCACTTACCCATATATCTATAATATAACAAATTAGATATTTTTATTTCACTATAAATATGTGGCTATGTCGCAAGTGACACTTAATTGGGTGCTTAGTCCCAGAGGTTACATTTATAGCCAAAACTAGTGTTTTTTTAGGATCACATTTTAATAAGAATTGATAGGGCCTCCCCTCTTGGCCTTGGAAAACCAAAATAAGTAGAGAAGTGATCTTCCTTCCCACATTTTTTTGTCTTGAGTCCATTCACATATTTTAAAAGAGACTTCCCTCTTTCTACAATTGACGCATCCTTCAGATTCTTCGAGCTCCATGAAATGATATCATGCCACATGGAAGGATCTAGTTGTACATAGAAAACTAAGAAATAAGGTTGCGAATAAGTAGAAAAATTGTAGCTTCATGAAACAAATCCATGAGGTAATGTAAAATGACAATCTATTGCAAGGAAAATACAAATAGTTTCATATAAAGATTAAGCTTGATAGGTATATGATTATATGTAAAAAATTCAAACTACAAAAAAAGTAGGAAATTTGTGAAGACTCTATAGGACATAGGTCATGTTGTAGCACAACTAGTTTCCTTTTTGTGCATGTAAACAATATTTTAGGAACATTATTGGGATTAGAATTTTTATCACTATTGTAACTTGTTGGAGTAATCTACGATTGAAATTTATCTCAATAAATGAATTAACATAAATATTATATAAAAAAATTCTTAAGTGTCGATTTATGAAAAATAATTTTTTTTCCACTTTTCTTGTTGCATGATAAATTAGAATTCATTTCCTATGTCCTTAGATTTTTTTTATTAATGTCTAGCTTCAACCATTTGTGTCTTATCTCATATGTTATTATAGATAGTACTAATTTCAATTTTCATTATTTTGATTTATGTTTCTTTCTACTTATTCAACTTGTCTCACATATACAAGAATTCATTTAAACATAAATAAGTTGTAAATTTTTTGAATTTAATTTCTATTTCTTTCCAATAAATAAAAAGAAAAAATAAAAAATTTATGGCTTCATGTAAACCTTTATAAGCTTGGTTTTGTTGAAGTTTTTGTTACTTTTCCATGTTTTGTGATAATTAAACCAAATAAGCCACACTTTCAAAGAATTGTAAGTTGTCATACAATGTGTATAACTATGTCAATATTAATTCTACAATGGGGTGGGGTTGTAAATTTTAATATATCTAATTGAACATCACAAGGTAATTTTGACGATACATTTTATTTTCATTTAGAAAAATTATATTAAAATTGATAAGTTAACGAAAAATAGTGGCATACATTGGCAATATAGTAGAATTTAGGGTCTTTTTTTTTCTCGAAAATATTTTTTGTCACGAACTAGTGGGAAATATCAAGAGAGTGTAATGGAGTTTTAATCAATGAGATATACATAAAATTAAAAATAAGAGATTTGAGATTATCGAAAGGGAAGACAATATGAAGCATATTTAAATTTATTCTTATATGTATACTTTACAACTACCTTCATGTTTTGTTTACATAACATATATGCAAATTGATGCGGTCTTTCACATCTCTTTTTTTATTTCCTGATAATTGTTTTCCTTCTATCAAATCACTTGTTAATGTTAGAAATATTTTGTTAGTAATCACATGAATGAGAGTTGATTAGTAAAATCATTCTACATGTGAAGAATATTGTAATGATTTGTTAGTAAAAACTAATAGTTAAAAATAATGTGTTTATCCGTTAGGATATTTGGGTGATAGGCATTTCTAGGGTCAAATTTCTTTGTAACTATTATTGATGTCTTCACCAAAATATTAATTTTGTTACTATTTTTTATTAATGAATATATCTCTTCATATTCGATCTTAGAAACTGAGTAGTTTGCACTTATATCTTTACTGCCTTAAGTTTCAAATTTTTTTATTTATTTAAAAGCCAAATACTATTAATAGCTTATAGTTTTATTAATACGATAATTATAAAAGATCACAAGGTCCAAACTTAGGGTTAGATTAATCAATTAGGTTAAGAGGGTAATTTCTCACTATACCACTCTCTAACAGATTAAAAGATTCAACTTGATTTTTCTCAAAATTAACACACTCAAAACTTCCCAAAAATATTCCCATTAGATAGGAAATTTCCTCACCTTTCCAGTGATATAAATAAGTCCTCCTAACTCCTCATATTTCTCAAGTTATGGGCCGACGGACCTTGGGAGGAAAATTTTCCCAAGAGCGGGTTTGCGGGCCTGGGAAGAAAATTTTCCCATGCGCGGGCCGATGGAGCGGGGAGAGTTTTAGCGCATTTTCCCTTTTTGGAACAAAAACATGATCTACCTTCACGCACCCGTGAGCTGAAGAGGACACGTGTCGGCATTTCTAAACTCGTGGAAAAAATCGGGTCGTCGGAGGATTTTAAGACAATGATCCTTTTGGCCAAAAAGTGCTATGGAATCAAATGATCCATGCCTCTCTGCCGATGCCCAAGGTGCCACATGTCAAGCGCTGATTAGTCACGGGAGAAACAAACTTACGAGGAAACTTAGAGATTTTAGAATTTAGGGTTAAAAGTGCAAAGGATTAAAATAGCCACGCCTTCCGACTTCCTCGAACGATGCCACGTGTCAATCAATGATTGGTTGCGGCCCATCGAGGCCGTCGAAAAATTTAGAAAAATTTGACCTTTTGTGAGAAAAGGTTTAAAGACTTAAAAATCTCACCTCTCCATGGATGCATCATGAAGACACATGTCAGCCATCCATTGGATGTGGATCGGTGGGCTGGTAGGAGAATTTAGGAAATTTTCCCAAAAAAATTCCAAAGCGCTAAGCTAAAAAGGGATCTGCTCCTCCTCGCTGATGCCTTGTGATGCCACATGGCAACACCTGATTGGCTATGGGCTAGTGGGGTGGCGGAGGAAACTTAGAAAAATTTTCCCAAATTAATTTAAAGGTTAAGTTAATTGTTGCGGGCCCGCGCCGCGAAAAAACAACCAAAAAGGCAAAAAGCGGGTCGGCGGGTCCATGAGGGAAATTTTTCCAAAATTTCTTTTTGAACTTAGGTGATTTTTTGACAAAAGAAAGGGCTTACGGGTCAGCGGAGCGGTGGGGGAATTCATGCCTTTGGCATTTTTGACCAAAAAGTGCTAAGGGAAAATTCGGGCCCGTGGGTCTACCAAGGAAAATTTTCCCAATTTTTTTTTTGACAGTTAGAATTATTTTTGACGCCAAATGAAGAAAAAATTCAGAAGGCCATAAATTTTGATTGGGAGATCATTTTTGGGAAAACAAGGAATTTTGGAAAGCTCTCGATGTCCTCTTTACACAAAGAATCATTAATTTTTCATTTTGATAATGTTTAAGGGGTCAATTTCATGAAAATGATCTACAGGATTTTAAAAGGAAAGTTGGTAATTTTTAACTTATGAAATTTTAATCAATTGATCTTCTTCCTCTCTCAACATGTCAATTAGACATGGAGAATTGTTCTTAGATGGATTTAGGATGGATTTGGAAGGTAAGTTTGTTTGATTGACTCCCAATTAAAAAAATACAACTTTGACAACAAAAACAACAAAAACGGTTTGAGCCTAGATTTTGCTAAGTTTTATAAGAAATTCCTTATGTGTTTTTGTCCAATTGAATTCATTTAGGGAATACTACTTCAATTTAATCATTTAATTTGTTATTTCATTGTTGCAGTTCAACTATGCATTTTGGATAAAGTATTTGCCAATTTGAAAATACAAAACAAAGATCAAATTTTAAAGGATCTATTTTCCATTTTCATCTTCCAAGTATTATAATTCATTCCAATTCTAATCTAATACATTTAGTTGATTCAAATCAAACTATTCAAAACCAAAATGTAATTCTGATTTCCAATTTTACACATTTCAAAAGACAGAGTTCTGTATTTTCCTCACACGCATTTCTTCCTTTCAAACAGAGATTTCAAATACATTTCAAACTCAGATTTTAAACAACAATAGTTCCAATCATGGAAAAGAATGCAAACTTTTATTCAAAATACAAGATTTCCTTCTTTTACAACTTCTCTTTTCTGTTGATTTTCACAATACAATATACAAAATACATCTCTTTCTTTCAAAACAAAAACAAAATATATCTCTCCTTTACATTTCAAAATTACAACTTTCATATTCAATACAACATATTTCCATTACAAAACATATACGAGTTCATCCACTTCAAGTGGGAAAGGTTACAATAAGATTTCATTTCAACAAGGGACTGTCAAACTATTTTCTTTTTTTTCTTTTTCTAGAACAACAACATGTAGATTTATCATTCTTCCAATTCTAATCACAACAAGAGCAGGGGAAAGGAAACACTCTCCACCCAACCAAGACATCCAATGAAAAGGAGAAGCCATCCTTCTTCATTGGCCCCGAGCCCCAACCATAATGCAATAGAAGATGTGATTCAACTCATGGCAACAAAGGCTTCCACAACACACAAGCAACATTTTCACATTTAAAACACAGTCCAAAATAGAATGTAGTTTACAACTACATTAAAGCATGACAAACAACACAAGGCTTCATCAAGCAAGCCAAAGGAGCAAAGAAACTATGGGGATGCTACTTATGCCTCCCAAAGGGAAATGGGTATCACCACCTGATTTCAAACTGCCAAAATATATTATATCAAATCCCTGACATGCCCTTATGCCTCCCCCAAGTACCCCTTATTCCTCACATTTCCTTATGCCTCCCCAACCTCTTATGGCACCCCATAATGAGTAAAGAAATGCAAGCTATTTATTTTTAAGGTGGAACCCAAATCCCAACTCCCTCCACACTTATACCTCCCCAAAACACTTGTGCCTCCCACAAAATAAACCCCATAGTCTTCTCCTACACCATTCCTAGGCCATCTACCCAACATCCCACAAACATGCCAAAACATTCACAACATAATAACAATTTCATAAACAAAAAAAGAAGCATTACAAGAGCCAAGCTCCTACCTCTCCATGATGGAGTTGTTCCAAGTTCCAAAACAACAAGCTTTATCCCAATGCAAGCAATCCAAATCAGCCAAGCACAAGCATGCAACAATCTTCCAAAAAAAACTTCTCCAAAGCAAGAGCTCCAAAACAACAAAATAATTCACCCCAAAAGGAGTTTCCAAAAGTGAAGCAACCCAAAACAAGGCAAGAAATTCAATTTTATAGAAGAGGGAAGAGAAGAGGATGAGGTGGATCCATGTAGGATGCCACATCACACATCCTCAACCTCAACCCAAAAGTCAACTTCAATCTCCAAGACACAATAAATAAGTAGGTGAATAATATGATAGTCTTACTTACACACTCAAATCAAGCCCATATCCCAAAGGACTAAAATTAATTTCAAGCAAGAAGTGTAATTAAAACATTCAGCTAGGCTTACAAAAATGCATAATGAAAGCTAGATTTAAACTCTCCAACCATAGGTAAGGTTGGTATGCAAATTTAAGAGGTATGGGACAAGTTTAACTTGTCCCACAAGCCTCCAAAATCAGTCTCCAAGGACAATTTCAAATTCCAAAGAAGATGAAGTGTTTCATACTCCAAATTTTACTTACATATCTCTTACACATATCTTACAACATTTAATACAAGAGTCAACCACTCCAATAATTACTTTCTTATGTCCCAATTTGATTAATTTATTTTAACAATATGATTACTCACATTATATACCACAATTTATTTAAATAAAAGGGATAAACACATCACTTAATAAACACATAAAAATCAATAAAAAGGAACCAAATAAATAAATACACATAACCCTTGGTCACATTTAAAGGTGATCCCCCATGGGAATCCCTAACACAATCAAACACACAAACAAATACAAGTTGCCATGGTGACCTTGTTGAATTCATCTAGAATTCCAATGTGGTTGGTCTCCAATCCCCCATGTTTGTTGTGATATTTTAACCTGCAAAACACAAATACCTCCTTCTCCTCATGGCCATATCAGAACATCCAAAATAATATAAATAAAATTCCAAAATCATCTAGATATATGAATCACAACAACATCCAAGAAACCAACAAGATCATTTGCAATTTTACTCAACAACTATATCATCATCAAATAATTTCCATTTCTAGGTCTACTCACAATATCCAAATATCACATGTCCAAACAACATCCATAATATAACCATGTCAAACAACATATCATCATCAATATATAAAATGTCTCTAATAATCATCATGCATCATAACTGAATCAAGGTCAACAATAATCCATGATCTAACATCTAACATCATACTATAATAAAGTCCATAATCATGTCCATAATATAATCAACAGTATCATGATCAGTATCAAAAGGTGTCAAAGGGAAGTGGGCACTACATCCCCTCCCCTTAGACTCAACTTCCTCCTAGAAGTCATTGGAACAAATGTGGAAACTGAACTCATAGTAAAGTAGCATCCTCCCATGTAGCCGCAGTCTCATCATATCTATCCCACTACACCCGACTTTTATCAACCTCTCTACCTCGAAGGCCCAGGGTCTTACGATCTATGATGCAAATGGGCTCCACCATCACCTACCCCTGATCCTACACCTATGCAATGATGTCTAATCTAACACATGAGAAGGATCTGCAACATATCTCCTAAGAACTGAAACATGAAACACATCATGTACGCGAGACAAGCTAGGTGGCAATGCTAGATGGTAGGCCAAAGGGCCGATATGCTCCAAGATCTCAAAAGGACCAACGAATCTAGGAGCTAACTTAGAACCTTTTCCATAATGGATAGGGCTCTTATGTGGCCTGACACGAAGGAACACCTTCATGCCCACATCAAAACTACGGTCGGTCCTATGCTGATCTGTGTACTTCTTCTTCTTCTGCCTATCTTGTGCCTCCTGCAATCTTTGTCTAATCAAAATCACCTACTGCTCCATGTCCTGCAACAAAGCTGGTCCAAGAGAAACCCTGTCCTCTAACTTGTCCCAACTAAGAGGTGTCCTACTCTCTACCATACAAAGCCTAAAAAGGAGCCATGCCTATAGAACTCTAAAAACTATTATTGTAGGAAAACTCCACCAAGTATAGGTACTCCTCCCATCTAGATTGTTGATCCATCACATACATCCTAAGCATGTCCTCTAAAATATGATTCACCCGCTCAGTCTGTCCATCTATCTCTGGGGTGATATGTTGTGCTGAAGTTGATTCTCATCCCGAGGGCATACTGCATGGTAGTCCAGAAATGGGAAGTATACAAAGGATCGCAGTCACAAATAATCTTCTGGGAATCCCGTGTAACCTGAAAATCTCATCAAGATATACCCATGCCACTGCACTAGCTATATAAGTGGTCTTTACTGAGAAAAATGAGCCACTTTTGTCAATTTATCCACCGTGACCATGATGGCGTTGTGGTGGTATCTCAACATCGGTAGCCCAACAATGAAGTCCATGGAAATGGTGTCCCATTTCCACTCCGGTATAGCATGAGGAAAGAGAAGGCCAACTGGATGTTGATGCTCGGCCTTCACTTTTTGGCACTCTAAATAGCATGACACAAATTGAGCCACATCTCTAAATTCCTCTCCAATGATACAACTGTCTCAAGTGGCGTGCATCTTCTTCACCCTAGGATGGGATGAATAGGGTGCACGATGTGCCTCTACCAAGATGTCTTGCCTCAAGCCTCCATCTCTGGGAACATAAATCCACCTCTATGCCTGAGAAGACCATCTTCCTCTAAATAAAAACATCAAACTTCCTTCTTGGGGTCCTGAGACTCGATCTCTACTTGAACTACAATGTAGAATATGTCATCAAGAGGAAGATCTTTGAAGAATCCTACTCCACAAATATGTGCCCACTGAAGTGGCCATAATCACATGTCTCCATCTGTTGAGAGCATCTACCACCACATTCTCCTTCCCTTTCACATGCTCTATCTCCATATCATACTCACAAAGCAACTCCATCCAATGCCACTTGACGAGCGTTGAGATTGGGCTGCGTGAAGAGGTGGAAAGACTCAGGTGATCTATCTGAGTGTGAATCTCTGACCAAGCAGAAAGTGCCTCCATCAAACCAAAGTGTGCATAACTGCCATAAGCTCAAGATCATGAGTCGGATAATTAAGCTCATAATATTTGAGTTTGTGAGACTCAAAAGCCACTACTCTTCCCTCCTACATCAACACACCTCCAAGCCCTACTAAAGAAGCATCTATGTGTAAATGAAAAAATCACCTTGTGGATCCGACACTACAAGGATAGGTGCTTGTAGTGAGACATTCCTTCAATGTCTTGAAGGCCTACTTCACACCTGTCTAACCAAACAAACTTCTTCCCTTTCCTTTGAAGGGAAGTGATGGGGTGCACAATCCAAGAGAAGTCTAAACAAATCTCCTATAGTAACCTACTAATCCCATGAAGCTACGCACCTCAATCATAGTAGTGGGTGCTGGCCAATCCATGATAGCTCTAATCTTGGAAGGATCGATGGTGATACCTTCCCAAAATGATATGACCCAAATATTACACCTTCATCTGAAAGAATGCACACTTCTCAAGTTCCCATAAAGTTGCTACTCCCAAAGACACTAAAGAACTTGGAAAAGGTGCCCCTCATGTTCCTCACGTGTACATGAGTAAATCAAAATGTCATCAAGGAAGATGAGCACAAAGTGATCTAAGAAGGTCCTAAATACCCCATTCATCAAACTCATAAACACTACGTAGGGGCATTCGTCAAACCAAAAGGTACCACTATGAACTCATAGTGGCCATATCTCATATGGAAGGTGGTCTTATGAATGTTCACCTTTGAAATCCTCAACTGATGGTAGCTTGACTTAAGGTCTATCTTAGAGAAATTTGTGGCTCCCTTCATCTGATCAAACAAATCATCAATGCATGGAAGGGGATAACGATTCTTGATCATTACTTTGTTTAGTTGGTGGTAATCAATACACAACCACAAGGATCCATCCTTCTTCTTTACAAAGATCACTGGTGCACCCCAAGGGATACACTAGGATGAATTAGGCCTTTCTCCGTAAAGGCCCTCAAGCTGTAACTTGAGCTCATAAAGTTCTGGGGTGGTCATCCGATAAGGTGCTCGTGAGATAGGCTCTACTCCTGGAACCAAATCTATATGAAAATCAATCTCACGTGGGGGTGGTAACCTGGTAGCTCCCCTAGAAAGACATCAAAAACTCTCTCAAAATGGGATGGTCATCTAGTGATGGTCCACTAGACCCATCTTCTGATCGTCACTAACTGTGATAGAAAACATCTGACAACCTCATCACACACACTGCTTAAGCTGCATAGCGGAGATGGTGCGAATAGAAATGGGTCTCCTAACCCCCGCTATCACTACCTCAACTCCTAGATCATCTGTACAAGATATGATCTTGTGGTAACAATCCACTCTAGCTCTATGTGTGCGATAACCAGTCCATGCCCAAGATGACTCCATAAGAGCCCAACGGAAGGATACGAAGATCCGAGGTAGTGGTGAAAGGTCCCAAATCCACTACACACTCCTTAACTAAGGAGTCTACAGAGATCTTGGCTCCATGAAGCCATCTCAACATCCCAACTATGACCCTACCTAACTACACTAGCCTACATCACTCTACTAAAGATGGTGCAATAAAAGAATCAAAAGAACCAGAATCAAAAAAAATGGAGGTAGGAATACCACCAATGTTACTCTGTAGTCTCAATAAATGTATTCTATGATGCTCTTCTGCATGGTTCTCAATACATACATCCTATGACTATGCCCCATGTCACCAATAATAGGCTTATGATATGTGCCTTACCCTTGTTATTAGGTTTTATGGGTATCTCTCCAAAATGTCCAAAACACCACACCAAAACAACCGCTTCCTCTCCCCTATGTACATATATCCTATGTACTTTGAGAGGTCTGTGGTGTGATCCTGATGATCCTAAATGTAGGCTCTTAGATCTGTCTCTACCAAGCTCTGTGAGTGAGCTCTCTACCCCGTGTCCCGATGGGACCCTAAGGAGGCCCATACTCCAATCAAACCTGTCTAGGTCTATTCGGGGTGGGACTCATGAACTACTATGGATCCTAAAGATGACCTGCTCAACCCTATCCACCATGAGGAAGAGGTAATGATTGTCTACATCATAGAGTAGATGGCTCCTAACTCTCTCTCTAGCTATCTTTCCCCAAGTCTCCTCTACTATATAGGCCTTCTCGATGGCCTGCCTAAGAATGCCTACTGGGAGGATCCATGACCATCTCATGTCTAGATTCGGCCCCGATGAACTATATGATCCGCACCTTCATCCTACATGTAATCAACATACTGAGTAGATCCAAGAAATCTACTCTCATACTCAAAGAGATGCTCTAGCTAAACTCATCTATCCATCAATGAACCTCTTGACAAATATCTCTCTAAATCACTCTCAAAGAGATCCTAGTAACTATCTTAGAATCAACATGGAGCTTTTGCTCCTCTATCCTCCACCATATGCCTACTCCATCCCTTAGAAGATGGATCACAACATGAGCTTTCATGTTGCTAGAAGCAAGGGAAGAGCTTGAAGCACCCGCTCAAGCTCACCAACCAAGCCTCTTCCTGAAATCCACCTATGTCACCAGAATAATGAGTTGGCCATAGCTTCAGGATCTCCCTAATATGGTCTGCAGTGGTGGTTTGGTGACCCCTAGGCCTCTCCACATGCTCATCCCTAAGCCTAGGGCTCCGAGACCTATCTCTGTGTCTTGAAACCCGGTCTCCCTATCCCCTCTGCGGTGACTCTACTCTAGCTGACTCCACATGGGAGTTCTCTGCTCTTTGATCATCACTATGTTGAGAAGGTGCCCAAGCCTCATTTGATGGCTCTCTATCATGTCTAGTGGCACGTGCTCCCACGGACCCTCTGCGTAAGGTGACATTAACATCCTGAGTGTCTGTAAAATCTGTGGTAGGATGGCTACTACAACATGATCCGGTGGTGGCAAGCCTAAGTCTATGTGAAAATACCCTCATCCCATCTGCGCCTCCTGCACAGACCAAGGCGAGAGTTAGTTCTTCTTTCTAAGTTTTATTCAGTTTTTCCATGTTTACTAAGTATGTAATTTCAACAAGGTTGTTCTCTAGATTTAAAAGTGTGTACTAGGTTTAAAGTTCATGTCTCAAGTTTTCTAGTGTGCCCAATGGCCCAAGATTTTGAACCACTGGCTCTGATACCAAGTGTAACGCCCGTAAAAACAACCCACTTGAGACCCAAGAACAACCTAGGATTAGTTAGGAAAATTATGGAATATTTTTTTTGTTTAAAAGAGTCTACAACCAGGTTACAAGACAACAATTGTCACAAGCAAGTTTCAAAGCCAAATACTATTAATAGCTTATAGTTTTATTAATATGACAATTATAAAAGATCACAAGGTCCAAACTTAGGGTTAGATTAATCAATTAGGTTAAGAGGGTAATTTCTCACTATACCACTCTCTAACAGGCTTAAAAGATTCAACTTGATTTTTCTCAAAATTAACGCACTCAAAACTTCCCAAAAACATTCCCATTAGATAGGAAATTTCCTCACCTTTCGGTGATATAAATAAGTCCTCCTAACTCCTCATATTTCTCAAGTTATGGGCCAGTGGACCTTGGGAGGAAAATTTTCCCAGAGCGGGTCTACGGGCTTGGGAAGAAAATTTTCCCATGCGTGGGCCGGCGGAGTGGGAGAGTTTTAGCACATTTTCCCTTTTGGAAAAAAGCATGATCTACCTCTATGCACTGCGAGCTCAAGAGGACACATGTCGGCATTTCTAAACTTTGGCAAAATCAGGCCGTCGGAGGATTTTAAGACAATGATCCTTTTTGGCCGAAAAGTGCACTATGGAATCAAACGATCCACGCCTCCCGATGCCCAAGGTGCCACATGTCAAGTGCTGATTGGTCGTGGGAGAAATGAACTTGCGGGGAAACTTAGAGATTTTAGACTTTAGGGTTAAAAGCGCAAAGGATTAAAATAGCCCATGCCCTCCGACTTCCCCAAACGATGCCATGTGTCAATCAATGATTGGTTGGGCCATCGGTCCGCCATTGAGTAATTTAGAAAAATTTGACTTTTGTGAGAAAAAGGTTTAAAGACTTAAAAATCTCCATGCCTCCTGTGGACGCATCATGAAGACATGTGTCATCCATCCATTGATGTGGATCGGCTGATGGAGAGAATTTAGGAAATTTTTCCCAAAAATTTTCCAAAGCGCTAAGCTAAAAAGGGGATCCTCCTCCGCCGACACCTTGTGATGCCACGTGGCAACACCTGATTGGCTGCGGGCCGGTGGGGTGGTGGAGGAAACTTAGAAAATTTTCCCAAATTAATTTAAAGGTTAAGTTAACTATTGTTGGGCCCATGCATGCGAAAAAACAACCAAAAGGCAAAAGCGGGGTGGCGGGTCCATGGGGAAATTTTTCCAAAATTTCTTTTTTTTTTGAACTTAGGTGATTTTTTTAAAAAAAAGGGCTTCAGGTCAAAGCGAGTGGTGGGGGGAATTCATGCCTTTGGTGTTTTTGACCAAAGTGCTAAGGGAAAATTTGGCCCATGGGTCCACCAAGGAAAAATTTTCCCAATTTTTTTTTTTTTTTAGACAATTAGAATTATTTTTGATGCCAAATGAAGAAAAAAATTTAAGGCCATAAATTTTGATTGGGAGATCATTTTTGGGAAAACAAGGACTTTTTGGAAATCTCTCGACGTCCTCTTTGCACAGAAATCATTAATTTTTCATTTTGATAATGTTTAAGGGGTCAATTTCATGAAAATGATCTGCAAGATTTTAAAAGGCAAGCTGGTAAATTTTAACTTATGAAATTTTAATCAATTGATCTTCTTCCTCTCTCAACATGTCAATTAGACATGGAGAATTGTTCTTAGATGGATTTAGGATGGATTTGGAAGGTAAGTTTGTTTGATTGACTCCCAATTAAAAAAAATACAACTTTGACATAAAAAAATGACAAAAAACGGTTTGAGCCCGATTTTGCTAAGTTTTCTAAGAAATTCCTTAAGTGTTTTTTGTCCAATTGAATTCATTTAGGGCATACTACTTCAATTTAATCATTTAATTTGTTATTTCATTATTGCAGGTTCAAACTGTGCATTTTGGATAAAGTATTTTCCAGTTTGAAAATACAAAACAAAGATCAAATTTTAAAGGATCTATTTGCCATTTTCATCTTCCAAGTATTAGAATTCATTCCAATTCTAATCTAATACATTTAGTTTGATTCAAATCAAACTATTCAAAACCAAAATGCAATTCTGATTTCCAATTTTACACATTTCAAAAGATAAAGTTCTGTATTTTCCTCACACGCATTTCTTCCTTTCAAACAGAGATTTCAAATACATTTCAAACTCATTTTAAACAACAGTAGTTCCAATCATGGAAAAGAATGCAAATTTTATTCAAAAGACAAGATTTCCTTCTTTTACAACTTCTCTTTTCTATTGATTTTCACAATACAATATACAAAATACATCTCTTTCTTTCAAAATAAAAAAGTATATCTCTTCTTTACATTTCAAAATTACAACTTTCATATTCAATACAACATATTTCCATTACAAAACATATACGAGTTCATCCACTTCAAGTGGGAAAGGTTACAATAAGATTTCATTTCAACAAGGGACTGTCAAACTGTTTTTTTTTTTTTCTCCTTTGCTCCAGAACAACAACATGTAGATTTATCATTCTTCCAATTTTGATCACAACAAGAGTAGGGAAAGGCAATGCTCTCCACCCAACCAAGACATCCAATGACAAGGAGAATCCATCCTTCTTCATTGGCCCCCGAGCCCCAACCATAATGCAATAGAAGATGTGATTCAACTCATGGCAACAAAGGCTTCCACAACACACAAGCAACATTTTCACATTTAAAACACAGTCCAAAACAAAATGTAGTTTACAACTACATTAAAGCATGACAAACAACACTGAGGCTTCATCAAGCAAGCCAAAGGAGCAAGAAACTATGGGGATGCTACTTATGCCTCCCAAAGGGGAAATGGGTATCACCACCTGATTTCAAACCACCAAAATATAGTATATCAAAGCCCTGACATGCCCTTATGCCTCCCCAAGTACCCCTTATTCCTCACATTTCCTTATGCCTCCCAACCTCTTATGGCACCCCATAATGAGTAAAGAAATGCAAGCTATTTATTTGTAAGGTGGAACCCAAATCCCAACTCCCTCCACACTTATACCTCCCAAAACACTTGTTCCTCCCACAAAATAAACCCCATAGTCTTCTCCTACACCATTCCTAGGCCATCTACCCAACATCCCACAAACATGCCAAAACATTCACAACAATAACAATTTCATAAACAAAAAAAGAAGCATTACAAGAGCCAAGCTCCTACCTCTCCATGATGGAGTTGTTCCAAGTTCCAAAACAACAAGCTTTATCCCAATGCAAGCAATCCAAATCAGCCAAGCACAAGCATGCAAAAATCTTCCAAAAAAATTCTCCAAAGCAAGAGCTCCAAAACAAAAAAAGAATTCACCCCAAAGGAGTTTCCAAAAGTGAAGCAACCCAAAACAAGGCAAGCAAATTCAAATTTTATAGAAGAGGGAAGAGAAGAGGATGAGGTGGATCCATGTAGGATGCCACATCACACATCCTCAACCCCAACCCAAAAGTCAACTTCAATCTCCAAGACACAATAAATAAGTAGGTGAATAATATGACAGTCTTACTTACACACTCAAATCAAGCCCATATCCCAAAGGACTGAAATTAATTTCAAGCAAGAAGTGCAATTAAAACATTCAACTAGGCTTACAAAAATGCATAATGAAAGCTAGATTTAAACTCTCCAACCATAGGTAAGGTTGGTATGTAAATTTAAGAGGTATGGGACAAGTTTAACTTGTCCCACAAGCCTCCAAAATCAGTCTCCAAGGACAATTTCAAATTCCAAAGAAGATGAAGTGTTTCATACTCCAAAATTTTACTTACATATCTCTTACACATATCTTACAACATTTAATACAAGAGTCAACCACTCCAATAATTACTTTCTTATGTCCCAATTTGATTAATTTATTTTAACAATATGATTACTCACATTATATACCACAATTTATTTAAATAAAAGGGATAAACACATCACTTAATAAACACATACAAACATCAATAAAAAGGAACCAAATAAATAAATACACATAACCCTTGGTCACGTTTAAAGGTGATCCCCCATGGGAATCCCTAACACAATCAAACACACAAACAAATACAAGTTGCCATGGTGACCTTGTTGAATTCATCTAGAATTCCAATGTGGTTGGTCTCCAATCCCCGATGTTTGTTGTGATATTTTAACCTGCAAAACAAAATACCTCCTTCGGCCTCGTGGCCATATCAGAACATCCAAAATAATATAAATAAAATTCCAAAATCATCTAGATATATGAATCACAACAACATCCAAGCAACCAACAAGATCATTTGCAATTTTACTCAACAACTATATCATCATCAAATAATTTCCATTTCTAGGTCTACTCACAATATCCAAATATCACATGTCCGAACAACATCCATAATATAACCATGTCAAACAACATATCATCATCAATATATAAAAATGTCTCTAATAATCATCATGCATCATAACTGAATCAAGGTCAACAATAATCCATGATCTAACATCTAACATCATACTATAATAAAGTCCATAACCATGAAATGATTCAAGATGCGTGAGGATGGCGATCACATAAATTCATCACCCACCGAGGAAGAGTAATTTGAGAATGTTGTAGAAGCTTTATCACCCAACAATAGTGTATAGGAAGCCATACATCTGGTGTAAAGAAAAAATTTAATGAATTAAACATGGAAAAAGTGGAGCTCTCAAGAACATAGTGTGAAGAAGACCCAAGCTTCGATAACTCTTAATGAGGTAAAGTCTTATATTAGAAATTTTAATATGTTTGAATTCACATTTGGGTGTATATTTAAATTATGTGTATTTTCTAAGTTTAGAACATTGTGCAATTGCAGGGAGTCATCTCGTAATGCAAAACCAAGGAAACAAAGTCTCAAGCATGCATCCACCAAAAGAAGCCATTAAATTTTTTTTTTTAAGAGGTGTAAGCCATATGCCATGGGGAAAATGGGATACTAATATCAAATACCCAAAAAGTGTAGTTAGAGTGTGGCTTGGCATTTTTGACACTTTTGTAGACATAAAATATATGCACTTGGGTACATTTCTATGTCTTAAAGCATACTATTGTATACATGATTCCGAAGAAAGAAAACTAGTGGTTGATAACTATTTTGGCGTCTTTGCTTTATCTCATGCCTTATTTATAGTCTTACACATCATACAACCTTGTTGGAACTTAAATTATTTATATTTTATGGCCTCAGATACTAGCACTCGGTTAGGACACTAGCACCTAGTTAAGACACTAGTACACTCTATATCCTTTTTTAACTCTTTTAGGTCTCTTTTACTTCTTGGGCATATTTTAACACTTTGGGTCAACCTTCTAGTTGTCAATTATGAAATTAAAACAAGGGAATCATATATATACTTAGTTACTTCTCCAAAATCAGGGGCCAAACACTAAGATTATCTACTATCACCTAATCTCATAGTCAAAGGAAAAAGAAAATTACAAAGCATCCATCTAGCACATCCATATAAGGGACAAGGGTTACATCACTCTACATACACAATATAGGGGGGAAGTCTATTCTATTCCATCTCACGCATTTTCATACTTGGAGCACTCTAGATCTATCCCACTATCATAGTGAAACTTACATAAGGGCAGCCTAGGACATCATTACACATACTTTCAAATATAACTACATGGAGTTTGAAATGTAGTGCAACAATCAGTACTAAGTTCACTCTTCGAGTGACCACCAAGGTTAGTATGACTCCACATTCTGAATATTTTTATTAGATTTGATGTGGTTTATGGACATGTGTAGGTAGACAATTGTTTAATAGGTTAAAGGTACAATCAATGATGTTGAAGCAAGATCAAAGTGAAAAAAGGAAATTAACAATGAATCTCCTCCTTCACAAAAAAGACATAACCTAAGAATCTAACTAGACACTAGTTCCTGGGTGTTCCTATCCTCATGTGGGTACTTCTATTCAGCATATTTCTAAGTCTTAGTACCTCAAGTGAGCATTGACGACACTACTTTCAAGTTGTTGTTATCATCACCTATATATACACAAAATAATATATGCTATTCACATACCCATATCATCTCCATATTGTGTGAAATCAGCCAAGTCACCTTCTCTTTCCCTCTTGCTTTGGGTTTCATATTATTTGTTGCTTATTACTTGTCGATTTACTATATTTTATCACTTTTATATCATAAACTACAATAGTTACTCTAAAATTGAGATTTAATTCAATACATGTTAAATCATTTGGTGAACCCCACTCTTGATCAAACACCCGGATCCTTATTTCACATATCCTACTAGTTTTTTTCCTCTCCAAACAAAAACACTATTTTTACCATGGCTCCTAAGATCCATCAAGTCTCCATGTATGAATTACTTCAAATACACACACCTTGAAAATATGTTCTCAAAAATCCTTACAAACTATGTACCTCCCTCGTAAATGCCACCTACACAAGTGTCATTTTTGATCATTCTCTCTCGATGACCCTATCGGTCCCGCTACCATAACTAATCATCCCATCTTTGATTCAATTCAATATTTAAACCATTTGTTTCAAGATAAATTTCAAGCTATCAAAACCACGATTACATCTCTCACAACCTAAAATACAACATCTTAAGGATACTTCTCATGCCCATGCTTGTTATTCTTCTAATTTCATCTTCATCCCATGTCTACTACATGTGTGAAATAGCCCTTAGGGATACCACTTAAATAACACAAAATATTGAAAATTTGCAGCCAAATAAAATATTGATTTTTGCATATTTTTACCAGTTAGGACAACGAACAGAAGAAAATTAATAACTCCCAAAATATCCACTCAAATCACTTGAAAATTTAAAGAGAGCTTCCTAATATTATAAAGAACATAAGAAAATTATTTTTAGAATTTTTAGACAATATAACGCTGCCAAAAATTACAAAGTGTGCCTAAACAACCAAAAACTTTTAAAATTCATATCTTCTCGAATACAAGTGCAAAAACTATGAAACTTTGGAAATAACATTTAAAAATATAGGAGATGATATTCCAACCCTCGATATGAAAATGGGCCACTGAAACCCTCCAAATAAAGGATGTAATCTCCAAAACAAGTCACCCTTTTTGGTAGATGGTCAAAACCCTTTGAAATCCTCTCGAAATGATGCCAAACCTTTTATTTATTGCTGCTGTAAGTCTAATCTTAAAACCCACCGATTATCTTTACAAATTATCAGAAAAAACCCCAAACCCTATCTCTAAAACCTCTAAAAATATATCTCAGTAAATCAGCCCCGAAAACAACTCCAAAATGACAAACTAGGGTAGATATTTCACTCCGAAGAATGCCCCGCTAGCTAGGAATGGATCTCTCACCACATAAGCTAGGGTTCTACGGATTTCACTCCACAAGCTATAGATTTTCAAACAATAGTCACATGAAAGGAAATAATTAGGTATGCAAGGATAAATTCTAACACTCCCCAAATATCCTTATATAACTTTTCATTACCTTTTTCCATGTTAGGAGTTGCATGTGGGACTAAAAGTGACTCCAACGAGAAATAGAATAATAAAGTACCATAAGTCACCCCAACGAAGAAATAGAATAATAAAGTACTATGAGCTTCCTAACGACAAAATATAACAATTATTACCACCAATTTGCCCACTTAATGTCAATGACAATGTTAGGAAATAAGAGATAAAATATGCGGAATAATCCCTTACAGAATCGCAATAGTAGAAACTAATATGCAGAAAATATTACAGATCTAAAATAAAAGTGCATAATAACTAACACAACATAGAGAGATAATATTTAACGTGGTTCACCCAATTTGGGCTACGTCCACCAAGAATCACTTGCTCAGATTTTATTACAAGCCTCCACTCTCGCAATACAATACCCAAATCCGCTTTGGAGCTATGCTCAACAAACCTACTGAGAATTAACACCCGAATTCAAAACACATCTCGCAATACATTTGCTTGTCTATCCATCATATGCATAAGACCATATAAATAGACAATTGCTTAAGTAGTTTGATACAAAACCATGGGTATCAAAACCATGGGTAAAAACTGTGGGTATCAAAAACATGGGCAAAAAACTGTGGGTATCAAAACAATGGGTACCAAAAAACCATGGGCCCAAAAACAGCCCATAACGGTTACCCATTACCCATGGGTTAATAAACTACCCATGAAAATTTGATTTGGGGGCTTCGTCCCGAACCTCTCGACCCGCCACCGGTGAGCGAGACCCCGTTAAAATACCCGAGTGTAACACATAGAAGGTGTACCACACTCTAACATGAAAATAGGCTCCACAAACATAACAATCTCCCACTTGGAGACTGATTTCCACTGAGCAAGCTTCTCAACCCTTCATTGTCATCCGCGAAGGCCAACCAAAGCTGAACATAGCTTTATTTTATCCCTTGTGACCACCTTGGTCATCATGTCTGTAGGATTCTGACTGGTATGAATCTTCTCCAACTTCAACTTATCTTCCTCCAAAGTTGTCCTGATGAAGTGATATCTCAACTGTATATGCTTCGTCCTAGAGTGGAAAGCAGAGTTCTTAGCTAGGTGTATAGCACTCTGACTATCACTATACAACTTACATTCCTCCTGCTTATGCCCCAACTCCTCAAGCAATTGTTGTAACCAAATCATCTCTTTGCTTGCCTCTCTGTTGCAAAGAACATACTCACCTCTCGTGGTTGACAAAGCCACCAGCTTTTGTAGTCGTGAAATCCAGCTCACTGCTGTCCCACCTACAATGTAAATATAACATGTCGTGCTCCTCCTGCTGTCTACATCTCCAGCCATGTCTGAATCTACATAACCACATAAAGTGGTGTCTGATCCACTGTAGCACAAAACTGTCCCCATGGTCCCTCTCAAATACCGAAGGATCCACTTTACTGCTTGCCAATGCTCTTTACCTAGATCACTCATAAATCTACTCACAGCTCCTACTGCATGGGAAATATCAGGCCTAGTGCACACCATAGCATACATCAAACTACTAACTGCCGATGAGTAAGGTACCTTGGACATCTGGCTTCTTTCCTACTCTGTCTTGGGACACTGCTCCTTTGATAACTTAAAATGGCTTGCCAAAGGAGTCCCAACCGGTTTAGCATCCTACATGTTAAACCTATCCAATACCTTCTTAATGTACTCTTCCTGAGATAAATTCAGCTTCCGTTCCTTCCTATCCCGAGTTATCCTCATACCAAGGATTTGTCTGGCTGCCCCCAAATCCTTCATATCAAAGGATTCACTTAGTTGTTTCTTGAGTACTTTTATTTCCTGCATGTTTTTACCTGCAACCAACATGTCATCAACATACAAACATAGGATAATATAACTTCCATCCTCAAATTTCTTTGTATACACGCAATGGTCAGAATGACATCTAATATAACCTTGCTCCATCATGAAGCTATCAAACTTCTTATACCATTGACGTGGAGCTTGTTTCAAGCCATACAATCTCTTCTTTAGTTTACAAACCATCTCCTCTTTACCTTTGACCTCATAGCCCTCTGGTTGCTACATATATAGTTCCTCCTCCAAATCACCATGGAGAAATGCAGTCTTTACATCTAACTGTTCTAAGTGCAAGTCTTCTACTGCCACTATTCCAAGAATAGTTCTAATAGAAGTCATTTTTACTACAGGAGAAAAGATCTCATCAAAATCTATACCTTGTTTCTGTGCAAACCCCTTGACCACCAACCGAGCCTTATATATTTTCTTTCCTCCTTCTTCATCTTTAACTCTGTACACCCACTTGTTCTACAATGCTCTTTTGCCTTCCGGTAGCTTCACCAAATCCCAAGTCTGGTTATCCATGAGAGACTTATGCTCCTCATCCATGGCTTGCTCCCACTTCTTACTGGCATCTACCTACATTGCTTCATCAAAGCTCTCTGGCTCTCCACTATCGCTGACTAATAAATAATAAAGAGAAGGAGAAAACCATTCAGTTCTTTTCTTACCCTAGAAGACCTCCTCACTCACCGTAGGAGTTTGGGGTTCCTGCTGAGTAGGTTCCCGAACCGATTTATGGGTCACTTTCCTATCCGTAAGATCCTCTACCACCGCATATTCTTTCTTGGATTCTTCCTTGTTTTTCTACAACTATTGCTTATACATGACTTTCTCATTAAAGACCACCTCCCTAGACCGAATGATTTTCTTGTCCTTAATACTCCAACATTTAAACCCAAAGTCATCACCACCATAACCAATGAAATTACATTTTTCTGATTTAGCATCTAGCTTGGTCCTATCATCCTTGTCTACATGAACAAACACTTCACATCCAAAGACTCTAAGAAATGAATAATCAACTTTCTTACCATATCATGCCTCCTCGTATACCTCCATCCAAGGCACTTGAGGGTCTTTTTTTATCAAGTACACAACAGTGCTCACCACTTCGCCCAAAAATAAAGAGGCAGTCCTACATGTAACCTCATGCTCCTAGCACGTTCCATTATTGTTTTGTTCATCCTTTCTGATACCCCATTCTGACTGTGGAGTTCCTGGAACCATCTTTTTCCTATGGATTCCATTCTTAGAATAGTAATCATTAAATTCATTTCTGCAATACTCCCCTCCATTATCTGATCTAAGATATTTTAGCTTAAGACCTGTTTCATTCTCTACCAAGGCTTTCCATTTAACAAAAGTTTCAAATACATCAGATTTGTTTCTAATACAATAAACCCAAAATTTCCTTGTTGCATCATCAATAAAAGTAACATAATAACTTGAACCCCTAAGAGATGATACCTGAGCCGGCCCCCACACATCAGAATGTACCAGCTCTAACTTACTCTCTTTCTTTGTAGGTCTAACCTTGAGAAACCTTACTCGCTTCTATTTCCCATATATGCAGTTCTCACATAACTCCAAACCTCGCTTTCGTTATATCCAGAAAATTCTTCTTTATGATGTCCATGCCCTTATGGCTCATATGACCAAGCCTATAGTGCCATAATGTTGTATCTGCATCTGAAGCCACAAGATTACAATCATTAGTACTATTAGTGGTTAAATACAAGGTTCCAACCTTCTTACCTCTTGCCACCACAAGAGCACCCTTAGTAACCTTCCAAGAGTTAGCTGTAAATATCACAGTACAACCATCACTTCCCAATTGCCCCGCCGATATCAAATTTCTCCTTAATGTAGGCACATGTCTGACATCCTTCAATAGCCATGTATTCCCATTCTGCATCTTAACCTAAACAGAACCTTTTCCAACTATACTGCAAGGCTCATCATCACCAAGAAAAACATGCCCAAAATCCCTTGAACATAATCAACAAAATAATGCCTATGTGGAGTAGCATGAAAGCGAATCCCTCGAATCTAAAACCCAAGATTCGGTAATATTATGCAAAGAAAGAATCAAAGCATCCTGACATACATTACCCGATGCCACATTTGCCTCCTTGTTTTCTTCCTATTGTTTCTTCTTATCTCGAAGCTCCCAACAATCCTTCTTTACATGCCCAAGCTTTCCAAAATTCCAAAGCATACAATCTTGTTCTTGGATTTTGACCTTGCCCGATCTTTTGATTTTCCACGGTTTCCTCTATTCTTCCTCGTCTCCCTCTAGTTTCCATTGTCAAAGAATTCCCACAAGTAGAAGATTCCCAAAGTTTTTCTTCACATTTCCTCGCTTAGAATCACCCCTACAACATCCTCAAACTTCAACTTCGAGTTAGTTGGAACCGAGTTACTTACCGCCATTACCAAGTTATTCCAACTCTCGTAAAGAGCATAGAATTAATAAAGCCCTAACTTCTTCATCAAATTCTATCAGAATTCAAAGCTAGCATATTCACAACCGTATTGAAATCATTTAAATGATATGATACTGAACTATTCTCAGACATATTCATATTAAACAACTTTTTCATTAAAAATATCTTGTTAGAGGCAGATGGTTTTTCATACAACTTCCCTAATGCATCCATTAGATATTTTGTAGTCTTTTCCTTTGAAACATTAAATAATACCAAATATGCAAGACATAGCTGAATTTTCCCAAGTGCCTTCCTATCTAGCAAATCCCATTCCGCATCTATCATACTCGAGGGTTTGTTCACCTTCTCAGATAACAGAGTATAAAGATCCTTTTGATAAAGGTAATCTTCCATCTGCATCTTCCAAAGACTGAAATTCTGCCCATTGAATTTATCAACCCTAGATTTTCCTTCATCTCGCCATAGCTCCCACTCAAGCTAAAAATTTCCCGTGATTCAACACTTCAAAGAAACCAAACCAGGCTCGATACCAATTGTTAGGAAATAAGAGATAAAATTGTGGAATAATCCTTACGTAATCGCAACAATAGAAACTAATATGCAGAAAATATTACAGATCTAAAATAAAAGTGCATAATAACTAACACAACATAGAGAGACAATATTTAACGTGGTTCACCCAATTTGGGCTATGTCCACCAAGAATCACTTGCTCAGATTTTATTACAAGCCTCCACTCTCGCAATACAATACCCAGATCCGTTTGGAGCTATGCTCAACAAACTCTATAGGATTCACACCCAAATTCAAAACATATCTACAATACTTTTGCTTTTCTATCTATCATATGCATAAGACCATATAAATAGACAATTGCTTAAGCAGTTTGATACAAAACCGTGGGTATCAAAACAATGGGCAAAAACCAAAACTCGTCCCATAAACCTATGGGTAGCCGAAGAGGCGGTTTTACAAAACAATGGGTACCGAAAAACCATGGGCCCAAAAATAACCCATAACGGTTACCCATTACCCATGGGTTAATAAACCACCCATGAAAATTTTCTTCGGGGCTTCGCCTCGAAACCCCCTTTAATCGGGGGCTTCACCTTCGAACCCCCTAATCCGCTCACCGGCAAGTGGGACCACCGTTAAAATACCCGAGTGTAACACATAGAAGGTGTACCACACTCTAACATGAAAATAGGCTCCACAAACATAACAGACAAAATATAACAAAAAATAATTTGGTAATAAGTCATCTATACCCAATAGCCTCTAGTGTCGTTAGCCCCTCGGGTATGTCCAAGGATAAGACGAATGAAAAAAAAAAGCTCCTAGGCCATCTACTCGTAATGGGGACATTACGGTCCCTCCTCTTAAGAAATGCTTGACCCCAAGCATTATCCTGCCATGATGTGGAAACTGAATACCATAGAGTAAGTTTCTCCACCTCACCCTGTAATTAACTAATGATCGGTGTGATACGGTAACCAAGACACCCATGTAGTCATCATGCTCTTCATGCCATGTAGAGAACAATGTTGCTCCTGAAGTAGTATGATGCGCACACCAACTCTCCACTGGTACCTACACCAAAATTACCAATCTATCCAATCCCTGCCAATGCAAGGTTGTCATCATGTGATCACTCATTGCCTCTCCAATCAACTCCTAGGTATGAAAGTCCACTATGAATCTTGTAGAATCCCCTGAATCAACCTATGAAACAACCTGTATATGCATAAATGGTGCTAACTCTCCCACATGACCTGCACTCATGTGAGAGCAAGGCTCCAAATAATGTATCTCAATGTGTCCCATGGGGGAAAAGTCCCAAGACTCCAATAGACAGTCAACCGGTAATATCAGCTCCACATAGTCCACCTTATGTGTTGAATGTGAACCTATTGAATAACCATGAGTCAATTTTGTCTCTCCACTGACTAACACGTGGGAGAAGTGCTCATTGGGCATAGAAGTAGTAAAATACATAGGAGTGTTATCCCATGTCGACTCAAAAATGATGAACCCGTAAGCTCTGACTTTTCATAGTGACAAACCGTACATGCCTATATAAAGTTGAGGATATCCTCCCTCAACCTATGCCATATGAACCTCTCTAACATGAACCTATAGGTCTCATCAAAGCTCAAGTGCCAAGTCATGGAAGAACAATGCACATGTCACAATATCTCCATCCTCAACCATGAATTTGACACAAGGTACAATCTACCCTAATAGAAGATCATCTCATCCTCCAATCTGTAGTTGTCATCCTATATGTGACCATCCAAAATCTCACAAGTGTGTCGGTTCTTGGAGTAATCAACAAGAAAATGAGATATCCAGTCTACCAAAACCTCAGATAACTAACATAATGATAAACTCGGATGATTTGAACATGTAATCCCAATCTCTGTAATTGTCTCTTGTGTAACACTACTAGTTACACCCACATCCATGACTCCACTCATCCTTTATAGAGTCAAAATCTCCATCATATCTAACCCACTCCCCAATTCAACATCATCCGACTCACTCTCCACATAAGTCATCATGGTGTTCTTTGTATCTCCGCAACAAACAATTTGTCATAATAGGAGTCATCAAATATCACACTTGTTTCATACCGTGTGATGTCACCATGATCCACAAGAGGATGAGTTCCTTCAAAATTAAACCGCTGCAATGACATGCTTCTTTCTTCACCAATCATATCATTTGCAATCTGCCTCAGTATACCATGAAATTTGATTTCTTTATTTTCCTTGAAATTTTTCAGTTTATCCACATGAGGGATGAATGTGAATTTCCCAAAATATGGAAGCCAATATGTCCAATGAATGATTCCAAATTCAAGTAACCCAAATGTAAAAACACATTCAAGTACTTCACATCTCTTATTGAAAATAAATAAATGAGTTACCTTCTTTGTGCAAGGCATATCTGTCCATGGACATAACTCATCAATTCCTTCTATGTTGGTCATACACATGGCTGATCCCTCATCATATTTTATTCTCTTTCCCCATATTTTCATTTCATCGTAAATGTAAGAGAAAGGGAAATCAACACTATAACTCATGCATCCATAAAATTTATCATAAGGAACTTCATACCTTTTGTTGTACCCATTGATTCTCATCATGAGAGAAGACAACACATCTGAAATAGAATAATTGGGGATGCTCATCATACCTTTGCAACTCAAAATTTCTGATATAGGATCAACATATTCATTACCATTTGATTTTTCAATCTATGCATCATCATCTTCCTTAACATCATGCAACCATTGCATCCCAAAAATAGTCTTACCTCTAGCAAATTCAACCACAATAAATATACCACATACCTCATGTCCTTTCAATATCATGGGCTCCTGCATTATTTTCTTTGCCAACATATGCTTATTAGCTGAATCAAGAGCAATGTGAATGGAGGATGTGTTTATCCCATCTAGCATACCTTGAGACGTGATTATGAAATAGTCTTCCTCAATCATCCAAGCATGTAAATGTTGTCCCAAATAATAGAAACATGGCAACAACATAGGAGAACTCAACAAGCTAGGAAAATGGTAACCATTCTCATACCTTAGGATGCTAAAGTCATGAATGCACCTTGAATTCAAATCTTATTTTTTAATAACAAATTGCACCTTGATTCTTTGAGAACTTTGAGGACCAAATGCCCCCACTAACCCTTCCAAGGGTTCCACCATGTATCTGTATAAAAATCATTCACGGGATCTATTAATAAAGTATTTTCTCCTCTATTTATGACTATTGTTATATAGAGTCTAGCAGTGAAGATGATTAAAAATATTCTCTTACCCTTTTTAGCAATTAGAAAACTAATGCTAGTACCTTGAGAGGTACTCTCCTTCTTTCACTTTGGATTCTCCAATGAAGAAATCATGCTTGCCAGACACTTGTAATCCCAAAAGACACATTTGAATTTCTTCTTTTTCTTATGAAATTATTCACAAAGTTTTCAAAATCAGAATTGATAGTTTTGGATAATTGCAACATATTACCAGGATCCCATACCTTATAATGCCCATGAACCTTTGTATCATGTAAGGTCTTCCATATTTTCTTCTCTTGTATCTCCTCATAAATAAGATCATCACTCTATCTCCATGATGACTTGCCTTTGATGTACCAAATTCTTAGCATTCTTATCGACAATAGGTTGAATACCATCATGATAAAACTGCTGTAATGATATAGATGAAGATGATGAAATAAATCTATGCTACTAATAACCTACTTATAAAGAATATCATCAAAATATTCACCTTCTATTTTTGATTTAGAAACCTCCAAAACAACACCATCCCTATTGTGATTCATGATTTTAGATGGAGAATAAGTGGAACAAGAATCAACACCTTTCACAAATTTATGCTCATTACTACTTGGTAAATCCATCCCATATGATAATGAATTATTATTTGGAGGATTGATAGGTACCTTTTGGATTGAAATATATTTTTCAATTTTGTAACCAACCAGCCATGTTTGTTCCTTCTTGCCACAAATATTTTTCTCATTAAAAGTCATACCTTTTTCTCTAGAAGCTTCTTCTTCTTTCACTTGGTATTCAATCATCTTTGGATCAGAATTATCTCCATCATCTGAAATTACCTCATGTGGTGTTGTTATTGGTTGTTCAAATGAGTTATTTTGTAATTCAGGTAGCGGAATATGATGATCTCACTTGGGCTTGCTACCAATCTTCATCATGCAATAATCTAGAAATGAAAAATTATCTCTGAAACCCTTACTCAAAGATTGGTATTTCCTCCAACAAGAATCCTCATCAATCACCTCTATTGGCTGCCCTTTATCACTGTTCTCACCTTTATCCTTATTGTCCCCAAATTTTCTTTGATTCAAACTCTGAGTGAGCTGGCTCAAGTAAAGGTTAGTGGTTTCCTGTTGTTTCACCATGTTGATGAACATTTTCTTCATAAAACCCACATTGAGATCTTTCCAATCTGCCATATTTAACCCATACAAGCTTGGAGGAACAATAGCTCTGATACCACTAAAATATCCCTTGTGGGATACCACTTAAATAACACAAAATATTGAAAATTTGTAGCCAAATAAAATACTGATTTTTACAGATTTTTACTAGTTAGGGTAGCGAACAAAAGAAAATTAATAACTCCCAAAATATCCACTCAAATCACTTGAAAATTTAAAGAGAGCTTGCTAATATTATAAAGAACATAATAAAATTATTTTTGGAATTTTTCAGACAATATAACGCTGCCATAAAATTATAGCGTTCCCTAAACAGTTGGAAAACTTCTAAAATTCATATCTTCCCGAATATAAGTGCAAAAACTATGAAACTTTGGAAATAACATTTAAAAATATAAGAGATGATATTCCAACCCTCAAATCTGAAAATGGCCAACTAGAAACCCTCTAAATAAAGGCTGCAATCTCCAAAACAAGTTACCCTTTTTGGTAGATGGTCAAAACCCCTTTGAAATCCTCTCGAAATGATGCCAAACCATTTCTTTATTGCTTCCGTAAGTATGATCTGAAAAACCACCGATTATATTCACAAATTATCTAAAAACCCCAAAACCCTTTCTCTAAAACCTCTAAAAATATCTCTCGTAAGTCAGCCTTGAAAATAGCTCCAAAATGACAAGCTAGGGAAAATATTTTTTTGCGAAGAATGCCTTGCTAACTAGGGATGGATCTCTCACCACCAAAGCTAGGGTTCCTACCGGATTTCACTCCACAAGCTATAGATTTGCAAACAACAGTTGCACATGAAAGGAAATAATTAGGTATGCAAGGATACGCTCTAACACTCCCCAAATCTCCTTATATAACTTTTCATTACCTTTTTCCAAGTTGGGAGCTCCATGTGGGACTAAAAGTGACTTAAGTGACCCCAACAAAGAAATAGAATAATAAAGTACCATAAGTCACCCCAACGAAGATATAGAATAATAAAGTACTATGAACCCCCAACGAAAAAATATAACAATTACTACCACCCAGTCACCCACTTAATGTCAATGACAAAATATAAAAAAAAGTAATGTGGTAATAAGTCATCTATACCCAATAGCCTCTAGCGTTGTTATCCCCTCAGGTATGTCCAAGGCTAAGACGAATGAAAAAAAATCCTAGGCCATTTACTCGGAATTGGGAACATTACAATGTGGCCATACAAGTGAGGTCAAAGTCTTACCGGTACCATCACCTCTCAAGTTTGATCTAAATTCTAAGAAACATGATATTCTTCCTGATCTCCTCAATCACTAGTTGATCAACTTGCCACCTACTCATTACTACCCTCCTTATCGGCTTGCACAATACAAAGGTCACCCATTTTACAATTATCATAGAATTAATGGACATAATGACAATGATTGCAATGCTTTAAAATGAAGAATTAGGCACCTTGAGCATCAAGGTTTTATTTCATTTGTTACACAAAATTCTGCTACATGCTCATCTCTAATTGCTAAATCTTGTCTTTGGGCTCCCAAATCTATTCCCTTTATGTCTAACGAGCATCATTCCATAATTACTAATGTTCCTTCTCTGGTAAGTCAATAACCATCTATCCAACCCAGTGTAATATCACCTTTAAAAATACTTACCCCATTACCTCCTCATATCAAATTCTTTATAATGATTAACTAAAAATGGACTAACTATGTAGTAAAGGGATAATTAATCTAAGCTATGAAAAACTGTAGAAAATAAATAAATGTAGTAAAATAAAGTATGTAAATGATCTAAATAACTATGTAAAAAGAAATTCTAACACTAATATGTAATAAGGAAGAAGAAATAAATCAGCTAGATAATAGACACTCACGGGAAGGTGTCGCAGTGAAGACTAGAAAGTACAAAAACATGAATGACTATGTAGAAGTACCAAAAAGGGTGGATCTACAAGATCTAATTGACCGGAGCACTGGAGCATCCGTGGGTGCTCTGGTATGAACATGGGCACCTTGTCCGTGTAGAAGTTCTTAAAATGATCTCCCAGGGGATGGAAGATGATTTGGAACCTTTGATGTGTGTCGTGTCGATTCTACATGCTCCTTTAGATGTCACCAATAATTTGAGATGAAAGAAAGACTTGCAAGATCAAAAAACAAGTATCAAAACCTAAAAATCATAATGCATATGAAGGGTTTGGGTGACGTTAGCTACCACAATGGTGGACTTACTAACTGAGCTTTACAATACATCTTAGACCCGATGTAGTTCTATGTGTAAGTGTGTGTGAACATGCCTTAGGTTTTTCTTGTGTCGGTTGCACTATGTGAAGTAGCAAGAAATAACAATGTGTAGAAAATGTAATAGAATGTGTGCATGGTATAGAATAAAATCCCCCTATGAAGTGTGATGCAAATGTCCTAGCCCCGTGCCTTGATTATGGATCTATTTGGATGTAAGTGATCTCCAATGTAATAGATGAAAGCAATCGTATATGAAGTGATAGTAGTAAGTGATGCTATATCCCTCATTATGATCTTAGAACTTTATATTTTAGGGTTCTCTTGATCTAATTTCGTAATCAACCCCGAAAAGGATGACCATAAGAAAGATAAAGATGTAACATGGATGAAAGGGCCCAAAAGTGGCGAGAAAGTGCAAAAGGTACTCGGGCACTCTTGGTGGGACCTCGATGCCCACGGGGCCCCTCGGTGTGACTAGGGTGCCCACAGACGCCCCTAATACTAATCTAGGTGCCCCAGTTGAGCTTAAAATAATAGGAAATGACTCAAGCAAACGGGCATGTGGATAAAAAGGGCCGAATGATGAAAATAAAATAAATCAAGATGGCCAAAAGAAGGGGGTTAAATTAGTACTTTCTTCACTCAAGAACCTTCTAAATAGTAGTATAACACCGAAATAAATAATATCTAAAGTGCATGATTTTGTGACTAAATTTTGCCTCCACTTTATGTTGGTGAGTGGGAATCTTGATAACATAAAGTAGATAGAGATGCGTACACTGATGTCCATGAAGAATGTAGTAGAAACATGCCAAGGACTAGAAAAAACGTGGAATGATAAAAAAGATGGGCGAACATGGAAACTAAAAGATGAAAAATGCATAAAGACAAAGTGATGAGAGTGAACCTAGGGTGGAACACACGTGCAAACATGGTGGTGTGTAATGTACATACATGGTTAGTAAAGTGTATACTTTTTGTCATGCAAAGTGTTGTTGTTGAAATTGTTATTATTATTGCCCACATTTGACTCGCTTTTTCTCATACACCTTGACCTGCAAGGAGAAAACAATCAAGTATTCAAATATGTATGTATGTATGTGTAAAAATGCAATGTAAAAGACACATATATATGAAAGCATGTAAATGTAAAATACACAAATGTAAATGGAACATGTGCACTTGATCCATATCGAGAAAGAGAGTGTAGAAGGATATCTTGTACTACAAGTTTTTTGGGTGATCTCATGCCACCCTAGTGAAGAAGTGTAGGGAGAAAGAAATTATTATCCTTCATGTAACTACTTCCCTCGAATGTGTGTGAAGAGATATATGTACTTGTCTGGTTTTTTTGGGTGATTCGATGCCATTGGATGAAGTAGTGTAGGGAGGCACACCCACTGTAACCTCCAATCCTGTAACTGCTTCCCATAATGCTAACAACACCATGTCCTATAAAATATGCAAGTGTATATGGTTTGTAGACTGGTCTAAACCCACCTGTTGTATATAACTTAACCGAATAGGTAGGTGTAGAATATTTGTGTTATTATGTAAAAATGTAAATGATGCCCCCTCTTTGGGGTGCGGTGATGTTGCTAATAGGAGAATGCAGCCCCAAACGAGGGGAAACCACATGTACATTCTAACTCTACCCTGCAGGGGGAAGGGAATGCACTTGGTAGAAACTAAGGCATGCACAAATAAGGATGGATAACCAAATACAAGTGCTAGTATGAAAATGCATGCATGTACAAAATAAGTGTAAAGTATGCAGACAATGTAAAAATACCAAGAACAATAGTGTACACACGTAAAACGATAAGTAAGATGCGCAAAGAAGGTCAAAAATATGGTACATCACTCATGATGTCACAAGACATGTAAGGCCATCATGGCATCAAACAAAAAAAAAGTGTGTACACCAAAAATAGGGCAAGGCCCACATACAAGAAACAAACAATGACATACAAGTACGAAAAAACAAATTAAAGTTATCATGGTAACTTGTAATCCTACAAAACAAGTGTTGCACATGGAACACTCGTTAGCATGTTAGAGAAATAACCAATATGTCAAAGTGTGAATAACCAAGTAATGTAAAGTGCTAAGTATAAAATGAAACAATAACACCTGGAAGAGACGAATGTGGATGCCCCTAGTGACCAGTGTAGGAAGGGTAGAAGGTGAACATCCATGCTGCATGTAAAATATATGTATCTACAATCACAAAAAAACGTGAACGCACATGTGTGGATGGTATCAATAATTAAATATAAGAAATCAATCTAATATGTGTAGTAAAGTGATCATGTAAAACACTAGTAAACAAGAGTAAATGCCCCCAGACAATGCAATATGTTGTGGATGGATGGAATGGAATGCAAGATGGAATGATAGGAGCTGCGTACCCTACGAGTAAATGGAAATGCATAAAATGTAGTTCATTTTGTTTTCCCCCTCATCACCAATAATGAACTATAAACGAGAGTGCATCATTGGGAAATGTTGTGACTAGCGTGTTGTGATGAATGTATAGGTGTAGTGATGAGATGCAACCTAATGATGTGTGCATGAACCCTATAGCTAAAGATGATATCATGAATAGATGAATGTATACTTGATGATTTATCCTAAGCGTATATCACTATAAGATGAATGGATGAATGATGATTTAGCACTAAGTTTATATCACTAATAGATGAAAGGAGGGAGTGGTGATGTAACCTAATGGTGTATACCACTACAAAATAATAGAGTAGGTGATGATTTAGCCTAAAGAATAGGTCACAAAGCTAGAAATTTTACATGGTGAAATGTTGAATGGTAAACGTGTGGTGAGGGTAATGTCAATTTGATTTGTAAACCCTCGACAATTGAGTATGGTCCGAGGAACTAAAGTGCATCATAAGGTAGTGAGTGCAAGAAGACAATGTAGTATATGTAATGATGAAAAATGACCATGTAATGAGTAGAATGTGTAATGTATGATGTACAATATGTAATGTACAAGCAGTGTAGAATAAAAGTAGTATATCTATAAGGAGTAGTATGAAGTGCTAGATGCAAGTATGTATAATGAATACTAGTATTATGTAAGATGTGTAAATGTGCAAATGTAAAAATGTTGTAGATGAAATATAGATTGTATAGTGTGTATGACACACGTTGTGTGATGAAACAAAATATATAATTATTATAGTGCACTATTTGGGGTTCAATGTGATAGTAATCCCTCAATAGTCAAGTGTGAACGGAAGCACAAGAGTGCATCATTGGGTAATGAAATTTCTAAAATGTATGATGAAAAATGAAAACGGAAAGAAAATAAAAGCTATGATGAAATGGGGGAGGAATATGCATTAGGTTCCATGCCTCCCAAGTATATAGAAATGAGTAAATTAACCAATGATAGTGAAGGAAGAAGGTCCTCCACTCGATGTCATGCAGTGATCTGAAAATCAAATTTAACTAGCAATGTTGCACACACATTTCTTTGCTTTGTATTGATTTTTGATGTAAAAATTGAGCATTATATCCTTTTGTATTTTTAATAAAAGAATAAAAACTGCAAGTACTGTGCAAATATTTAAAGAAATGAAGAGAATTCACCAGCAATTTGACACAAGAATTGATAACGGAGTTCGGTGCTTGAGGCCTACGTCTCCGGGTCCGGTTGAATGGGACCGATCTATTAAAATATTGAAAATAATTCTTTACAAATAATTCTACAAAATTATGACCTTCTCACAGTCTTCCTCTATAAAAATAATAGGGTTTCTTTTTACATCTCCTCAAAATTCCACTCCTAGCTCAAGTTATGAGCATTTCAATATTTTAGCACAGACCCGAATGCTATTCAAATAAAATAACACTCCTTTTATATTGTTTCTAAGCCTCCTAGCATACCGGCTGGGTGCTTATCCTTTTACATGGCCCACCCGGGTTCCATTCTCCTCCCCATGCATTTGACTTATCTCCTTGGGATCAATATCCCACATTTGGCGCAGAAAATATTGGAGGAGGTTTTAAAAGGTAGGTTGGTGCATTGTTTAAGTGGCTTAAGAGCCACCTTAGCCGTGGGAAGTGGGTGCATGGATATGTATGGCCCTAGTATTTTTAGGTGCCTAGAAAAAATGCAAAATATAATGCGTGGGAAAGGTAATAAGGATTTGGATTTAATGCGTGGAATAAAAAGGTAAGAGGGATTTGGATGTAATGCATGGAATATGGAATTAAATAAAAATGCGTGGAAATGGTAATTGCATAGTTTAAAATGGCATGTCTAATAGTCCCACATGCATAGCACAAATGAAATTATAGGCATATATATACACAAGTTGGTATAGTGATTAAATGAGAAGGAGGCCAAGACACCCCTCCATAATCGAGTGTGTCGAACCTAGCTGAGGGCCCCCAGCCAGTAAATAGCGGGGTCCATTTGTCTGAAAATGAGTGTCCAAGACCGGCGTTCCCAAAAACCAATTTTAGTTTGTCACACAAATTGTCCACGTGTTGCAATATAATTGAAACACTTGGCGAGTGTGCACACGTCCAACCTACAAAACTCCAAATTTTGCCAGTTGCCCAAAATTTCAGCGGGCTATAACTTTTGCAAATGAGCTCCGTTTCCTGCAAACAAGATATCAACGGAATCATATAATTTTTCTCCACGCTTTAAAAATGACTACAACTTATTCTGAGAAGATCTTAGATTGATGTTTCTCTGTGAGGATCCTCTGGATCATTCCTCCCCACTGAGAAACTTTTGGACCCCAAAAGTCAACTTAATTGGTGAATAGGTGAGGGTATTTCTCCCTCACCTTTCCGGTTTCCATCCATTTAGCCTTGTTCGGATGCATGCCTTTGAACCCAACACAAATATACTCAATATCACCCCTTCGCGAAGTTCTTACTTTCCTGTCCAAAATGATGTCTTCCTGCAACTCATCAAGATACTCAGGAGCAAAATCATCAATGGAAGGCATTATGTTAGAATCATCATGATCAACAATCATAGGCGGTTCATACAATCTTAAATTCTCAACATTTACAACTGAGTAGATTTGCATATATGGAGGTAAATCCAACCGGAAAGCGTTGTTACCAATTTTTTCCAATATTTGGAACGGACCATACCGTATAGGTTTCAATTTTTTACCTTCACCTGTCAGTCTTTCCTTGCTGATGTGAAGCCAAACTGAATCACCAAATTTGAACTTGTGATCAGTTCTATGTTTATCATGCCTAGCTTTGTACTTAGCTTGAATTTTCTCCAATTGTTCACGAACATACCGATGAACCTGTTGTATTCTCTGCACAAATCTTTTAGCCTTGTCAGAATCACTTGCACCATTAACAATAGTTTCATGTCCATAATATATATCTAATGGAGAATTAGGCAGATATCCATAACAAGTCTCAAATGGAGACTTCAAAGTAGAAGAATGTAAGGAATGATTATAAGCATGTTGCACATAATAAAGATGTTCATCCCATAATTTAGGATGTTTGCTACTATAGCCCCTAAGTAATTGTACCACTGTGTGCGGTTTACAACCTCTGTTTGACCATCGATCTGTGGATGAAAAGTAGTGCTCTTTTTCAGTTTTGTGTCCATTAACCCCCACAATGTTGACCAAAATTCCCCAAGAAATCTAGAATCCCGATAAGATATAATTGAAGTAGGTAAACCAAAATGAACCCAAACAAACTGAAAAAACAAATGTGCAGTTCCTCACCAATTATTTATTTAGTACATGGAACCAACACACACATTTTGCTAAATCTATCCACTACCACATATAAGTAATCATGTTTCTTCCGTGTCATGGGCAAGCCTCCTAAAAAGTCCATGGAAACACTTTCCCAAGGCCTTGTTGGAACAGGAAGAGGAGTGTAAAGTCCTAATTTCCTGTTACTTGGCTTGCTTGTGGCACAAAGAACACATCCCTTAATATACCTGTTTACATGTTCATGCATTCTAGGCCAATAAAAATATTTTTGTAAATGTGCAACTATCTTACTAACACCAAAATGCCCTAAAATAAGAGAAGTATGTGCTTCCCTAATCATATGCACACATTCATTTTCTAGAATACAAAGTTTACCAAAATGATATAACAATCCTTCATGCAAATGATAATATTTTTCTCCTACTTGTTTCCCACTTACTAGATCCTCATACACTTCTCTAAAATCAACATCATTTACATATTGTTCCTTGTAACTAACATGAGCCAAAGAACTATGCTGCAAAAGAATAGATGCTACTACCACTGGTGGTCTAGATAACATGTCGGCAACCTTGTTTTGAATACCTTTTTTATACCTGATTACAAGATGAAATTGTTGCAAAAATCCCATCCACCTGAAATGTCTAGATTGCTGCAATTTGGTTTGTGTTTGTAAGTATTGAAGCGGTTGATGGTCAGTATGGATAATTGTTTCTTTTCCCATTAAATAATGCTTCCACTTTTTAACACTTTGAACCAAAGCATACAACTCTTTATCATAAGTTGGATAGTTTCTTACCGCACTTGTAAAGGTTTCTGAATGGTAACACACTGGTCGTTTGTTCTGCATCAAAACTGCCCCCATTGCGTAGTCACTAGCATTTGTCTCAATCTCAAATGAATGTTGTAAATCCGAAGTGCCAAGATCGGAGTGGTACTTATCTTCTCTTTCAATGTATCAAAGGCTTTTTGTTGTTTTCCTCCCCATTGAAAGACCTGTTTAATACTTGTCAAAGCATGCAAAGGAGATGCAATATATGAGAAGTTAGAAATAAATTTTCTCCAGTACTGAACTGCACCTAGAAAACTTCTAACTTCCGTCACATTAGTGGGTCTAGGCCATTTCACAATAACCTCTATTTTTGCAGGATCAATTCTCAATTCTCCATTTCCTACAATATAACCCAAGTAAATTAAAGATGTTTTTCCAAATTCACATTTTGACATCTTCAAATACAATTTCTCTTTCCTTAGTGCATCTAAGACTTTCTGGATGTGTTTAACATGTTCATCCCATGACTTACTGAAAATAAGAATATCATCTAAGTAGATAATAACGAAATTATCAATGAATGGTCTAAAGATTTCATTCATAACTCTCATGAATGTTGCTGGTGCATTGCACAAACCAAAAGGCATCACTAACCATTCAAACAATCCCTATTTCATTTTAAAAGCAGTTTTCCAAACATCACCTTCTACAATTCTTACTTGGTGATAACCACTTCTTAATTCTAACTTAGTGAAATAAATTGCATTCTTTAATTGATCCAAAAATCATCTATTCTAGGAAGAGGATACCGATTCTTTATAGTAATCTTGTTTAAAGCACGGAAATCAACACACATTCGCCAAGTGCCATCCTTCTTAGGAACCAATATAATTGGTGAACCACATGGGGATGTACTTGGACGAATTATACCTTGAGCCAAAAGTTCCATTACATGTCTCTTGATTTCCTCATTCTCTACTACTGACATCTGTACATTCCAATATTGGGAAGAGGTGCATCCTGAAGCAACTGTATCTCATGTTGAACCCCTCTTTTGGGAGGTAGACCTTGTGGATCCTGAAAAACATCATCAAAATGAGAAACAATTTTTACCAATTCATCCTTATGTTTCAGATCACAAGTCTCAAAAGCCATCTCATGTTCTTTCTCTTTGGCTTTGACCACCATGAGCACAAAAATTTTGCTTGAGTTTACAAGCCTTTTCATTTGACCTACAATTACCAAGGATAGATTATTCTTTTCACGGTGAGCTCTAATAATAAACTCAATTCCATCCTTTACAAGCAAATATTTATTTTCTTCCCTATAGAATATTTCTTTACGATCATACAAATAAGGACTTCCCAAAACCACCCCACAAATATCCAAAGGAACTACATCCAATTCAACCTCATCATAAACTTGTCTGTAATGGAAAATCTGAAAGTACAAGTTTTAGTTACCTGTAGTTTTGCATCATCACAAACCCAGCCCAAAGGATAAGGCTTAGGATGTGGTTTAGTTTTGAGTCCTAGTTTCTTAACAACCTCCTCAGAAATTAGATTAGCTTGAGATCCACTATCAAAAAGAGTATCAATTTTTGTATGCTTTGAAATTACTCTAATGTGGAAAAGCTCATTCCTTTTCTTATCATCAGGTATAGTTTTTTTACTAGAAGAAGATGCAACATTTGTAGTGCTATTGTTGGAAATTGAAAGAGTTGATTTACCTTGAAAACTCATAGCTGTGATTTTGGTTTCATCACCTGAATCAGAACCAAGATCATGCACTACAGTGTTTGTTTTATTTTCTTTTCCTTTCTTAACCATCCATTTAGGCTTCTTTTCGGGATGTAATTTCCAACATTTAGACTCATCATGGTTTTTTTACAATGATTACAAAATGGTTTTTCATCTTCCTTCTTAACAGTAGAGTTTGTTTTATGCTTACCCTTTCCTTTTCCTTGTTCTTTCGAACCTTTTCCTTCAGATTGCTTATTCTTTTGATTAAAAAAAGAGAAAGAGGACTCCTTTTTCATTTTCCCTCGTGCTTCCAAATGGGTTGCTTGAACACATACTGCATCAAGATTAGTAGGACCTAAAACAAGTATCATATGCCTTAGATAACTATGCAATCCACCAATATATTTGAGCAGTGTTTCTTCTGTGTTTAGGAAATTCCCAGAATTAGAGCCCTTTTCCTAAATTCTTGTGTGTATTCTTGAACACTTTGTCCCTTAGTTTGTCTTAATGTTTGCCAATCCATCATAGCTTATTGCTTATAACCAAGAGGATAAAATTGTTGCCTAATATTTGAAACAAATTCAGACCAAGAAGTGATTTCTATACCTTTGTTTTCTTCCACTTCCTGAAGCTTACTCTCCCACCAAATGAGTGTTGTGCCACCCATCCGAAGAGTTTCCAGATGAATCTTTGCTTCATCATCAACAATTCTCTAAACCCTGCAATATACTTCTATCTGCTTGACCCAGTTATCCAACTTCTCTGCATTTAGCTCTCCAGTATACATAGGCAATTCAAACTTGATATCTAACTTTAATGAAGGAAAATCAAATTTTAAAGAGTCTCTTTTTGGAATATCAGAACTAGAGCTTTCTTCTTTCTTACCTCCTCTAGTTCCCTTTTCCCTTTGCCTATCTTGGTACATTTCTTCCACCATTTCCTTCATCTGTTGGAATGATTGACGAAATTTTCTTCCACTTCCTCTCGATCCGCCATTGTAGGACTTCGAGATCATCTGGTACCAATTTTGGGATCTCCTTCAACTAACTCTCCTTCACCCTTCTTAGATCGAGACCTTGTTAACATCCAACACACAACTTGCAATCCAAAATAGTTAATCTGAACCAAAAATCAGTCAAAACCAGCTCTGATACCAATGATCTGAAAATCAAATTTAACTAGCAATTGTGCACACACATTTCTTTGCTTTGTATTGATTTTCGATGTAAAAATTGAGCATTATATCCTTTTGTATTTTTAATAAAAGAATAAAAATGCAAGTATTGTGTAAATATTTAAAGAAATGAAGAGAATTCACCAAAGAATTTGACACAAGAATTGATAACGGAGTTCGGCACTTGAGGCCTACGTCTCGGGTCCGGTTGAATGGGACCGATCTATTAAAATCTTGAAAATAATTCTTTACAAATAATTATACAAAATTATGACCTTCTCACAGTCTTCCTCTATCAAAAATAACAGGGGTTGCTTTTTACATCTCCTCAAAATTCCACTCCTAGCTCAAGTTATGAGCATTTCAATATTTTAGCACAGACCCAGAATGCTATTCAAATAAAATAACACTCCTTTTATATTGTTTCTAAGCCTCCTAGCATACCGGCTGGGTGCTTATCCTTTTACACGGCCCACCCGGGTTCCATTCTCCTCCCCATGCATTTGAATTATCTCCTTGGGATCAATATCCCACATTTGGCGCGTGCGTATTGGAGGAGGTTTTAAAAGATAGGTTGGTGCATTGTTTCAAGTGGCTTAAGAGCCACCTTAGCCGTGGGAAGTGGGTGCATGGATATGTATAGCCCCTAGTATTTTTAGGTGCCTAGAAAAATGCAAAATATAATGCGTGGGAAAGGTAATAAGGATTTGGATTTAATGCGTGGAATAAAAAGGTAAGAGGGATTTGGATGTAATGCGTGGAATATGGAATTAAATAAAAATGTGTGGAAATGGTAATTGCATAGTTTAAAATGGCATGTCTAATAGTCCCACATGCATAGCGAAAATGCAATTACAAGCATATATATACACAAGTTGGTATAGTGATTAAATGAGAAGGAGGCCAAGACACCCCTCCATAATCGAGTGTGTCGAACCTGGCTGAGGGCCCCCAGCCAGTAAATAGTGGGGTCCATTTGTCCAAAAACGAGTGTCCAAGACCGGCGTTCCCAAAAACCACTTTTAGTTCGTCACAAAATTGTCCACGTGTCGCAATATAATTGAAACACTTGGCGAGCGTGCACACGTCCAACCTGCACAAAACTCCAAATTTTGCCAGTTGCCCGAAAATTTCAGCGGGCTATAACTTTTGCAAATGAGCTCCGTTTCCTGCAAACAAGATATCGACGGAATCGTATAATTTTTCTCCACACTTTAAAAATGACTAAAATTTATTCTGAGAAGATATTAGACCAGTGTTTCTTTGTGAGGATCCTCTGGATCGCGAGGATGAAAGTGTAGGACCATGATCTAATAGTGGTGGTATGGTAGACAAATGGTGTACTGGTGAATGAAGTATATTTGCATGTGATGGATGAATATATGATCAAGGTTTGGCATAGTAAAATGTGTCAATGATGCAGATCTACATGATGTGGAACGTGAAGGTGATGAGAAACCATCCGGGATAAAATGAGGCCGTGATCGATCTTGAGATGTAGTGAATGTCCTAGGAACGAGTGTATACCGATGTGTATGACTAGAGGAATGATGTGGTCATGTAGAAGGTACTTGATTAAGTGAGATCAGAATAGATTGTTCTTTTAGAAACATAGAATGAGACTTGTTAGAAAAAGTAGAAGACACACGAGTGACTTTACGAGGAGATGATGATAATGGAGATGTAGGAAACCATCAATAGAAATGAATTGTGTATTGTAAATGAAATTGATTCGCAAGTAATTCATAAAAATGATAGATTGAGAGAAAAGAATCCAATTGAGACCAAAAATCATGTCCCATCCCTCAACTTTATTTCCAACAAATAAAGGGACAAGCATCGTAAGAGGACCAATTGTAACATGCAATTGAACAACCCCAAAGGGTTTTTCGAAAGGGTATTTGATTCTGGATGAAGGGTACCTAATAACTTTGAGAAGTGAAATAGAACATGCACTAATGGGCCATAAGGGGTCAACCTTAGTATTGTTGATGGAGGTTGAGCCAAGATAGGCCTTGATATGTAAATGATTAGATGTGAAATTGGCATGATAATCGTGATTTGAGAAGAAAATAATTAGTAGCAAAGCGTTATTGTTAGAAACTAAGAAATCAAGAGTTCTGACTCAAGAGGAGGTACCGCATACGACATATATAATTAGCAGAGCAATCTGCCATTTTTGTATTGTGTTTTAGTAAGGGGTTATTAAATATTTTAAGTTTATGATTTTCATTGATAGGTGTAGAGGTTGTAGATTCCAGAAGCTCAATTTTTCCATTGTCAAGAAAATCATGAATGAGATGTCATAACCAGAAAAAAATGATTAGTGGAATGTCCTATGGATTGATGATAATCAAAATAAGAACTGTCATCGAAATTACTCCCTTTAGGTCGATATGGATCAAGTTGCAGAGGTGATAGTAGGGTAATAAGATTAATATGGATGAGTTATAGTAGCAAAACACTCAAAGGTGTACTAATCTTAGTAAAAGTATGTCTTTATGGTTGTGGTCGAAGCTCTCTCGAAATAGAGATGGTGTTTACAAAGGGTTTTTCCATCCATGGGTTTAGTTGTAGAAGATTTGAATGGTGGATTACTTTGAAAGAATGTGGACGATGATGTTTGCTCTTGTTATTAAAGTTTTCATATGGCTAATAGTTTAGTCTAACAAAGCTTGAGAGTATGAAAAAGTTGATCAAATGAAGGAGAAGTGTCAAAGAAAAAAGTCTCATGTAGATATGGTAATAGAATATGAATAAATAATTCCTGAAGCTCGGGATCCATAAGGACATTAAACATCTTAGCTAAATTATTTTTATAACACAAGACATAATCAGATAAGTGTTTGTTAGACCCTTGTTTGAGTTGTTCCAATTGAGCATAGGATATCTTAGAGCCAATATTGATAGAGAAATGTGTGAGAAAGGCATCAACCAAATGCATGAAAGAGACTACTAAATGTACAGGTAGGTCATAGAACCAACACATCACATAGTCTTACAAACTACAAGGGAAAAGCTTTGCTAAGATAATATGATCATCCACATAGTCAAGGCATGCTACATGGAATGCTTGGAGATGCTCTTGTGGGTCACCATGGCCTTTAAATATAGGTATCTTAGGAGAGACAAAATTTTGTGGTAATGTATAAGTAGATATGGCAGGTGCAAAAGGAGTATGTAGCAATGAGGTAGAATCTAGAGATGGTGATGCGCATGAAGTAGCTAGCTGAAGTTGTTGAATCTGTGTCTGTAAGTCCTAATGTAAAGAGGTCAAATTTGGGGAGTTCGAAGAGGAACTGAGATGCAAAGGAGGAATACCAGAGTCAATGGTGGGAGCTGTGGTGGTAGGAATGGGAGTAGAAACATAAGTGGGAGAGTGGAGACCATGGGAGTAGAGGAAGCAACTATGGTAGTTTAAGCATCACAATCCCACTGAGTGGCGATTAGAGCATGCAAGATACGAGGGAGATGAGTAGGGTTTTCATGCAATGGTTGGTGAAATTCAAGAATGACATTAAGTTGATCTTTGTCAACATTAGTATGCTTGTTGTAAGAATTATCACTATTAGACGCCTAAATTTTGTGAAGAGGCACATTATTGGAACTATCTAAGGGATTGCTAGTAGGAGCGATGGAAGTAGATATATCGGCCATTGGTTTGGAAACCCTACAAGTGAATGAGGGAAGCTCACAATATCAAAAATTCCCAAAACGACCACTACGAGTGATGGGCATACAAAGGAAAATCTCAAAGAGGGATGGTGTGCGAAGATCGGGTTCACCAAAATGATTAACTAAAAATGGAATAACTATGTAGTAAGGGGATAGTTAATCTAAGATATGAACAACTGTAAAAAATAAATAAATGCAGTAAAAGGAAGTATGTAAAGGATCTAAGTAACTATGAAAAATGAAACATTAACCGTAATATGTAAGAAGGAAGAGGAAATAACTAATTTGGATAACAATTGCTCACATGAAGGTGTCATTGTGAAGACTGGAAAATACATAAGCAGAAATGACGGTGTAAAAGTATCAAAAGGGGTGGATCTAGAGGATATAGTTGGACTAGAACTCCTAGAGAGGGATTGGGGCGCTTGTGTGCACTATGATATGCAATATGGGCACCACTGGTCTATGAAAAATTTCTTAAACCAATCTCTGTAGGGCTTGAAGATAAAATGGAATATTTGCTACATGTCATATCGGATTCTTCGTGCTCCTTCAGATGTCACCAATAATATGAGATGAAAAAAAGACCCGCAAGACCCCAAAACAATCATTAAAACCTAAAAATAATAATGTTTATGAAGGGGTCGACTGACCTCGATTGCCACAAAGGTGGACTTACTAACCGAGCGATGCACTACATCTCAGACCCAATGTAGTTCTATGTGCAAGTGTGTGTGAAAATGCCCTAGGTTGTTATTATGATATTCACTCTGTGAAGTAGCAAGCAATAACTATGTGTAGAAAATGTAATAGAATGTGTGCATGGAATATAATAGAATCCCCTCAATGAAGTGTGATGTCGATGCCATAGCCTTGTGCCTTGATGATGGAGCTATGTGGATGCAAGTGATCTCTAATGCAATAGATAGATGCAACTCTAGATGGAGTGATAGTAGAAAGTGATGTTAGGTTCTTCATTATGATCTCATAACTTTATATTTATAGGGTTCTATTGATCTAATTTCATAATTAGCCCCGAAAAGGACGATCACAAGAAAGATAAAGATGTAAAATGGCTAGAAAGAGCCCAAAAGTGGGGAGAAAGTGCAAAGGGATCAAGATGCCCTTGGTGGGACCGGGGCACCCACGGGTGCCCCAGTACTAATCTAGGCACCCTAGTCGAGGCTAAAATAATGGGAAATGACCTAAATGGATTGGACATGTGGATAAAAAGGGCTAGTAATGATGAAATAAAATAAAACAAGATGTCCAAAAGACAAGGGTTAATTAGTACTTTATTCACTCCAGAACCTTCTAAATAGTAGTATAAGATTGGGATAAATAATGTTTAAAGTGCATGATTTTGTGATAACATATATTGTTAGCAATTCGAAATAAGAATCCAACTTTAAAAATACTTACCCCATTACCTCCTCCTATCAAGTCATCTACGACGTTACCAATTCCACATAAGAAACCACCTATCTAACCCAATACCATACCACATTTAAAAATATTTACCCCATTACCTCCTCTTACCAAGTAATTTATAATGTCCCTAATTTGACTTAAGCAACCACCATCCAAGGAAGCACAACCAATTCCCTCGCCACAAGCTAAGATCCCGCACCAAATTCCTTCTTATGATCCAACTAATACCTATGACACATTCCAAACTCTGTCACCATCGCATTGTCTCTCTTACATCATCACATAGATCTCCATCATTGGCACACATGAGAGGCATAAAAATTTATCCCCCTTCCATCACTATCAATTGTCTCTAGTTTCTACTACTACACTTAACGCTTTGCGCTTCATGTCTAATATTTTTAAAAAATCCTACAATCTATGGTACACATATACCATCATTACACGATGATGCACTCTAATCCCACGCTTTATACCCGATTTGTTGAGGGTCCATTTCTTAAATGAACCTCACATTATCTACGATTCATTCTCGTGCTTCACGAAACATATTTTCTAGCATCTACTCTCACGTAATACACTCATTACCCGATGATGCACTCCGCCCATGGTTCATACTTGAATTTTGAGAGTATAATTGTTAAATTAACCTCACATTATCTAAACTTCACGATCAATGCTTCATGATACATATTTTTAGCATCTACTCTCACAAAATACACTCATGACTCGATGACACACTCTAGTTCTATGGTTCATTATTGAATGTTGAGGGGGCATATATAAATGAACATAATCTCACACACATCTGCTAGGGGAAATGTGACCCCTTCTCATCTGCACATATTACACATCACAACACACCATTACACTTGCACTACATTTACATATCTTGGTTACATTTACTCTTGTTAGCCTATACTACTTACATGTTGCACTTTTCTTACCATGCTAGCTAGATTCTAAGTATGTCATTATATTTTTTATATACACATGTGCATTCAATTTTTGTATTGAGGTGAATGTAATACCTTTTAAAATGTCATAGAAAATTCATGATGCTTGACACCACACTTTACTAGTCCCACCGAGGCTCCTTAGGGCATCTACCTTTGTTATTCTTGTACTCCACATATTATAGGTTCTATTATTACATTATTCATTACTTCTTGCTACTACCACTTAATTTTCACTTATTTATACACACTTTGACATAATAATTATCTTTCTAACATGTTAATGGGTGCTTCATGTGTAGTATTTTCCTTACAAGATCAATACAACCATGGTTATCCTGGCCCTCTTTGTTTGATATTGCTTGCTATTGTTTGTGGGCTATGCCCTATGTCTTTCTTGATCATTGTATGTTTTTTTACTTCAAACCTGATTGTATTGTAACCTTGTGCATAATGTCCCATGTATGAAACCTACTTTTCGTGGTCCATCTTGTCTTCCTAGTTGCTTGTCACATTGTATTCTATTGCATGTTAGATTTTTTTAATAACTCTTTTTGCTATCCTACTTTGTTTGCATGTGCCTTGGTTTCTACTAATCACATCTCCTACCCTCTATAGGTATCCACTTTCGAGATATGCATATCAATTTCTAAATCTTGTCCTTTGGACCACATTCTCCTACATCATCACATGCACCCAAAATGAGGTGGGCATTTATTAGGTGAAAAAATCACCCCTACAAAAGTTCAAAGCTTCATAACAACACAACACCTGTAAAAATTGGAAGAAGAGCACAATTACGAATGGACCTAGAACCATACTTGGGTCTAAAATATAGAGAAGACACTAGCACCCAGTCCTGGACAGTAGCGGTGGGAACTTGTGTCCCCCTTGGATGTTAGTGTCCTAGCAAAAATAGTCAATTTCTCATTTTAGCACAATTTATAATAATTTTCAAATCAGTTCTCCAATAGTAGGCACTTATCTCTAGTTACAGAATTCAGTCTATCAGTTACATTTTAGTTACAATCAGAACAATAAAAATAATCAGAACAAAAGGAATAAAAGGAACAAATCAAGGATGTACCATCTATAGTGGTTCTTATCAAGAAACGTCATGGAAGGAGAGAAAATCTATATCTCTCTCCCTAACACTCTTCTCTTGGTGTGAGATCACCCAAAACTCGCTCTTGGCATGATATTTCCCAAAAAAAATTGCTCTTGATGTGAGACCACCCCAAAACCCGATCATTGACATTCAAAATAAAAAAATCCAAGAAAATAAGAAAATTTTCTATCTCATAATCTCTTACATATCAGTCATGAGACTTTCCTTTACACACTATTTTCATACTTTTACACATGTTACTCGATTTTTCATATACGAACTTTAAATACTCTCTCACTCTTCTTTTCAGTCTATGCTTAATACACAACAAGAATCATCTCACATCAAGTAACCAAAAGCTCCAATATCACACTACTATGCATACACTTCACTCCTAGGCTCTACTTCCCTTTCCTAATACCTACTTCTCCATGCTTCACTTTGTGATCACTTCATGTTTCAATTTTCCATTCGATGCACTATCAACAACACGCTTCTCTATAGGATCATAAGGTACACATATTCTATCTACTTTATGCTATCGAGTATTCACTCAATAACATAAAGTAGGGGAAAATGTAGACATAAAATCTATGCACTTGGGTACATTTCTAGGTCCTAAAGTATACTAATGTATACATGATTCCTAAGAAATATAAATAGTGGTTGACTACTATTTTTGGCCTCTTTGCTTTATCTCTTGTCTTCTTTCTAGTCTTACACATCTTACATCCCTGCTGGAACTTAACTTATTTATCTTTTATGGCCTCGGACACTAGCGCCCATTTAGGACATTAGTGCCTGGGGCTCTTTTCCTTCCTAGGTGCTCCCGACCCTCTCTATCCCTTTCTAACTCTTTTAGGGCTCTTTTACTTATTAGGCATCTTTTAACACTTTAGGTTAGCCTTGCGATTGCTTAATTCTAAAATTCAAACAAGGGAATCATATATATATATATATATATATATATATATATATATATATATACTTAGTTACTTCTCCAAAACCAAGGGCCAAGCATGAACATTATCTACTATCACCTAAGCTTACATCCAAAGGCATAAGAGCATTACAAAGCATCTAGCTAGCACATCCATATAAGGTTTTCATCACTTTACATACAAAACACAAGAGGGAAAGTCTTTTATATTCAATCTCACACATTTTAGCCTACTATCATCGTGCAACTTCCATAAGGGAAACCTAGGGCATCATTACACACACTTTCACACGAACTACATGGAGTCGAAATGTAGTTCGTTCTTGATACTAAGTTCACTCTTTGGGTGATCATCATTCCAACTCCACATTTTGCATATTTTTATTAGATTTGATGTGGTTTGTGGACATGCACAGTAGAAAATTATTTTTTAGGCTACATGTACAATCAACGACATTGCAACAAGATAAAAGTAACCAAAGGAAACTAGTAGTGAAGATCCTCCTATACAGAAAAGGAAAGAACTTGAGCATCTGACTAGACACTAGCACTCAAATTAGTCACTAGCACCCGTGCTCTGTCTTCCCATGGGATATTCTTTCCATAACATTTCGAGTCTCGGTACCTCCAGGTGAGCCTTGAAAACACTTTGCTTCTACATTTTTAGTTATTCACCTTGCCCGATCATCTCCAAATTGTGTGAAACCAAATAAGTCACACTCTCTCTCCCTCTTGCTTAGGGTTTCATATTATTTCTTGCTTGTTTCTTGTCCATTTACTGTAATTTATCACTTGTATATCATACACTATAGTAGTCACTCTGAAATTAATATTTAATTTAATATATGTTAAATCAACTATAGAAGAAGCATCCATAGCATATGATGCACTTGTAATTAAACTCGGAGGAGTGAGAGCATTAACAGGTTGTATCACCTTCAAGATTGAGCATAAATTACTTGTAACTCGGTAGGAGATACGACTTTGTGTCATCCTCGAGGTTTCTATGGCGGCCAGGTAATAAATCTATTTCTTCTTGTACATGTAATCACTTGCAGAGGGAGGAAAAGGCGGAGGTAGATGTAGAGGGGCTGCAACTTCTCTTTCATTTCAAATAATTTTTCCCTCCTCTAGGGTTTTATCCTCTGACCTCATTGGTTGTCTGCGTTGGAGAAGGGGAAGGTGAAGGGGAAGGGGGAGGACAATCACTATGTATATACATTTTCATTAAATCTCAATTTATGGCTATCTATATTCCAACTTTAAGTTTTTATATTGTGAGATGTCGAAATAATTAGTTTCTTATCTCGTTGGCCAAAGGGTTACCTAAATTTAGTTAAACTGAGTCTTATGTAAGCAATTATTCAACAATTGCTTAATATGCATTATAATGAGACAATTTTTTTGTTTCATGACGATTGATATGCTTATGGATAGTATGAATGGTGTATTCAAGCCATTATGGTTCTATTTACAGGCCTAATATTTTTGTCGTTAGACAAATCGGTGCCAAAAATAATTAGGCCAAAGGCCATTATATGGAGGCCACTTAAATCATTGATGGGGTTTTGGATGTTAAAAAAAAAATCTAATTTTTTTGATTGCCTTCTAGGTTTTTTTCCTTTAAAGACAAGTTTCTCTATTAGCTGGTCGATTTATCTAAGAGTGAAATATTTGTGGAATTTTTAGTGAAATACCCTTTTAAATAGATATGGGATCTTGGAATACATTATGATTGTGTCATATGTTAAAAATGGTGTTCGAAAAATATTTAAATATTGTCAAATAAATGTATTTCTCGTGGATTGTTCTCTCTTAAAAGTTTACCAACATATGACAAATTGGAAACTCTACAAAAAGGTATATTCATGCATCACACTCATGGAAAATGTGGAAAAATATGAATCATAGAAATTTAAGAATAATATTTACTCTTCATTAATACTTCACAATTCTTTATTTTTTGTAAAATCAAGCAAATCATTGTTTATTATTAACTACCTTTAAATACACTTTTATGACATAATATTGCTTTGTAGAATCCAAATTGTTAAGAATACTACTATTATTATTAACATATTTTCATAAATTCATTCATGATCTATATCATTAAGTGTGTTCTTTTTGTGCATTATTTATTTTACACTAATAAATATTTTTGTATTCGCCTACCACAAGCACTCATGGATGATGTTGCTCTGCATAAATAATTATTTTTCTACATATAAATCCATTGTCACAAATGAATGAATCAATCCATAGTAGCTACTATTATTTGTTTACAATAAAATTGAATTTAGATTTTTATTTAATAAAGTACATATTAAGTACAATTATTAGCAATGTAATACTTTTAATAAATCCTTCTATATGCCTATCGGCCTCACAAACACCTATACATGCTTTTGTTAGTGTTATGAAAGTTGTCGTAATAATTCTCATAATGATCTAGAGGTGAGACTAATTTTTGGAGATCGTTGTTATAAGATTTGGTCCTATGAATATAATATCTCTCACTACGTCTTGTAATAGAAAAATCAATGCATTATTGTTGATTGTTATTATTTCAAATCAAAGTATTTTGTATGTTTAAATTTTGAAAGTTCTACCAAATCTCACATTTTGTATAGAAAACTTCTAAGCATCAATTGTTTCCTACTCACATAGTTCTCGGATCTGGTCTATTTGTTTGATTCACGTTCTACAATGATTTACACCCTACATGCATTGTCTATAGTTATCGGTGTTACCGTAGGCATTGGATCATGCATTAGAGTCATTTTGGTTGGCTTATCAATTTACATTGCATTTTCTTCAAATCGTAACATTTGCATCTACATTGAACTTCGCAATAACAACCTGCATTGGCTTTGATTTTGTCTCCATTCACTATCTCGCTAAATTGGACAATTGGAGAATTTAATTCTGCTAAACTTTTGACCAAAATTAATGGTCAAGCGATCAAATCACAACTAGTAATTTGTAAGTAGTGGTGTAATGAGGAGTGTTATATTGGTCGTGTATTTTACCCTTGGAATAGTAAATTGTAGATAATGGTATAATGAGTGCTATATTGGTCATGTATTTTAGCCTTCAAATAAGGTCAAGATTAATAGTGCGTCTAAATAATGTAAGGGTCGCACTTTTGTCAATATAGTTGTTGTCAAGTCATCATAAATGTTTGAAAAATTCAACTATTGTTTCATTTGAGATTTTTTTCCCAAATTTGAACACGATATTTGGCGTGTATATTAGAATTGAGGGGGTGGGGGTATTTTCTATTCAAATGGAATGTAATTAAGTTTAATGGACCAATCATTAAAGTAAGCAACCAAGATAAATGGAAGGTGGAGGAAAGAGGATAATCAATTTCCTTTCATGAATCGCTAGTAATATGGTTGAGAAATAAAATTAGTAACAAACAAATATATCAAAGTGACTAAAATCGAGATTGGTAAACCAATGACAGAGATAACATCTATGTGAATTGAAATCATAGTGGTAGTGATTCAAAATGGTGGCTATATAAAGACAAACAAGAACATATTCCTTGTCATTTCCTTAATTTGTAATTTTTTTGTGATTTGTAAAATAGAACTTTTAATGTATCGAAGGACCCTTAGTCTATTGGTGATTTTGTTAGGCTTTCAAAGAGCCCACCGGGAATTATGTTTTGCTTAAGTCTGAGATACCGTAGATACGACACGGAGAGTCAAAATAGTTGAGGCCAAGATTGTGCCATAGGTTACTTTAATGATGTGGATGCCCCTTATTTATAACATCTTAAGATGAAGGTGATCACTAGTTTAGTTGTACACTTACTCATAATTGTAAATCTGTTATATGCTTCCTCCGAAGCATGAGCTAAGATGCTTGACAATCTATGTAATCTAGTGCCCCAATGAGTGCACTACTCATTAAAAAAGGAAACTTGTAATGTGAATATGGATTTTCTACATTTTACCATGATGTAAAAACAACACAAATTTTAAAAAAATATTGAAGCATCATGTGTACTTGACCCGCCCGCACGGACACTTTGGGAACTACACCAAAATGCAACTAAACATTTGGGTAAATTAAAATAATACTAACACTTTGCTTATCGTTTCCCATTAATAAATATTTTATATTAATTTATATGTTTCCCCAAAATAAAATAATTACTAGCCCAAAGCCAACTTAAGTTATTTATTTCTATTCGAGTTTACTAGGGTCACCTATAATAAGTCTACACCCCTTTCACTCCAATTAGTTTCCCCCTTTTAATTAATTTGCCTACACAACACCTTTTAAATTTATTTCCCATTCCCATAAAAATACCCATGACTTAAAGTGTGTAGGGTTAAATGTGAGCCCTAGGATAGATATAATCTTACCCTAAAGTTGCACTAAACATCCTTATGTTCTTTTCTTTTCTTTCCTCTTCTCAATTTGTTTTGTTTTGTCATTTGCAGATTGTTTGGAGAGCTATGAAGCTTGGTTTCATGGAGTTAGTGGATAATATCTTTATTGTCTACTTATTATTATTATTTTTGTGAAAGTTTCTTCCAGGATATATTCTCTGGTCGGGTAATAGTTGAATACCCATATATATATCACACACGACAAATATCTAAGATTATTTTATTTAAAACAAAGTGTTGTTTGAAAACACCGAGTACCAAAGAAATCGCAGTCCTTTATTTTACTACGGTGTGGGGGGGTGGGGGTTGAAATGTGGAGCGGCTATGGTGTAAAGGGCGGATGGCTGCGTGGAGAATGGAGTGAAGGGAAGGGAGAAGGGGTAGGCATGAGGGGCTATGGATATGTGTTTTGTTGTGGTGCGTGGGATTTTGGGGAGGGGTTCTACCCTCCCCATATACTTTCTTTTTGTTGAACTTTTAAACCTACATGTTTCACCACATTTTTTTCAATGAAATATGATTTGAATTTATTTAAAGTATAATATTATATATTATGTTACACACACACACACATAAAATATATTTATATTATAATATATAAAATATTCTATATTTATATTAGGATATATCAAATATAATACATTTTTATTACAATATATAGAGCAAATATATATAATAATATAAATACTAATTAATCATTGTATGATATATAACTAGATTAATACATAAATTGATATGTAAATATGTATAATTTTACATAGTTCAATATTGTAAGACAACTCTAATATATATATATATATATATATATATATATATATATAATTTATATATATAATTACTTCACATATAATGTTAAAGAAAACTATCCCAAGTTGTAAATTAATAAAACATGTTTAGACTATGTTGTGAAGTACGAAATTCACTACCCCTTTCCAATATATCCATATTAAGATGAATTTCTTGATTATGTGTTAAAAGGGATTGTAGACAAAATAAATCAACTAAGAGAAGAGATTTGGAATGTATCTAAAAATTAGCAAGAAGGAGACATGCTCAAAAATGAGTTTTTAATAAAAATCAAATCTTTAAGTTTCTCATGGAAAAGAGCAAACTACTTTCATTCCATTCCAAAGATCAATCCTCAAGCACCAAGTTAGGAATAGATTTATTTTCCAATGTTCTTGCTAAATAAATATTTCATATTTTCAACATGAAATATATTCACCAAAATAATATCCTTTTTTTTTTTGCTATTGACATTACATTTTACCACCTTTTTTCGAAAAACATATTTCTAATATTAAAACTTTCCTTTCAAAATGGAATTCCAAATCACTTTCATATTAAAGGAAATCATCTCTTGTTTTTACAAGATTTTTTTTTTTTTCCAAAGAGTTTTAACTCTCAAACACAACATGTTTTCCAAATACTTAAGATATACAAAGAAATCATTAAAAGACTTCACTTCAAGATTGAAAGGAAGTTACACATACAAATATGACACTAGATTACAAACAACCCTAAATCACAAAGTGGGAACTTAACAAGATAAAGAAAATCTTCCATACGGTTACAAGGAGAGTAATGTTCACTAAAAATGGGAGAAAATAATAAACAACCATGGTGACAAGAACCTCCAAACATATTTCAAATTTTGAGCTCCATCCTTGAGTGCTTTTCCAAGAGACAAATACCAAGAGAAAGGCTTGTTTTACCACCCAACCTATAGGCATCATTACATGCCTTTCCAAATGTTGGAATACATGTTAGCCTCCCCCAATCCCATGGGAGAGAGAGCTAGCTTCCACAATTGTGCACAAGATATAGGGAGACATAACAACATTATCTTCACATACAAGACAAGTCCATGCACTAAGAAAAACATAAAATTTTGTAAACAAGGAAAGGAGGAGAAAACCATATTCATCCTCTAAAATGGGGAAGAGAAGATGAGATATCCAAAGGTTCCAAAAGTGTGGTCCAACCATAGGATGCACACAAACAATTTCTTCACAACCTCCTTATTCCTCAAAGATAAAAAGAACCTTATGAACCACCTTCCCCAACTCAAACCATATGAGGGGAGTAAAAATAACCTACATGGCTTTCACATCAAGCAATGAGGTGTGAGAGGGAAAATCCCTCTCTCTTCCCCCATAAAATCTAAAATCCATCAAGCCATATGATGGATGGAGAAAATAAAACATAAAAATATACTCAAGCAACAAACACACATGAAAAAAACACAGATTTCAAATACAAGAAAGGCTAAGATCTAGTTTACCATAAAACATAAAATGAGCTCAAAGAGCCTACCTCCAAAATCTCTCCAACACTCTAAGATTTTCCCACTTCCTTATCCAAGAAAACTCTAGCTTCAAAAGACTCTAAGCACCAAGAAAAAGCTAAAAAAGTTCTCTTTCTCCCCCATGAGGGAGAATTTGAAGAGAAGCCAATAAATTCCATCACCAATGAGGGGGTGACATGTGTCACCCTCTCTTCCCTCCAAGTCAAATATTCCAAAAATAAAAAAGAAGAAAAGATAAATTCACTTTAAATATTCTTCTCCCAAATTGCCCAAAATGAAATTAAAACAATTTTGTGCAAATTTTTACAAAACACACATACCAATCCATATTACATGGATGGTGACAAAAGAGAGGAAAAATAGGAGGGAAACTCTCTCTATGACTTGAAATTAAGCTCCCCTACCTATTAGGTAGGGTCCAAGGGCTTATTTTCATGCTAAGTGAACTCCCAAAACAAAAAGGGGTCACTCAAAATGCCAAAAATAAATCAATTTCAGGTTTGACACATTTGGAAACAAGTGTAGAGGATGTGGGGACCACTCAAGGGTTCACATGTGGCCCTAATACTCTCTAATTAATCCAAACTTACCCAAATAAATGTTTTAATGAAAGTGGGGACCATTGAGTCCCCAAACCTAATTTACTTAAAAAAATAAACAACCAAAACATAATTAATTTTACATGACCTACAAGATTACAAATAAGGGTCACTTATGGTACCCAAATAATACAAACACACACCAAGGCCTCATATAGTTAACATGGTTAGGATTTAGCTCCATGGGCCGCTTGTGCAAAATTTGCGTAGTATGCCACGAAACCCACGTTCTCCTCTAACCTATCACCTACACACTCAATGCACACATTAAACGTACCAGTCCAATACACTATAAATAAAATAATCAATAAAGAATTAATGAAATCTATGATATAATAACATCATCATGGAATTGTAAATGTGAAAAACATGCACAATTACACCAAATTCACCATGAGTTAGCTATAAAGATAAATATAAACGACATACATTCGTGCTGTCATATGTTCTCGTCAATAATCAAATAATCCATAAAATCAAGACATGTGACTAAACTAAGTATCCAACATATATCGGTTAGGTCAAAATAACATCACAATAAGTTAGTATCCACAACATCTAATGAAAGGTGTTAACATACTAATCAAGTAAAATTGGCACTACATGGCCAAATCACAATACATGTCAAAGAAGATCAAATATCATAACATACTGTCCAAAATATATCAAATCCTTGTCAAATCATGTCTATAAATAAAGAAGTCAACAGATAATTGAAGCTATAAAAATGTGGGCACTACACCCCCTCTCCTTAAATTAGACTTCCTCCTAGAAGTCACTTTGAAAGAGATACGAGATATCTAGCCCTCATGGTGTAACATCTTCCTAGGTAGTTGTTGTTTCATCATATCCATCCCACTTTGCACTCTAACCTAGTCCAAGTCTCAACCCCGAAGGGCCAACCTACGGTGCTTCAAGTATACATACGAGATCTAACCTCCATCGTCCTCTATCCTCTACCCGTCTTGCCGAAAATCCAAAACATGAGAGACATCGTGTACATAGCCACATAGTACGAGACATGAAATACATCGTGGGCCCATGCAAGGTGTGGTGGCAAAGCTAAGAAATACACAACTAGACCGATGACATATAAAACATAATAAATTTTACATGACCTACAACATTACGAATAAGGGTCACTCATAGTGCCCAAATAATATAAACATACACCAATGCCTCATTCAGTTCACATGGTTAGGAATTATCCTGTGGGCCGTTTGTGCACAATTTGCGTAGCCACCATGAAACCCACCTTCTCCTATGATATGTCACCTGCACACTCAATGTACACATCAAACTCACTTGTCAAATACATTGTAAATCAACTACTCAATAAGTGATTAATGAAATCTATGATATCATAACATCATCATGGAATCGTAAATGTGAAAGCATGTGCAATTACACCAAATTCACCATGAGTTAGCCATAAAGATAAATATAAATGAAATACATCCATGCTATCATATTTTCTCATCAATAATTGAATAATCCATAAATCCAAGACATGTGACTAAACTAAGTATCCAACATATATCAATTAGGTCCAAATAACATCGCAATAAGTTAGTATCCGCAACATCTAATGAAAGGTGTCAACATACTAATCAAGTAAAATTGGCGCTACGCGCCCAAATCACCATACATGTCCAAGAAGATCAAATATCATAACATACTATCCAAAATATATCAAATCCTGTGTTAAATCATGTCTATGAATGCGAAGTCAACAGATAAGCGAGGCTATAAAATGTGGGTCCTACATCCCCTCTCTTAAAATTAGACTTCCTCTTGGAAGTCACTTTGAAAGATATAGGGATATCTATCCCTCAATGGTATAACATCCTCCAAGTAGTTTGTTGCTCATCATATTTCTCCCATTGCACTCTAACTTGGTCCAAGTCTTGACCTGAAGGGCCAACCCTCGTGCTCCAGGTATACATACGGGCTCCAACCTCCACTTTCCTCCGTCCTCTACCTATAATGCCGACCAATCCAAAACATGAGAGACATTAGGTACATATATACATAGTACAGAAACATGAAATACATCATCGGCCCATGTAAGGAATGGTGGAAAAGCTAGGAAATAGGTAAGCTGGACCGATGACATCTAAAATATAAAAAGTCCCCACAAAACGACGTGATAGCTTAAAACCCTTCCCATAACAAATTAGTATCTTATGTGGATGAACTCTCAAGAAGACTTTGTCACCATTGAGAAGTGATGATCAATCCTCTCAATGTCTACATACGCCTTCTTTCATGATCTAGCTTTCCTTTCAAGACGTTGCCTGATAAGAACAACTTGCTGCTCTAAGTCCTGTAGGTAAGTGGGTCCAAGAATAATCCCATCATCTAGCCTGTCCCAACTTAGAGGTGTCTTGCAAGGTCGACCATACAAATCCTAGTAGGGAGCCATACCAATGGAACTGTGATAGCTATTGTTGTAGGAAATCTCAAATAAATTTAGGTAAGCTTCCCACTTCTTCTTCTCGTCTATCACATCACATACATCCTCAACATATCCTCTAGTACCTGATTAACCCTCTCTATCTATCCATCTATCTTTGGATGGTATGCTGAGCTAAAATTAATCTGTGTACCCAGAGTGGCCTGAAAGGAAGTCTAGAAAATTGATGTGTAAATGGTATCCCTGTCATTGATGATGGTCTTCAGAATCTCGTGAAATCTAACAATGTCCTCCATAAATACTTTGGCGATGGCCTGTGCATTATAGGTGACCTTGGTTGGTGAGAAATGCGTAACCTTGGTCAACTTATCCATAGTGACCATAATGACATCATGATGATAAGAAGACATAAGGAGTCCTACTATGAAATCCATGGAGATCACATCCCATTTCCACTTGGTAATATCATGAGGATGTAAAAGTCCTGCGGGATGAGAATGCTCTTCCTTGACCCTCTGGTACTCAAGGAAACATGCTACAAAATTTTCTATGTCTCGTCGAAGACAAGACTAATAATATAACTCTCTCGATCAACATGCATTTTCTTTACTCCCATATGTGCTGCATATGGGGCTTGATGAGCCTCTATAAGGATGAATCTACACAGATCAATTGTATTAGGCATATACATGTGCCTATGAAACCAAAGTAAACCATCCACCTCTAAAATGCACCCTAAATATATACCCTCTAAAAACCCCGTGATTCAAGCATTTGTTTAGAACCCTCATAAAACCTATCCTCTGGAAGATGTTGAAGAATCCTTCCTCTCAAGTGTGATTGCAGTGTCAATGATGAAAACACATGTCATCGTCTACTAAGTGCATCTGTAACAACATTTTCCTTTACTTTGATATACTGCACCTCCATGTCATACTCACATAGGAACTCCATCCAACACCACTAGCGAGAGTTGAGGTTTGGATATGAAAAGATATATTGTAAGCTACAATGATTTTCCTCAAAATGAAGGGTTTACCCAAAAGGAAATGGCATCAATGCACAAGAGCATGAAAAATTGCTGCAAGCTCCAAGTCATGAGTAGGATAGTTAAGTTCATAATCTTTGAGCTTACGTGACTCGAATGTAATAACCCGATGCTCTTGCATAAGAACTACTCCCAAAACCTCTAGTGACGGATCATTACAAAAAAATCCTCTGTAGGGTCCAAAACTACAAAGATAGGTGCCATGGTTAACCTTTCCTTACAAAACTTGAAGGCATACTCAAACTTCTCGACCAATAAAATTTCTTCCCCTTTCTTTGAAGGGAAGTAATAGGGTGAGCAATCTGGAAAAGTCCTAAACAAACCTGCGGTAGTAATCTACTAAACCCATAAAACTCCTCACCTCGGTGGTGATGTGGGTGTTGGCCAATCAATAATAGCCTGTATCTTAAAGGGATCTACTGAGATACCCTCTCCTGAGATGATGTGTCCCAAGTATTGAATCTCTGTCTAAAAGAAGATGCATTTTTCCAAGTTCCCAAACAACTTCTGCTCTCTCAAAATATGTAGTACCTATATCAAATACTCCTCGTGTTCCTCCTCAGAACGAGATTATATCAACATATCATCTAGGAAAACTAAGACAAAGTGATCTAGAAAGTTCCTAAATACTCCATTCATGAGGCTCATGAAGACAGCTGGGGCATTGGTCAAACTAAAAGGGATAATGTGAACTCATAATGCCCATAACGTGTGCGGAATGCTATCTTATGAATGTCTCGCATTTGGTATGCACAACCGATGATATCCTGACTTGAGATCAATTTTGGAGAACACTCTCACTCCTCGCATCTAATCAAACAAGTCATCAATCCTAGGGAGTGGATAACAGTTCTTTATTGTGACTTTTTGATCTGTCTGAAAGTCTACTGAAAGCTTGAGAGAACCATCCCTTTTCTTCACAAATATGAGTGATGCTCCTAAGGAGATACACTAGGGTGAATGAGACCCTTCTCCAAAAAATCCTCTAACTGTATCTTGAGCTCATGAAGATCTGGATTCGTTATCCGATAGGGTGCCCTAGAAACTAGTACTAATCCTGACACTAAATCAATGGTGAAATCCTCCTCTTTGCGGGGTGGTAACCCTGGAAGCTCTCCTAGAGACACATATGCATACTCCCTCAAAACTGTATGATCATCTAAGGGTGAATGCTATGGAGTGCTCTCTAACCGATCACTAATGGTTATAGAAAACAACTGACAACCTTTACCCATGCTCGATTGAGTTGCTTAGCTGAAATCATGTGCAAAGAGATAGGCCTCTGCATCCCTGATATCACAACTGCACTCCCAAGATCATCCTGACACTAAATGACCTTATTTCTGTAATCCACCTTGGCTCGATGGGCCTCGAGCCAATCCATACCCAAAACAACTTGATAGGATCCTAGAGGTATAACTCGGAGGTCAAGTGTAGTGGAGAAGAATCTTAAATATAGTACACAACTCTCCATATGAGTCCACGACGAGTTTGGCTCTAGAGGCCAACTCAACCTACCAACTGTCTGGCTTCCTAGCCACCACTAGCCCACACTGGTCCACTACGAAGGAGATATAAAAGAATCTAAAGCACCTAAATCAAAGAGTACTAAGATAGAAATACCCTTGATAGTACCTATCGTCTCAATAATTGTGGCACGATACTCGACTTGACGGGTTGTCGACCACTGCGCATACACACAATGGGCACATCCTACATCACCCATTATCTGCTTGGATCTAGGAGCTCTCTGCATATCCATGGTAGTAGGTTTGTGCGGACACATATGCACATAGTGATCAAGAGACCCACAAATAAAACATCCTCCTGTGTCCCTCTGAGATGGGGTACCTCCTGTACTCGACTGTGAACTGATCTTACCGAAAAAACCCTAGTTAATTGCTATATGCGGGTTGGTTGTACCTACTGAGTACACTATCTCCTATCCTGGCTCCACCAAAACCTCCTCTAGTAACACTCTATGTAAGCTCAGAGTATTTTTAGCTCTCTGTTGCTGGTGGTCCTAATGTTGTGTCTACTATCGTGAATGTGGTGGAGCTCTCAACACTCTCTGGAAGAGGCCGAAATCCTCCTCAGGGGTGGTGCTTTAGTGTACCACTATAACCTCCGAATATGAAAGGCATATATCTTCTCCCGAAATTTTCTCTTATTCCTATCTCGATAATCCTATGTCATGGTCTGTTATCCTCAAATAAGTATTCCTTCTCAATGGCCTTCTCAAGTGTAGGAGGAGATAAAATCATAATCTGCTCATGCTATGTCTCGCATTCAGCCCCTGAATAAACTCATTAACCTATAACTTCTCATATTTTAGGTAGTCCATATACTGGAAGCGATCTAGGAACCTTCTCTCATACTGTGTGCCACTATGCTGGAGCCACATCACAAGTCATGAAAATCAGCAATCCTCTTTTGCACGAAATGCTCGACATGTAACAAGCCCCGAAATGCTCTTCAAATAGCTCCCAGGTCAATGTGTCTTGAGTCAAATGTATCTTCCTCTCCTCATTCCTCCATGAAACACATGTTGTGTCTTGGAGGAGGAGTATGGAGAACTGGATTTGACATTTCTCTCGTAAAAGTGCAAGAAAAATTAGCTATCAAGAGTAAGGAGACATGAATTAACCCCAAATCCATCTTTAGAGTTGGTGTATGTAGGTTTTTCAAGGCAAAGAAGATCCCTAATCACGCTATTTGTTTCACGATCCTGACACTACGGTCTAACAGGTGAATGTGGTCATCTATCCCCAAATGGTCCCTTAAGTCTCGTGAGAATGATTACAAAGGTACGAGGCCACCTTGTCACGGTGAATGGAAAGGATATGTGACCTCTCCCGCCTCGGGATATCATGCTCTAGTGGCTTCGAGTGTGCATCCTCACCTATCGGCTACTCGTCTCCTGATTGAATAACCTCCTCTCTCATCTTTTGCGGTGGTGGGAGGCACTACTGCACAACACCTATCAATTGCTAAAGAGCCTCTAAGATTCGAGGTCCGAACTCAGTGCCTGCGACTCGGGCATAGGTGAACTACATCCCAAATCCCTAACCAATCGTCGTCTCACGGGTGTCATACTATGTACAAGGTAAGAAAAAGGATTATTAAATTATAAACGGTTGTGGAAATGTGTTTTAATTATTTTTGTTAATGTTATTAAAATATTAATTAAATATTAAATGGTTTACCCGTAGTTTCGTGGTGTGCGAACCATCTCTTTGATACCAAATGTAGTGCCCTGCCTCGGGACACCGGAACCACACCAAAATACAACTAATTATTTGGGTAATTTTTTAAAAAGTGAACGATTAATACTAACACTTTGCTTACCGTTCCCATTAATAATTATTTTATATGTTTACCCAAAATAAAATAATCACTAGCCCAAAGCCAACTTAAATTATTTATTTCTATTAAGTTTACTAGGGTCACCTTAAATAAGTCTACACCCCTTTCACTTCAATTAGTTTTCCCTTTTTAGTTAATTTGTCTAAACAACACCTTTGAACTTTAATTCCCACTCCCATAAAAATACCCATGACTTAAAGTGTGTAGGGTTAAATGTGAGCCCTAGGATAGATCTAATTTTGGCCCTTGATTTGAATATGTCCCTAAAGTTTCCCTAAACATTCTTATGTTCTTTTCTTTTCTTTTCTCTTCTCATTTTATTTTGTTTTGTCATTTGTAGGTTGTTTGGAGAGCTATGGAGCTTGGTTTCATGGAGTAAATGGATAATATGATTATTGTCTCCTTATTATTATTATTTTTGTGAAAGTTTCTTCCGGATATAATCTCTGGTTGGGTAATGGATGAATACCCAAATATACATACATACATACATACATGTAGATGTGTGTGTGTGTGTGTGTGTGTGTGTGTGTGTGTGTGTGTGTGTGTGTGTGTGTGTGTGTGTGTGTGTGTGAAGGAAATCTACCCGAAGCAAACACACATAGACACACATACAAATACACGGGATTATTATATTTAAAACAAAATTATGTTTGAAAACATGAGTACCAAAGAAATCACACAGTCCTTTATTTTATTACAATGTGGTGGATCAACTATGGTGTAAAGGGAGGATGGATGTATGGATAATGGAGTGATGGGAAGGTGTAAACACCTATAATTAAACCCAAGCAATTTAAATACTTAAATTCCCTAATTATCCCCTTTCTCACAAATCAACGACATATATCGTCAAAAGCACTCATTTTCCCTCATATCATCATTAATTAATTACACTAAGCTAATTAATTAAGTTTCCTATCTAACAAATACCCTAATTAACAACCTTCCATTAATAAATCACCCTTCTACCTATACTAATTAATTATTATTAATTAATTAGCTTTCCTTCCATTTAAATAGTAAATCAATATTTAATTGATTTAATCCCCTTTTAATAGCCTAAATCGTACTAATATTCCTCTAATTATCTTCTATAAGCTTACACCTACCTATTAATTAATCACCTTTGATTAATTAAAATACCCCCAACTCCCATGACTTGCTAAACATGTATTAAACCCTTCTAAAGTAAGGTTACCTTTAATAAAGCAACCTTATCCATTCCTAATCATGTTTTACCTTTATCCCACATTCATGAGAATGTGTTGAATCCTTTATCCTTTGGGCTATATAAAGAGCCCTCCACCTACCTTTTTACTTACACCTAAACTCCTTAGAGAGCAAATGCAAAGCATATAACAAAGAGACTAAGAGCTTGCACCTTGCCCTTTTGAGAGTTCATCATCTTGAAGAGTTAAGCCTCTTTCTTAAAGTGCTTGGGTCATATGGGAGGTGTCAAAAGGGTCTTGTAGCCCAACTTTGATTAGCCCCATTCCTAGGTTCTTGGAACATTAAGGACAACTATTTTGATAGCCGTGGAGCTTACTTAGGTCCATTCATTTATTTTTGTTAGAGAATAGAGGAGTTTAGATATTTAACATTGTTAGTTTCAAAGTTTGTATTTATGAATGCTAAAGATCTAACCCTTGTTTAATTCTTATCATGATGGTGTTTATGATTTGTTTTAGCTAAATTGTAGAACTATTTTAGGTGGTAGTTATTGCTTCATTTGATTTAGCATTAAGAAAAGTATACATGCACACATTTGGCATGCCGGTGGGACTTACTCCATTGTCCTTTGCACTTAATTTCAAGTTTTTGTAGTTAAGTTTTATTTTTGGTTACTAACCCTCTTTTACACATGTTGATCTAACTTGTTTTGTTGAGTTTGCATGTGTTGAATATTCCTTGTAGGTATGAAGGAGGTGAAGTGCTGTCAAAATTGGAATTGATGGGAAAATTTCAAGATTTCATCATGTTTTCATTTTTAGAGCTTACTTTTTCAACATTTTACATGCTAGTTTTTCAATTTCTTGAAAATTTTCAATTCTTGAGCATGTAGGTTAGTGTTTGATAGTGCTGAGTCTTCTATTTACATATTAATGTGGTGGGTTACTGTCAAAATTTAATCTTGGTGAGAAAATTTCAAGATTTCATCATGTTTTTATTTTTAGAGCTTACTTTTTCAACATTTTACATGCTAGTTTTGTCAATTTCTTGAAAAATTTCAATTCTTGAGCATGTAGGTTAGTGTTTGATAGTGATTAGTCTTCTATTTACATATTAATGTGGTGGGTTGCTGTCAAAATTTAATCTTGGTGAGAAAATTTCAAGATTTCATCATGTTTTCATTTTTAGAGCTTACTTTTTCATCATTCTACATGCTAGTTTTGTCAATTTCTTGAAAATCTTAAATTCTTGAGCATGTATGTTAATGTTTGATAGCATTGAGTCTTCTATTCATATATTAATGTGATGGGTTGTTGTCAAAATTAAATCTTGGTTGGAAAAATTTACCCATTTTGCAGATTAAGGGATGTTTTTTTGACATTTTTTGAGTGCATGTCAAGTGCATACCCATGAGCATAAGAGCATATGCGTAACCCATCTTCCGAAGGCCATAAATTTTTCTCCCGAACTCGAAATGAATCCATTTTTTTTTGCGTTGGAAAGGTATTGAAGTTAAATATGCAATGAAAACATAAATTTGGGATTTATACTTACAGAAGTTGTAGGTTTTTTTTTTATTTTAAAACTGGTCATTTTCTAACATGTCTAATGTTTTGATGAATGTTGTATTTCCATGCTTACTCGATTTAGAAAAAAGCGCGTGTATGCTATTCTCTTGCACCTTTTAGTGATCTTGAGAATTAAAAACAACTTTGATCTCTATCTTGTTAACATTGGGATTAAACTTGGAAACTTGATTATTCATTTTGCTTAAGGGAATGAACCTTTTACAAAGCATTTTTCAATGGTCCTTTGATTTGAAGTTTTCATTTCTATATAGTCGGGCTAAAGTTTGTGTATGATCTTATCTTGCACCTTAGGGTGATCTTGAGAATCAAAAGCAACTTTATTCTTCATTTTATAACATTTGGTAAATTGGAAACTTCATCTTTCACTTTTGGTTTAAGGGAATGAACATTTATCAAGAATTTTGTATGGTTCATTGATTGAAAATATTTTCTTTACTTTTAGTTAGATTATTTGTTGTGTATTCTCTTCTCTTGCATCCTTGGATGATCTTGAGAATCAAAACAACTTTTAATCTTCTTTTAAATAATGTGATTTTCTTGGAGAACAACTAACGCTTGAGTGCAGGACCTAAAAATTCTTGTCAAAGAAAGGAGGAATCAAAACGAAATAAAAACTACTAATACAGCTTGTTATACGGAGTTGCCAAAAGGTGTTCAAGCAAACCACACCTAATTAAACAAGATAAAAAGAACAACATATTCAAAACACTCATTGTATTGCAGGTTTCGAGAAAAGGGGATGTCCCTCTCCGCTCAATCGGAACATAACCCCTTTGACATAACGCCTTAATCTACAACAATGGGGGTGGTTCCAGGAACCCCAAAGTAGTCCACGCAAGAGGGAACCTTGTGAAAAAAATGGGAAGTGCTCCGCACTACCTACTTGACTAGTGATTCCTTTGTGAGATAGAGTTACAGTTGTCCGTTGTGGTGACCCCAGTGATAGTACACGTAGACGCACTAGTTGCCTACTATTCTTGAAGGGGGTAAAGTAAAGTCGAGATACTCCCAAACTAGTCAGTGTGACTTTTTGGTAAATCGCGCTCGCTCGTGGCAACTTTGTAACACCTAGGGTGAGAGAACCACCTAGGAGAATATATTTTGGCCAGGAGCCCACTTTGACCATTTTAAAACAGTGTTGAGTTGTGAACCTTCTTTTTGAGAAACGTGTGACGTATTACTTTTTCCTAGTTTTTACTTTCCTTAGGGCGAGGCGAAACTCTGCCAAAGTGAGGCTAACATTTTTCATCTTTTTTTGATTTACTTCCTTCACATTCTTTTGACACTTTGTTGAGCAAAAGAAGGGTGACTACCTTTGTGTTACCAATCGACTGTTTCTCTCACTTTTATGTCCGTTTACGCCCATCCATGTTTGCGGCTAGGTTAGTTAAACGTCTAAAGTGTGCGGAGGCATTTTCACGTCATTGGTAGCCATTTTGATCTTGATACCCATGTCAAGGTCGTCATTGTAGTTAGGCGTGGTTCATCACTGCAGAATTCCTTAGAAGAGTTAGCTTGTTTGTATCGTATCACTACAATTTCAATATTTATGTCTTGTTTCTTGTAAAATCAACATAAATACCTATATTGTATGGTTATGTTGCACACATTTTAAACTATTCCTAGCTATACTTTGAGATTTTTAGTTCGGTTCTATTATTACCTCGATTTCAAAGAGTGCTAGGTGTTACTATTTGTGCGTGTTATATCAATAACACCTCGATATCAATACTTCACTTTCTCGCAAAGTGGGTTAACATATCTTGGTGATATTGTTGTGTCATTCGCAAATTGTAATTGGCACTTTTTGAGATATAGGTCTTAATCAAGTTTGAGCTCACTCATTGTATATCTTGATTGGGAGATCACATTGACTTCTTGTTTTTACTTACGTTTTGTTCATTTCCTTGAACTTGGCATAAGTGAAAACATCTTGTTGATCATCTTTGCATCGCATTTTCATATGGTGTATTTCCTTGTTGATTGGCTTTGGGTTTCACACTCGCATGATTGTTCCTTGTGATTATTCATTCAGAAAACTTATTTTCTAGGACAATCCCTTTTTATCTCATCGATATTACGTCGTCACGATGTCTATTTTCCTTAGACCTTCTTCAAAAAATCACGCACGCATCCCCATACTTACACAATGTCTAGTTGGTTGTCCTTATGCTACCCAAATTGACATGTCACTTCCTTCCCTTTGAAGGAGTTCCATCACACTATCTAGATCTAGACATTTGTGCTTAAAACAATGCCAAAAATGACTAACTATCGTGTGCGGTTCCCCATACTTACAAAAATATAGAACCTAGGTTCAACAATTCAAATCATAGGATTCCCATCACAACTAAACCTCATTTGGTTCTTCGTGCTAGAGAGCCCATACGGGTAACTCGTTCCCCACCTTCATCTCATAGTTAGTGGTATGATTTAGACACGTCTAATCCAAATTATTATTTGAGTTCCCCCACTCTTCTTCTAATTCTAATCCAAACATTTCCTCTTCTTCTGAGGATTCCAATCCAAATATTTCCTCTGACTCTTCTGAGGATTCCAATCCAAATATGTCCTCTGACTCTTTTGAGGATTCAGATCCAAACTACTATTCGATTCATCTAATTTGACTCCTAAGTCATCTAATGCGACTCTTATGTCGCGGTCCTCCCTTTCTTCAGGACCCCTTTTATCAGTCACCCCAACGACATCTTCTTCCTTTGAAGATACACGCGACTCCAAATCCCTCCAATCAGAAGTATAATACAATTCGTAAGTCAGGGGTCCTCTCTTTCTTCATGTGGACCCTTTTCATCATTCATCTAATGCGATGCTTGAATCACAGTCCTCCCCTTCTTTGCATGACCTTCTTCATAAATCACCCCCATGGAATATTCCTTCTTTGAAGATTTGTGTGACTCAAATTCCTTCAAAACAAACATCTAACTTGACCCATGCGTCACAATCTACAGACTTTGGACTTAATCCTACTATTTTACATACGACATACCATTGTATAGGTAGGTCCACACCACCTTCTTCTACTCCTGAGACATCTAGCTACACATATTCTTCATCCCCCACACCATCTTCTTCTATCAATAATCATCAAACATCTTCTAAGCCTTCCACACCAAGTGAACCTATTTCTTCCAATAAACCCCTAGGGATCGATCAACAACTCATACCGATTGATCTCTTTCAGAATGAAGAAACAATCAGGGCATTTATAGGGGCATATGAAGATATTCCTTTAGTAGATTACAAAAAGGGATTCTCTTTAGACTTTGATGCATCTGCATATTGTGAGGAAAAGGTTGATTCCTTTGATCAAGAAATGGAGGAAGAGCCTCAGATCATGCAACTTGATCCTCCTCTTATTCTTCCATCTTCACATTCTTCATTATGTGATGAAACTCCTTGGTCTTGCATAGATCCATGGCCTATCTTCTCATCACCCAATAACTCTTCGTCTATCATAATTCCTCAATCACAATCTCTTGTGGGGTCAGCGCCAAGTAGCCCTTCATCTTCATCTAGGTGTGGGTCACCTTCTAGTAGCCCTCCCTCTTCTATTTGTGGGACATTTTCGAGTAGCCCACTATCTTCGATTATTGGGGCACATCTAACTAGCTCCTTATCTTCTATGTATGAATCACCCCTGGTATTCCATCATCTTCTATTCTTGGGCCACATCCTGGTAGTCCATCATCTTACATCTATGGGTCACGTCCCCTGTAGCCCTTCATTTTCTATTCTTGGGCCACATCCCGGTAGTCCATCATCTTACATCTATGGGTCAGTCTTCATCATCTATTCTTGGGCCACATCCCGGTAGTCCATCATCTTACATCTATGGGTCACATCCTAGTAGCCCTTCTTCTTTTATTCTTGGGCCACATCCTAGTAGCCCTTCGTCTTCTATCTATGGGTCACGTCCTAGTAGCCCTTCTTCTTCTATTCTTGGGCCACATCCTAGTAGCCCTTCGTCTTCTATTTATGGGTCACGTCCTAGTAGCCCTTCTTCTTCTATTCTTGGGCCACATCCTAGTAGCCTTTCACCTTCTATCCGTGGCTCACCTCCTGGTAGCCCATCCTCTTCAATTCTTGGATTGTATCATTTTCATCTATCACATATTTCTTCTATCAATGGTTGTGGCAAGCCCACTACCATTCCTATCGTTCCTATCATCAATCGTAAATTTTTGCATTCTTCTCCTTCTCGAGGTTAGAAAATTCAAGCGTCAGCCTATAAGAAACCCAAACAGGTTCATTATCAAGCTCAGGTCAAAACTTCTAGAGCTCAAAATCCCCCAACAACTGGAACAATCTCAAAGTTGTAAATCAAGCGCGATTCAAGAACGCACATCAACATAACCATCAAGTATGGCGTAAAGTACATAAACCTCTGGATAGGGAACTCAAGATTCCACATACAAAATCCATGTTTCAGGATAAATCACAGTCCTTTGTTGAGTGTGAACTCACCACGATTATCGAGATTGGGGAAAACATGACTCTTGATAAACAAACACGCTTAGTCTCCCTTATCAAGGAAGTCACAAACATCGTTGTTGGATCCTATCACACAGAGTGACTTTGTTAGTAACAACGGTTCTAAATACATACATATACACACACACACACACATATATATATATATATCAAAAATCTAAAAAATTAAAAAAACAACAAAAATCAAAGGTACAAAGATCAAACATTGCAATCAGGTGTTGCGTACACATGGATATTTCTTTCTTCCCTTCCTTGCTATTCTTCTGCAAGTCTTCCTACCATTTTCATCCCTTTGGTGATATTTTGGTTAGCTTATTTGCATGCATTTTGTGACATTTATCTCTATGGTATCTTTTTCCCCTGGTCTTTTATCACCTTGGTAAATTAAAGAATGACTGACCTCATGGAGATCCTATCACATTCAAACATCTAATAAACTTGTTGCAAAGAAATTTTGGACATATTTGTTGACACTAGCCAATGTCATCATCACAATCACTTCCACCTCCTTCCATCAAGCCATCAGTGGTTCTTAACCCCTTGTCAAACAAGAGAGCTGAAATAAGTTTTCAGAAAGCAAAAGAATCAAACAAAACTCAAAAGCTAAAAGCTACAAATCAAAAGAAAATTAATATATAACTCTCTCTTGGGGTATTTCCAATAATCTCTATCGGGCTATGGATGCCTGACTGGAAATAGAGCAATGTTGTGATTAGAATCAAATACATCTCCGTCGGGGCTATGGACGCTTGGCTGGCAACGGAGCAATGTACGGCTATCCTTTCACCCTCCATTCACAAAATCACTTATCAAAATAAATCATTCCTACACATTGGCTAGGGTCTCTTCACTTGTTGTCTATTAAATCTTCACTTCAAGAGGTAATAAAATCCACGTGCACACACTGGATCTCTATGAGTAAACAGGATTAGTATGTTACCAAGTGTCTTTTTTGGACCTTGTTCAGACTCTTACTCTAGTCCATATCTCGTCTCACGATTTATGCCTTTGGCTAATCACTTCTTCATCGCGAGGCTTCTAAGCTACATTCATATCATTCACATCATTCTTCTACTTCGTTCAGAACATCCATGTGTATAAGATTACTTATTTTCCATGTTTGTGGAAACCTTTGTCCCCTTCCAAAAAAAAAAATCTTCTCCTTCCTTTTTATCATGTGCTTGTAGGCCAACTTACGCTGGGGGCATCCTTGCTTCTTCCCAGCACTTCATTGGTTTACGTTCACCATCATGTTGAACCTATCCATAATGGCCTTGGATCCCACTTCTACCTGTGAAGAGTTTACCTTTGAATACTCCCACCTAATCATTGGGGAATTTTTTTGCATCTTCACCTTTTTGGTACGCACGTGGCCTTATGCCCTTGTACATCCCATCTATCGCTGGGGGCATCCACACTTTCTCGTCTTCCTGTACATAGTTTCATAAAACTTTTAAAATCAACCAAAACATTCAAATATGTTAGAAAAAAAAATCATCAAAAAACATTCAAATATGTTTCAGAAAACTTCTAAAAATTGAAAATCATCCTACAAAACGTCACTCTTTGGTTCTCACTTGTTCATGTGTGCGACATGCGGATCATCTTTATCTACCTCCATCAGCAAAAGCTAGGCTGCTTACTTCATCCATACTCTGGGGCACAACGAGTTGTCTGGTACTATTTCATAGTGCACATTGCTTTTCCATTGGACCCAAGTGTCCTCCATTATTCCCCTTGCATGTATCCTTTCTTGGGGCACCATCATCAACCCTTGTCGTTAATTTGCATAGGTCGTAACTAAATCTCGATAATAAAAACATTATATTATGTTTCTCTGTTAGTTTAGCTTGTTTACTTTCTCGTATTGCATTACATTTTGTATGTTGCATGGAGTTAGGCATCTTTCACTTTCTCGTATTGCATTGCATTTTGTATGTTGCATGGAGTTGGTGTTTTCAGCAATGGACAATCGTTCGTAGTATGGCTTTTCATGTCGTTCTACCTTTGTCGTATGCTTATATTTTTCATAAGGACCGATGACGTAGCTCTTATGGCCATATGATGACACCGAAATTGTTCCAAACAAATAAGTGGCTAGAGGTTAAGCTCTTCTCTCCCCTCATCCATATTTCTTCTACACCACTTCCCTTTCACCCCTAATTCTCCCTCTCATCGGGCATCCTGCCTCGTCCCCATTATTCTGCCTACTTCTCATCTTTTTCGATCGTCGATCGGCTTCCTTCATCACCCCATCGACACTCGAGGGGCATCTCTCCCTCCTACTAATTTTTCTTCTATCCCTTCAAAATATCTTTCGTCTACTATCTTTGAAGTGGCATCACTTACGCCACCCCAAAGAGGGGCAAATGTAGACACCTATAATTACGCCCAAGCAATTTAAATACTTAAATTGTGCTAATTATCCCCTTTCTCGCAAATCAACGACATATCGTCAAAAGCACTCATTTTCCCTCATATCATCATTAATTAATTACACTAAGCTAATTAATTAAGTTTCCTATCTAACAAATACCCTAATTAACGACCTTCCGTTAATAAATCACCCCTTCTACCTAGACTAATTAATTATTATTAATTAATTAGCTTTCCCTTCCATTTAACCAATAGAATTAATATTTAATTGATTTAATCCCCTTTAATAGCCTAAATCGTACTAATATTCCTCTAATTATATTCTATAAACTTACACCTACCTATTAATTAATCACCTTTGATTAATTAAAATACCCCCAACTCCCATGTCTTGCTAAACATGTATTAAACCCTTTTAAAGTAAGGTTACCTTTAATAAAGCAACCTTATCCATTCCTAATCATATTTTACCTTTATCCCACATTCATGAGAATGTGTTGAATCCTTTATCCTTTGGGCTATATAAAGAGCCCTCCACCTACCTTTTTACTTACACCTAAACTCCTTAGAGAGCAAATGCAAAGCATATAGCAAAGAGACTAAGAGCTTGCACCTTGCCCTTTTGAGAGTTCATCATCTTGAAGAGTTAAGCCTCTTTCTTAAAGTGCTTGGGTCATATGGGAGGTGTCAAAAGGGTCTTGTAGCCCAACTTTGATTAGCCCCCATTCCTAGGTTCTTGGAACATTAAGGACAACTATTTTGATAGCCATGGAGCTTACTTAGGTCCATTCATTTATTTGTTGTTAGAGAATAGAGGAGTTTAGATATTTAGCATTGTTAGTTTCAAAGTTTGTATTTATGAATGCTAACATTTAACCCTTGTTTAATTCTTATCATGATGGTGTTTATGCTTTGTTTTAGCTAAATTGTAGAACTATTTTAGGTGGTAGTTCTTGCTTCATTTGATTTAGCATTAAGCAAAGTATACATGCACACGAAGGGACAAGGGGTAGGCGTGAGGGGCTATGGAGCTATGTTTTCTGGTGTGGTGGGTGGGATTTTGGGGAGAGGTTCTACCTCCCCATATACTTTCTTTTTGTTGTTTTTAAACCTACATGTTTCATCGCATTTTCTTTTCAATGAAATTTGATTTGAATTTATTTAAAGTTTAATATTATATATCTATAAAATATTTAAATAATATAATATATTTATATTATAATATTTAAAATATAAAATATTTATATAATATAATATAATATATATTTATATTATAATAGATCAAATATAATACTTTTATATTACAATGTATAAAGCATAATATATATTATAATATAAATATTAATAAATCATTGATGATAAATAACTAGATTAATACATAAATTAATATGTAATTTTGTAAAATATTAACATAGTTCAATAATATAAGACAAATCTATTATATATATAGACACACACACACACACACACACACACACACACACACACACACACACACACACACACACACACACACACACACACACACACACACACACACACACACACTTCACATGCAATGTTAAAGAAAACTATCCCAAGTTGTAAATTAATAAAACATGTTTAGACATTGTTGTGAATTATGAAATTCACTACTCCTTTCCTATATATCCATATTAAGATGAATTTCTTGATTATGTGTTAAAAGGGATTGTAGCCAAAATATATCAACTCTTGAGAAGAGCTTTGGAATGTATCTAAAAATTAGCAAGAAGGGATACATTCTCAAAAATGAGTTTCTAATAAAAATCAAATCTTTAAGTTTCTCATGGAAAAGAGCAAACTACTTTCATTCCATTCCAAAGATCAATCCTCAAGCACCAAGTTAGGAGTAGATTTATTTTCCAATGTTCTTGCTAAATAAATATTTCAGATTTTCAACATGAAATATATTCACCAAAATAATATCTTTTTTTTTGCTACTGACATTACATTTTACCACCCTTTTTTAAAAATATTTTCCAATATATAAAATTTCCTTTCAAAATGGAATTCCAAATCACTTTCATATTAAAGGAAATCATTTCTTTTTTTACAAGATTTATTTTTTCCAAATATTTTTAACTCTCAAATACAACATGTTTTCCAAATACTTAGGATATACAAAGAAAGCATTAAAATACTTCACTTAAATATTGAAAGGAAGTTACACATAAAAATATGACACTAGATTACAAACAATCCCAAATCACAAAGTGGTAAGTTAACAAGATAGAAAATCTTCCACAAGGTTGCAATGAGAGTAATGTTCACCAAAAATGGGAGAAAACAATAAAAAACCATGGTGACAAGAACCTCCAAACATATTTCAAATTTTGAGCTCCATCCTTGAGTGCTTTTCAAGAGATCAATACCAAGAGAAAGGATTATTTTACCACCCAACCTATAGGCATCATTACATGTCTTTCCAAAGGTTGAAGACATACTACCCTCCCCAAGCCCAAGGGAGAGAGAGCTAGCTTCCACACATTTACACAAGATATAGGGATACATAACAACATTATCTTCACATACAAGACAAGTCCATGCACTAAGAAAAACATAACATTTTGTAAACAAGGAGAGGAGGAGAAAACCATACTCATCCTCAAAATGGGGAAGAGAAGATAAGATATCTAAAGGTGCCAAACGTGTGGTCCAACCATAGGATGCACACAAAAATTTATTCACAACCTCCTTATTCCTCCACAACAACAAAACCTCCTTATGGCTCCACCCATTCGCCTAAATCCTTCTTGGGAGGATTTTCAAACCCATTAGGTTTCCTCATCAAGAATGGGGAAAGGGGGTTCAAACCATATGAACCACCTTCCCCACCTCAAACCATATGAGGGGAGTAAAAAGAACCTACATGGCTTTCCCATCAAGCCATGAGGTTTGAGAGGGAAAATCCCTCTCTCTTCCCCCATAAAATCTAAAATCCATCAAGCCATATGATGGATGGAGAAAATAAAACATAAAAACATACTCAAACAACAAACACACATGAAAAAAAACATTTCAAATATAAGCAAGGCTAAGATATAGCATAACATAAAACATAAAATGAGCTCAAAGATCCTACCTCCAAAATCTCTCCAACACTCTAAGCTTTTCCAACTTCCTTATCCAAGCAAACTCTAGGTCCAAAAGTCTTCAAGCACTAAACAAAAGCTTAAATTTTTTTTCTCTTTCTCCCCCACGAAGGATAATTTGAAGAGAAGCCAATAAATTCCCTCACCAATGAGGGGTTGACATGTGTCACCCCTCTCTTCCCTCTAAGTGAAATTTTCCCAAAATAAAAAAGAAGAAAAAAATTAATTCACTTTAAACACTCTTTTCCCAAATTGCCCAAAATGAAATTAAAACAAGTTTGTGCAACTTTTTACAAAATACACATACCAATCCATCTTACATGAATGGTGAAAAAGAGAGGAAAAATGGGAGGGAAAATCCCTTTATGCCTTTAAATTAAGCCCCCTATGTATTAGGTAGGGTCCAAGGGCTTATTTTCATGCTAAGTGAACTCCCAAAACAAAAAGAGGTCACTCAAAATGCCATAAATAACCTAATTTATGGTTTGGAACATTTGGGCACAAGTGTAGAGGATGTGGGGCCCACTCAAGGGTTCACATGTGGCCCTAATCCTATCTAGTTAATCCAAAATTACCCAAATAAAAATCTTAATGCAAGTGGGGACCATTAAGTCCCCAAACCTAATTTACTTAACACAATAAACAACCTAAACATAATTAATTTTACATGACCTACAAGATTACGAATAAGGGTCACTCATGGTGCCAAATTAATAAAAACATACACCAAGGCCTCATATAGTTCACATGGTTAGGAATTATCCCCATGGGCCGCTTGTTCACAATTTGCATAGCCACCCTAAAACCCACGTTCTCTTGTGACCTGTCACATGCACACTTAATGCACACATTAAATGCACCTATCCAATACACTAAAAATCAACTACTCAATAGGATATTAATGAAATCTATGATATCATAACATCATCATGGAATCGTAAATGTGAAAGCATGCATAATTACACCCAATTTACCACGAGTCACCATACATATAAATATAAATGATATGCATTCATGCTATCACATGTTCTCATCAATAATTGAATAATCCATAAAATCAAGACATGCAACTAAACTAAGTATCCAACATATATCAGTTAGGTCAAAATATAATCGCAATAAGTTAGTATCCGCAACATCTAATGAAAGGTTTCAACATCCTAATAAAGTAAAATTGATGCTACACACCAAAATCTTAATACATGTCCAAGAAGATCGGATATCATAACATACTATCCAAAATATATCAAATCCCTCACAAATCATGTCTTTGAATAAAGAAGTCAATAGATAACTGAGGCTATAAAAATGTGGGCACTACATCATGTCACTTATACATGAGTAGGTTATTGGTTGTTTTATAAAACCATCTATATAAGTTGTTGGTTGTCTATAAAACCATCTAGATATGTGGGTTGTTGGTCACCGTCATGTACAACCATTAATATATAGGGGTGGAGGATGTAGTTCCATCATTTTTTCCATGTAGAATAATATAATAACATTTTAAAAAAGATCCGAGGCGTTGAACACGCTGGACCCCAAATTAAAGTTGGCAAACTTAGCAAAGAATTGATAGTTCAATAAGGACAGTGTAGGGGATGGATGGGAGTTGGTGTGGAGTATGGGAAACCTAAAATAATCTTTGTAGACATGTCACCTTCCTTGCATAATAATACAAGCACTTTAGTTTAGTTTTAGAGGCATTAATACGTTGAAACCCTAGGAACCATTGTAAATTTAATAGTGATTAGATAGTTAAAACATTTGAATAAATGAAAGAATGTGACAATTGCTCATGGGAGAGGATTATGATAGTTTACGTAATACATGGGATCCTCTCGAGACAGTCATGAAGTTCCACCAAGGAAACAAACAGGTATAAAACCAAAAGTTTAATTTTTCCAGCATACTCCCCACTTTGTGTCAAAATGAGATCCTTGGAGCAGGGAATGGACGTCCATCAAGCATAAAAGATAGAAGAGTTTTTTTAGGTGTTGTAGTTACAAGCGCTATGGTAGACATGGATGTATAACCATCCTTGTATATCCACAGGTGCAAAAATGTTTGTTTTGTAGTGTTGCAAACACGTGAATCTATTCGTATCAATATGGTGTTTACATTGTCCATTGACCCTTTTGAGTGTGAAACTAGTTTGGGAGATATCTTGTCGAAGGGAGAGAGAGAGAGAGAATAATTAAATAATAAAATATTGTTGATTCCTCTTCTTGTATATTTTTTCTCAAGTGATGATTTGTGTCCGTGATTATGTTTCTATAGTGCCCATAGTTTTCGTGCCCTATGTATGCCTACGAGTGAAGTGACAGATTCCATTGCCTAAAGTGGCTCCCAAATTGGAATATTTAACATATTTGGATATTATTTGTTGCAAGAATATATCTTCTTCCTCATTGGAGGCTCTGGGGAAACACTACAAGTTCCTCACATGTTTGAGCAGAATATGCATCCATAGGGCATTGTCGATCAAGCCCCAAAGGATGATGAAGAAATTTCTATTGCTAAGCACATGTATCTCTTGAAGCATTTGGAGTGAGCTTATGGTCTACTCACTAATGCAAGTATGGATGCCTTTTTAAGCATGTGCAGGGACTTGGAACTCTAAGATATCCAAGGCTATTGGAATGTAGCTATGCAGAACTCCCTTCTTGAGCAACGCCATAAACTGAAGGTTTTTCTAGGCCCTGTTGTTGATGATTTAGATTGTTATGACCTAGAATATTACCACTCTTATGATGATGAATATGATTCAATGTCATACTATGATTATGAATACTATCCAAGGGACTATGAAGAAATATTATATGAAAGTGATGATGCAAAATGTGGGTGCTTAGAAAAAAAAGCAAAAAATAATGGGGGCTATGGGACGGTAAATATTATTGGGGTAGAGACTCGACAAAACTTTTTTTTCGATGGGTTGCGATCTATGAGGAGAATCCTCAAATCATTTTTTGAAAGGGAGTTGAAAATTTCGAGAAAATGTAAAATGGAAGGGATGTTGATGCACGAAACTATTCGAAATATTACCAAAAGAGGGTTAGAGCCTTGTATAATGTGGGTAAACCCACATGGAGCACCACTTACACTATGGACGTAAATATCTTTCAGGAATGGTTCATCTCACCTTGTCCTTCATAATTATTGTACTTTAGTTTTTCATTTGCAGAATGAAATAAATTTAAAACCTTAGAGTATCTCATATTTGATTATTTTATATAAACTTGTTTTGCAAAACAATAAAATGTCATCCGACACTTATGTAACCTTTTGGGCCCCTAAAATATTTGCTAAGTAAAATAAGGCACGTGGGCGTGCAAGGCCTATTTAAAGAAGGGCATACAAGTTGAAAGCACGCAGAACATGGTTTTATGAGGGTTTAGTAGAACCGGTGGCACATGTGCTCAAGGTAAAGCAAAGGTTTTGGGACTTAGCCATCAAGGGATATGCCAAGATCACTGTGCCTTTGGAGGAATTTCTTAGACACAAGAGTTCCTTTCATTGGGGAGAGGCGTGTCAGAAGGCATTCGACACTTTGAAGGATAGGCTTATCACGACGCCCATATTACATTTTCCTTCTTGGGATAAGCCTTTCCATGTGCATGTTGATGCCTTAGGAAAAACTATGGGAGTAGTACTAGCACAACCTGGAGAGGGAATTATTGATCATCCCTTGTGCTTTGCAAGTAGAAAGTTGACACCAATAGAGCATAATTACACAAATACTGAGTGTGAAGCATTGTCTATGATCTATGCGCTACATAATTTTAGGTAGTATCTATTGGTGACACCATTTATATTCTACACAGACCATATGGAATTGAAATACTTGGTCAAAAACCTGTTTTGCATGGGCACATATGTCGTTGGGTCCTAATATTTCAAGAATTTGAGTTCATAGCGGTTGTTAAGCCAAGGAAGAGTAATTTTGGACCCGACCACTTATCTAGGATTGACTCAAGGGAGGATGTGCAAAACATTGAGGATACCATGCCAAACGCACAACTATTTAGGTTCCGGTGTGTGCCTCGAGTTGGAAGATATAGCAGTGTTCTTAAAAACAAGTGTGGCACCGGAAGGATTGAAGGCCCTAGAGAGAAAGTATTTAGCAATACATGTCTCACCCTACATGCTTATTAGTGGAGACCTCTATAATTTAGGTCGAGATGAGGTTCTGCGCCAATGCGTATTGGAACATGAGCGTGTAGCCATTATGTAAGAAGTGCATGGTGGGATCGCAAGAGGACACTATGCAGGAATGCTACCGCGCGGAAGATTTTATTAGCTAGGATTTGGTGGGAAACCATCTACAAAGATTTTATTGAGTTTTGCGGGCCTGTGGCCATTCTGCTAGTGCCTTGGGAAACCTAAAAGAAAGATGAAATGACTTTCTGCAACTAATAGACAAAGGTCTTTGAACCATTTGAAAAATGGGCAATCAAATTTGTAGGACCAATTGCACCAACCGTGTGAAGGACTGGTTCACGGTATATCATCACTTACACTGATTACTTGACACGGTGGGTAGAGGCAACACCTACAAAGGATTGCACCGTGGTAAAATTGCTAGATTCTTATGGGAAAACATAATCAATAGGTATGGTTTCCCTTTAAGTTTAACAAGTGATAGGGGTACACACTTTCTTAATGAAACAATCAGAATTATGTTGGCATAATTTATGGTGGCCCATCATAAGACTACCCCATATCACCCTCAATTAAATGGGACTTTCTAAGGCATTTAACAAAATACAAGTCACACGCTAACTAAAATTTGTGACGTTGGTAGACAAGATTGGGATGACAAAGTATTAGCAGTTCTATGGGTGTATAGGAAAACCTACAAGAGGTTGAATAAAGCCACACCATTTCAATTGGTTTTGGTGCGGAGGCTATCCTACCCGTTGAATTCATGTTACCTTATTTGCGTATAGCACATGTAGAAGGATTGGATGACGAAAAAACACTGGAGGAAAGGATTGAAAAATTAATGAAATTGGACAAGAGACGATCATTGGCCAAGTGGAGTCAAAAGGCTAAAAAGGCTAAACAAAAGGCATGGCATGATCGCCACATCAAAAACAAACAATTTGAGGTTGGGCAGATGGTATTGTTATATGATTCCAAGTTTTTGCGCCATCCCAGGAAGTTGAAATTCCATTGGTTGGGGCCCTATATCATCTCGGACATCCTTGATTTAGGCATATGCCAGTTGAGTCTGGATGGGACGAGATTTCCAGGCCATTTCAATGGGAGTAGGCTGAAGCCCTACTATAAATAAGTCTTCTTGGTGTTTGTAATAAGGCAATATTTCCAGTTAGTTTAGAATTTCCCTTTATGTAATTTATTTTCTTGTGTTTCCCTTTCTCGTCGTTTGTTCTGTTGTTTGTTTTTTGCCTTGGGCACTGGTAACCACATTAATTTTTGAAGGTTGTATATGCGCAGAGGACTGCACATCATTTTAGTGTAGGGTGGAAGAATGCGGAGTATAGTGCAAAGCTAAGATGACAGAGGAAGTTGCGGTGAATGGCCCAGTGGAAGGAAGCATGTGGGAATGAAGGAAGCACATGGAAGAAGGGTGGAAAAAATGTTGGTGTCAGGATAAGACTTCAGAGAAACCACATACAAAGGAGGAAGAAGCGTAGGAACAACACGAGGTAGGTGAGAGAAAAAATCAAGTGGACAGAAGAAGTGCCTTCGGTGCTGTTGACATGCACGTAAGAGTCTTTTGTCGGGATGAATTATTTGCATGCCAGAAGGTTGTAGAATTTTTCGTGCAAGATTGGGCGTGTAAGTGAAGGTGCATAAGGTGCTTGGTGGAAAAATCCACATTTAGTGTTAAGTACGGTGGTAGGTAAAATAACATTTAATGCTGGAAAGAAGGAAAAGCTATAAATAAGAAGTCAAGCACTTCATTATTTTACCTTGCGATTACTGAAGTGAAAAGAGCTCTCACGAACTAGGGCATCCAAAAGTGATATGTGCAAAGAAGAATCTAAGAAATCTAAGAGGGTGTGACTAGAGTAGATCCACAAACTAGTAGGAAAGGAGTACACGGCATGGAGGAAGTTGTTGAGAAGCGTCATCTTGTGGAAGAATTGTTCCAGTTAGGGTTTGATGGCTAGGGCATGGAGTTAGGAGGGTTTCTTCACAAGATTGAGTCTTGGGGTTAGATAGAGTGGTAGAGAAGAGCAAGGAGAAGACGTTTGAAGTGTTAACCTAACTAGAAGAATGGCACCAAAGAAAGTAACCATCTCACCTAAAAAGTAGAAGGAAAGGGCAAGGGGAAGCAAACGATCACTGTTGCGAAACACAAATGAAGAGTGGTACATGGAGATGCAATACTCGGATGGGGTATTGCTAGGAAAAGAATGAGAGTCTCATTTGCAGAAAAATGATTGTGAGCAACTATAATCATCGCACAAGCATGACAGAGAAAGAAATGGCTTTGGATTTTTTTCGTCCAACAAACATGAGGACACCGGAGGGCATGCCCATATACAATGACAAACTAAAATTTAAATTAGAGAAGGCAGGGTTACTGCAACTTTACGAATTACCCTACTTTGGCAAACCTGAGTGCCTCTATTAGTGGCTGATGTCATGCGTTCATGAAGACCATTTTTATTTCACGGGTGCAAGATGTGCATAACTCCCCAATTGATTTCCAAGTTCACAGGCCTTATCTGTGAGGGAGAGAGCATAGATGATGATCTGAGCGACAAGGAGGCCATCAAGGAAACAATAGCCGCGTATGACTACAAGAAAGGATCGTGATACTTTGACATTACAGAGATTCCATACCCCGTGATGAGGATGGCCATGCGCTTGGTAACCAAACTCAATGATCAAGAAAGATGGACTCAAGTGAATAAGGCTTAATTTATGCCAAAAATATCAGAGGGGACTATCTACAACTTTTCCGCCTTCATCACAGATGAAATCATTAGCATGCAGGGAGGGTGAGAAGATACTATTTGGAAATGTCCTCCTCATAATTATTTTCTCAGAGATTAGAGTGCCCAATGGGCTGGAAAGGTTTGTTTGGGAGTACCCAGAAGAAGAATTGTCACCCGTGAAGAGGTTCGCGAAGTATACTTGTGAGACCATGACGGCCACTCACAAAGCGCACTTGGAGAAGTGGTATAAACACATGAGGGATTTGTTTGGGGTGGAATGGAGGATTCCAGAGAAACTACCAACATTCTTGGAAGGAGAATCAAAGTTTACAGTGTACCAACACTTCTACATTGGGATTCAAATTGATAGATGAAATAATGAGCCCCTAGTGCAAACTTCCCTTCTCCTTCACCACACAATACTTCCAAGTGGGGGTGAATAGGTTCAAAGAGGCCAAGAGACTAAGGTTCAACCTTAGTGAGGTGGATCAAGACCACAGAGAGCTATGCAGAAGCTCGTCTACCCCAAAAGTGTGCATACATGGAAAAGTATGTATCCCACGAGGTCTAGATGATGAAGCCCCTGACTTTACCAATTGCAGGAAGGACTGCGGCATGAGTGTATCTGTGCATCAGGATAAAATTTGAAAAGGGTGCATACTTTGAAAATGATGTATCCATCCCTGAAGACCCTATAGGAAGGAGGAAGCCCGCGCCAAAGAAGAGAGAAAGAGAGGAGGTGCAAGAGAAAAGGGCCCCAAGTGTCTAGACTGCACAATTAGTGGGTGTGCAGGAGGTAAGTGCCAAGCCAAGCACTTACGCACACCGTAAGAAGTTCCCAGGTGAGAGGGAAGACCCTAGAAGAGGAGGCATTGGAGCAAGGAGAGCCACACACTCAAGGGGAGTGCCGAAGGAGAAGTCGCTAGAGGGGAGGAAGGGAAACCAGAATATCTTGTCAGGAAGAAGCAGAAGGCGATAGAGAAGGATGACTCAGAGGATACAGAGATCTTGGAGGCCTACAAAGGCAAAAGCGATGATGATGAGGAACCTAAGGAAATCCAGGCCCTCCAGTGTTCTAAGTACATGACTCGGAGGAGGAAGGAGAGGAAGAGAAAGATGAATACATCTTTGTCAAGAGGAAGAATGAAAAGGAAGAGGAGGATGCTCAGGATAGAGGGGTAAGCAAAGAAGTTACAAAAGAAAAAGGAACCCAAGCCTCACAAAGGAACAAGTAGATGAGGCCATGGAGAAATAAGTAGAAAAAATCATCAAGGACCTGGTAGAGCAAGAAATGGAACGCAACGTGGACGTGGTGATGAAGGAAGCTGAGGAGGAGAGCATAGAAAAGAATATGACAGCATGTGAGGAGATCCCACTTTGGCCATAAGTAAGCTTTCCTAAGGTCAGTGCACACGAGAAGAAAGAGTGCGTAAGAATCACAAGTTCGGGGATGTGCTACATTGATGATCTCGAACAAGGTGTTGCATGCATGCTTTCAAAGTACCATACCAATGGAGAAACTCTTGGCTATGACATCATTTAATGAGGAAGGCGCATACCCTCGGACGAGGAAAATAATTTCTTGGGTATTTGAGTCCCTCATCGATGATCCGGAGTTCGAAGTAAGCCAAGGGGAAATAATAAAGGTATCGGAGTTAAAAGGAGTCAACCCCTTGGTAAACACTCAACAACTATCAGATGAACAAATATGTAATGTATTGAATAAGGTTTCGGTTGAGGTTAAAGCCATACTCTTCGGGAGGAATGACAAAGTAAAGTTTCTAGAGGCAGGACTGGAGGAAAAGGAAGAAGAGTTCGGGAAATAACAAAGGACTTAAAGCAAGAAGAACTAATCAACGGTCAACTAAGGCGCGAGTTAAAAGATGAGAAGGCAAGGGTGGGCGAGGTTTACAAGAAGATAGAAATGATCATGGACATCATTGTTTTGAAGCATCTAGACTTGACACCACCAACACGAAGTATGGATCCACCATGGAGTGCCTAGAAGACTTGACCTGTGTCCTCACAATGGAAAGGCGGCCACTGGCCTTGGAATCTATAGAAGAGGCATCGGTGTGTAAAGAGAAGGAGGACAAGATGAAGGTTATGGCAATTGTTGCTCAGTATAATTAAGTCCTCGCTGATGTGAAAGCCACCGCCCAAGTCGCTAAGGTTGTCTATGAAAAATGCACTGATAGAGATAGAGTGGCGAGCATTCTAGTCGCCACTCATGAAATGGAGCTCAAGGATTTCCAAGAGAAGAACAAGGGGAATAAAGTGGAATGTGACAAAATCCTAGCTGAGGTAAAAAATAAATCGAGAGGCTATTGAGACCTTTCGGCTCAATCAAGAACCACTGAAGGAGTTGTATCCCCGGATCACTTGAAGAATGGACGCTTGAGGATTTGGGAATTTTTTTAGGGGATCGTGGAAATGATGAATACCCAAGGAGAAGGGCTAGGCTTTGAAGAGGTGAGCACCCTAGTCAGAGACCTCTGTCAATAGGCACATAAAAAAGTCGATGCCTGGAATAAGTTGGAGGAAGACTTGAAGAAATATTTCCCTCTCCTCTTGCAATAGTAATCATAGTTTCTCCATTCTTTCATTCTTCCTTAATTCTTCATTCCTTTATTCTTTCCCCAAACTATTCAGGGACAGTCATTCTTTATTCATTGAGAAAATATTCCCGAGAACGGAGAAAAGCGTAGTGTGGGGTGATGTTGGGCCCCTAAAATCTAAGTACAAGAAGGCACATGGGTGCGCAAGGCCTATCTCGAAGAAGTGCACACAAGTCAAAAGCGTGCGAGAATAGGGTTTTAAGAGGGTTTAGTGGAACCGGTGGTGCGTGCGCAAGGTAGAGAAAAGGTTTTGTAATGAAATTACTAGTATAATTCAGATTATGAGCAGTAATATAGCACTAAATAACACAATATTTCGAATAATGATCTTAATATGCAATTGTAATAGCTTCGCCACTTCGAGGGGCAACCTCCAAACCATATAATAATACTCAAATTCTCAAATGATAATGAACTACTACCTACAATCCTCTATATATACTATTCATATGTTATGGCCATCACCGGGCAGCCAACCTATTAAGCATGAGAAAGTATAAATGATATAATAAAATGATATGGTAAGCCAAAAGTCGGCTACTCATATCCTAATACAAGCAATAGGTTAAGGGCGTAGCATGCCCTTCCCCTTCAAACCAACATTGTCCTCAATGTTGAACAATCTGGATGTTGCTGTAGAAAACCTTCATCCTCCCAGGTGGCATCTTCTATGCTCAGATTCTTCCACTTGATCAGATATTTCTTAATGTCTCTGGTTCTCAGCCTCTTAGTATGTGTTTGTAGAATCTTCTCTAGCTCCAAAATGATTCTTCCTTCCTCATCAAGTTCTAGTAACTCTCCGTCTAGGCTTCAACTTTCTATCCAATAACCTTCTTCAGAATGCAACATGGAATATTGGGTGTATGTGTGAAGATGGAGGAAACTCTAGTTTATAAGCAACACTACCAATTTTATGTAGAACCTGATAAGGGCCATAATATTTAAGAGAAAGTTTGTTGTCCTTTTTCATTGCTTTAGAGACATCTATTTATAAGGCTGGAGACATACAAAAACCCAATCACCAATTTTAAAATGTCTTTCACTACGATGTTGATCTGCTTGTTGTTTCATCCTGTTTTGTGTTAATGCTAAATTCTCCTTCAAACTAGCAAAAACTTGTTGTTGATGTTGAATGTGTTCCTCAACATTTCTGACCTTAGTTTGCACCCTCAAGGAGGAAGTGATAGAAGGTGGATGGTAACCATATAATGTTAAAAATGAGGTCATTTGAGAAGAGGTATGAAAAGATGTGTTATACCACCATTCTGCAAGTGGTAGCCATTTAATCCATCTTTCCTGCTTATCTGATACAAAACAACGTAGATACCCCTCTAAGCATTTGTTGACCACTTCCATTTGCCCATTAGTTTGAGGATGATAAGATGAACTATGAGCTAGCTGAGTACCCAAACATGAAAATAATTCCGTCCAAAAATTACTTGTGAAAATAGGATCACGATCACTTACAATTATCTTTGGGGTTCCATGTAGCCTTTGAATTGTCTCCAAAAAATAGCTGCAATTGTAATAGTTGCAAATGGATGTGATAGGGCACAAAAATGGGAATATTTTGTGAGCCTATCCACAATCATGAAAATAAAATTCTTACCCTTTGAACAAGGCAATCCGGTGATGAAATCCATGGAGACCTCCTCCCATCTCTGGCTAGGAATTGGTAAGGGTTGCAACAGACCTGGTGTCTTAATTGTTTCCCCTTTGTTCTGTTGGCACACTAAACACTCTGATACAAAATTTTGTGCATCCCCTTGAGTCCTTCCAAAAATAATTATATTTTTATTCTATGATATGTCTTCAAAACCCGAGTGTCCTCTAACAAGCAAGGCATGTAGCTCTGCAAGAATCTTATGCTTCAACTCGAATCTTTACTCAAGTATAACTTTGTCCTTGTACCATAGGGCATTACCTTTCCAATCAAATTTTTTAGATGTCATATATCCTTGCTTGATATTCTATATTAGAGATTGTGTACCCTTGTTTTGATCCCATTCCAATCTTGCTTCATCCACCCAATCGGCCATCAACATGGACATTCCACATAGTAAGGCATCTGCGGTGTATCCCTTCTGACAATGCATCAACTACTACATTTTCTTTACCATTTTTGTCTATGATTTCAAAATCATAACCCAAAATTTTTGTTACCCACTTTTGTTGTTCCTCAGATGATAACCTTTGCTCCAAAAATTATTTGAGACTATCATGATCAGTTTTTACCTTGAAGTGTCTACCCATGAGATAGGGCCTCCATTGCATGACCGCATGAAGAATAGCCATCATTTCTTTCTCATGACTGTTTGAGTAGATATTTTCCTTTCAATTGACAACTCTCAAATGCAATTGGTATTCCTTCTTGCATTAGAAATGCTCCCAATCTTGATCCTGAAGCGTCACATTCAACAATGAAGGTTTTTGAGAAGTTGGGAGTAGCCAAAACTGGGGTGCTGCACAAGGCTTCCTTTAGTTGCTCAAAGGATTTAGTGGCTAAGTCTATCCAATGGAAGGCATCCTTCTTTAGCAATGCAGTGAGTGGGGTTGCTATTCTACCATATCCCCACACAAATCTTCTGTAGTACCCTATTAGTCCTAGGAACCCACGAAGATTTTTGAGAGTTTTGGGTCTTGGCCATTCCACCATAGCTTTGATCTTCTGAGGATCAACTTTGACGCCTTCATGGGATATAATGTGACCCAAGTACTCTACCTCTTGTACACCAAAATAACATTTAGATGGATTTGCATAGAGAGTATGTTTCTCCAAAACTTCCAACACTTTATTTACATGTTGTAAGTGTTATTCCCATGTCTTACTGTAAATCAATATGTCATCAAAGAAAACTAATACAAATTTTCTTAAAAATGGCTTGAAAACAGTGTTCATCAAGCTTTGAAAGGTTGAAGGCGCATTTGTGAGACCAAAAGGCATTACCAAAAACTCATAATGGCCCTCATGAGTCCTAAAAGACATTTTATGAACATCTTCCTCTTTTATTCTAATTTTATGGTACCCCAAACGAAGATCTAATTTTGTGAAATAAATAACACCATGCAATTCATCAAGTAAATCATCAATTACTGGAATAGGAAACTTATCTTTGATGGTATACTTGTTGAGTTCTTAGTAATCTGGAAACATCCTCCATGTTTCATCCTTCTTATGTACCATGACCATTGGGGAAGAATAGGCACTCTGACTAGGCCTGATGATACCTACCTTCAACATTTCCGGAACCATTTTCTCAATCTCACTTTTTTGGGAATATGGGTATCTGTATGGTCTGATGTTAGGTGTTTGGCTCCCTGGAATCAATTGAAGGGCATGATCATGATCCCTAACTAGTGGTAGTCACTTTGGAATTGCATCAAAACATATGAGTGAGCATCAACAATCTTCTGAAGATCGGGTGGCATTGAAGACTCTGTATTTTGTACTTCTATGGAAAATAACTTAGCTATAAATCCATTTACTCCTTTTCCGAGAACCTTATGCATCCGATGAGAGCTAATAATCTGCGGAGACTTAGCTCTTTGTCCCATTCAATTGTATTATCCTTCCATTTGAATGAAACCGCATGAACAATTCTTGGAAATTCATCTCTATAGTACCTAAGGTTGTGAGCCATTGGACACCGAAAACAATATCTACCCCTCCCATAGAAATAGCAAACATAGGAGAGTCTAACATGTAGTCTCCCATGGAAAGCTTGACACTATGGCATTTTCTGTGCACTTGACTATCCCACCATCCGTAATCATAACTTACATTTCTGAAGTTGGGTAAATAAAACAATTGAGGCGGGTAGCTAACTTACTATTTATGAAGTTATGAGTACTCCCGAGTCAATCAACACTTATGTCACCTTCGTTTTTTTGAGATAACCAATAACCTTGAGTGTTTGAGGAGTACTAATACCTGACAATGCATGGTAAGAAATTGTAGGTTGGTGATCCTCTACTTCCTCTTCTATTGGTTCCTCAACCTCTCCTATAATTTCAACATCCTCATCATCCTCATTACCTCCGTCAATATAGAACAACTTATTCTCAGCACATTTGTGTCCCACCATATTTGCTATCACAAGCTAAAGCATAATCCTTTTGCTCTCTTTTCTTTCATTTTTGAGAGTCAGTTTAATTGGTTTAGAAAATGAAGGGGAAGAGATACTATGGTATTTGGTGTTAATGAAAGGCGGCCTCCTACTACAAAGAATTTTTTCCTCTGCTCGACGTGCCATGATAATAGAATCAAAAATATTGAGTGGATTAAACATAAGTACCTCATGCTCAATGTTGTCCTTAAGACCCCAAAGAAATAGGTCATTCAGATTCTCTTCTGGTATATTCTCCACCCTTAAGGATAGGTTCTGGAATTGATGCACATAATCTTTGACTGATCCTATTTGTCGTAACTTTGCTAATTGACTAAAGTAGTTCTCTGAAACACTGGAACTATAGTGCAATTGCAAATCCTCGGTAAAACTGTCCAAGTGACACCGAGACCATTCTTCTGCCTCTGAGCACATAACCATCGATACCAAATGAATTGGTCTGGTTCAAGATACAGGGATGCCAAAGTCACCTTTTGTCTTGATGGTGTTTGATGTAGCTCAAATAATTTCTCCATTTGATTTATCCAATTCAGGGGATCTTTACCATCAAATTTGCGCATATCCACTTTCGACATCATGTTCCATGGTTGTGAATAAGTTGGATTCTGATTGGGCTAGAAAAGTGATCCAACATGGTTATTTTGTCCATGATTTTGAACTGAAGATCCTCCTTGGTTGATATGGGATGGATTTGGGCCATATTGTTTACCCTTTACATGTTGCATGATATCATCCAACCGATGATTGATTTGGGCTATGTCTCCTTTAGAGGCCATCTCAGATTGTACATTTCACAGCTCATACTCAAGTTGGCTCACCTTATGATCAACTAAAGTAAACCCTAGTGTTGAGGAATCTGTATTTACCCCTTCTGAATCCATCTCTTCAATCACTATCTCATCTTTATCTGGGGTTTTACCCGGAGTAACCTGGATTCTTTTTTGCTCTTGTGGAAGGCCCCACCATGATATCAAACCTTAGGGTTTAGGGTTTCGATACAAATTCGGCCGAACAAGAAAAAAAAAAGAGAAGATACTAATACTTATTTTTTCGAGCTTTCCGAAAATGTAAAGAACTTGAAAACATTCCACAATTTGCACCCTAGGGAGTGATTTTATGAAAAAACCTAAATTTGTAATAACGTGTGTAAAATAAATAAAAAAGTCTGAAATGTTCAGGGAACATTACTTGAAATGTTTCACAACTCTGGTAAAAATATCTCCTGCCAATTCTCTTTGGTTCAAAATATATTGCGGAAACAAAAAAATTAGGGTTTTTGCCCTAATTTTGGCCTAGATCGCAACTCTGATACCACTTGTAATGAAATTACTAGTATAATTCAGATTATGAGCAACAATATAACACCAAATAACACAATATTTCAGAATAATGATCTCAATATGCAATTGTAATAGCTTCGCCACTTCGAGGGGGCAACCTCCAAACCATATAATAAGACTCAAATGCTCAAATGATAATGAACTACTACCTACAATCCTCTATATATACTATTCATATGTTATGGCCATCACCCAAGCCAACCTATTAAGCATGAGAAAGTATAAATGATATAATAAAATGATATGGTAAGCCACAAGTCGGCTACTCATATCCTAATACAAGTAATAGGTTAAGGGTGTAGCAAGTTTTGGGACTTAGCCATATTTGGCATATTAAGCGAGAACACGAGGAAAGCATGACCCGATTGTGCATGCTTTGAGTGGATAAGGTGCCACTTGGAAACTTGGAGACCATGAAAGGAATATACCTTAAGATAGAAGATTCTAGAAGATCATCATGGCAAAAGATGTAGAGCTCTAGTATGAAGGAGCATGCTCCCACGGAGGACCACTTTGACACTTGGCAACCGATCTAAAAATTTAGGAAGGCATGATGGTGCTTGTTGAGGCTATAAATACAAGCGCTCGATAGAGAAAAAGAGAGAGAATGGAAAAGAGGTGAAGCTATGCAGAAATACTGTGAGAGTTCTATGGGTTGGGCTTAGAGGATCTGTAGGAGTATGATGTATCAAGGGGATGGGTTTGAATATTTTCTTTGTACTTATGAGGGGCTTAAGTCCAGTTCTAATGCATGACATTGGTCTGCACTATTATATGGATCTGTGATAGCCTCAATGAATGTAATGTGATTACCAAATGTATTTAATATGGATATATGTGGTTCCAGTTTTTACTTATATATGTATGGATGAGTTATATATATATATATATATATATATATATTTTCATATGAGTGGGTGTAAACCCTGTGCATTTCCTTTCTTGTTATGATTCAAATCTATGTTCTATAATGTTTTTCTTATCTAAATGAATACATTGGTCTAGAATCCCATTCTGAGATCTAAGATGAATGTATGGTTCGTTTCCATTCTCTTCACTTAAGTTTCTGTCATAAATAATGCATTCTCACACAACTCACATAAAGGAGGGGCTCGGCACCCACGCGTGCCTTGAGTGAGCGCTCGCGCCTTTCTTTGGGTGATAAGCGAGCACGTATGGGATTTCCTTATTCTTTGAAAGGCATAAAAATGACTACATAACCCAAATAACACTTGGTAGCCAAGCATAAACTTAAACCCCTCCTTCAGACATAATCTGGTAAACTTCATAACCAAACCATTAACGCGAAACAATAAAGCTCCTCCTTATAACTTACATTAATGATTTGTAATTTGATCGTCACCCGTGGTTATGACCACAATATTATGCATTGCTAAATCCAAGGTATCAAAATTTGGTGCTCGTGTCCATTGGCATTGGCGAGCAGTAATTGAGTCGCCAACTAAAACAAGCATTCTATCTACCTAGAAAAGTTAGAAAAATGCAATTTCCAGAGACGTGCTAAACAACATGTTGAGCCCATAAAAGAGATGAATTTTTTTGTATGTGTTCCTTGCTATGAGGAAGGTCATATCAAGCTTTAGATTGACCCCAAATGACCATTTGTACTCTCTTCGCCGCTCCTCTAGGAGCTATGTTACCCTATTTTACACTTTTAGAAGGTTGCTAAAACTAAAAATGGGGTTTGTTTTGGTTTGCTTCTCGAACCCAAGCAATGAAGTGCTTATCCGCCTTCACAAACCTCTAGTATTTTTACTAGACAATCACTTGTAACCTTCATTTTGGGGAAAAACACTCTTCTAGATAGTTTGGTGAAGGCATTTTATAGGCCTTGGGTCATTGTTTGACTAGGTCAAACTGGCTCAACTACGACCGATGACTCTAGAAATCATGTTGTCATTTGCAAGCCATTTGCAAGCCGTTTTCCAGCTTCTCGCTTATGTTCTCCATAAATAGGAGAACATGTAGGAAATTTTCCATTGCATGTTCATCTATTGAAGGGAAGTTTTGGTTGAGGTTTTCTTAGCCCTTGAGCTAAAATTGGTTGTTGTTGCAACTAGACCGATTACGATCGGTGGCTCTAGAAACCTAGCCGCCAATTGAAAACCATTCGCAGCTTTCAAATTTCCTCGGTTCCCGAGTGAATTATTGGTATATAGGAGTACTCATAGGAATTTACCCATTGTGTATTTGTGCATGGGAAGATATTTTTCAGATGTGTTACTTTAGCCTCTCGAATCGAAATTAGGCATTTTCACAACTAGTAGAAAAATGTGGATTACAGCTGGAGGACCCTAGTCAAAGCATTAAACCTGTTATGAATATTTTTGAAATGTATAAGTAATCGAATGAAACTCTCTCGTGTGGCTTGTTGGGTGAAATGTGACTTTGGGGAAAACAATGTTTCTCTCTCTTCCCTATCGCTTTCTCTCTCCTTGGTTAAAAATGAAGCGAAATGAAATGAATATATGTCTCTAACCCTCTTCTTTCGAATGCAAATTATTACTATTATGTAAATGGGAAACTAAAAATGTTAATTATGCTAGATCTAGGTGGATGCCATGCCAATGATTTATTGCTCATTTCATGCTCACATGGTTTTGAAGGACATAAGTAAGATGGCGAAACGACGTGGTTGTAATTCAATGTGGATTATTGTAATTTATGTTTGTTAATGGAATATATATATATATATATATATGTATGTATGTATGTATGTATGTATGTATGTATGTATGTATGTATGTATGTATGTATATATGTATGTATGTATGTATGTATGTATGTATGTATGTATGTATGTATGTATGTATGTATTGCTATGTTGCAATCAAGGTCACTCATGATTGAAATTTGGTAACATGACCGAGATGCTAGTTTTAGGGGTGCTTTGGGAATTGTGCATTTAACTATAGGTGTTTATTTTGATTCAAATTTACTTATGGTAAAAGGGGGTTGGATATATATGTTAAGTGAAATTGTAGAGGATAGTTCAACATTTTACGAAGTATTGAAAGGTTTATTAGTGAAGTTTTTAACATTTTTAAGATACTAGTGTTTAAGGGAAATGTTCATCTAAAGATGGGTGTTATGTTGATTCCAAGTTTTGTATTGTAAAAGTTAGATATTGTGTTAAGTGAAATTGAATTTAATAGTTATAGTGCAATTCTAGTGTGCAATGGATGATCAAATAATTGGTGCGTTGTATTCTTACCTTGTAAATGTAATAAAGAGATCTAAACGAAACACTCAACCCTAGTATAAAACTCGTGTATAACCACCCTTCCCGTGTGATTTCTTTTAGTATATAAAACTAAAAACCTTAGAATGAACTTAAATCTTTACACTGATGACACCTTCTAGTTAAGTAGATAAGAGCCCAAGTTGAGATTTCCATCCTAGCCTACATGCTTAGTGGCATCATCGTGAACCCGTCAATTAGGAATGACATGGTTAAACTTTATCTAGAGTATGTGGTTCCCTTCCAGGATTGGTAATCATGTGTGTAGTACGAGAGAATGTGTTTTGTTAAGGGAGTACTCCATGGGAAACCAACATTAAACATAGTGTAAAATCCTCTTGGACTGACATACATGTTGAATGGCAAAGATCACCCACCAACCTTGGAAGTCACCTTTAAGAGTTAGGATCATAGATGAACTCGATACCCAATCTCAATTGTCATTTGGGTTCTATGATGCAATACAATTTTTTTATTGTGAAACTTAAGAACATTTTTATGTATGATTAGTTTTTGCAAACGTAACCAATTGATGACGTCTTTGGAGGAAGGTGAAATTTAGGTCATTCTCATATCATGTTTAAACCATCTTGTGGTGAGAAGCGAGATCCATGTTGTGTAAAATCTAATGTGAACCTTAAAACCTTTTAAACGATGGACTACTCTATCTTGCTCTCCCACTTATCCTAGTATGTAATGGATGTATGATGTGAAATTATGTGATCATGTTCTTAGAGACAAACCCCTTAAGCCAGGGACTAGTGGTCTCATGAGGATACAAATGACCCTATTAGCAAACATGGTATACAATTTAGAACAAAAGACATATGAACCTAAGTAGAAAAAACCCCTTAATGTGGACATAAAACAATACTCAGAAACCTAATCTAGAAACAAAGTAAGGAAGTATGTTGCCATGTTAAGTTCCTTCGAATCCTTAACTAACTATTAGAACATAACTATAATAAAACTATAATTGATGCTTGTCCTTGGGAAGTGTGATTGTGAGATGTTATTCCATGGGTTAAGTGAAACATGATCTTCATTGTAATGTGAATAAACCCTCTCGCTATGGATAAAGAACCTAATTTCTTATAATACTTATTGTGTACTAACTCAATTATCAATTTATAAATGAATGAAAGAAACTTGACCCTAAATCCTTAAACAAAAACAAAAGTGAACTTCACATCCTTTGGACTTACACTTGTTCCATTGTAATGGAGGTATGATATAAGATCAAGATGCATGCCCTTAGGAGTGAATCCTAGGGATAAGACCTAGTAGCCGTGTGTGTATGTAAATAGCCTTATGTGCAACTAATTACCCTATTAACAAACGAGTGAATTAAACAAGTAATTGATATAATGTAGATGACCCTTATTCAACGAGATACACCATAAGTTAAATGTTAAGCAATATAAAGGAAATCTAGCAAAAGGAAAAAGGACTGTATGATTCTCACATTATGAGCCTTCCTAAAACTTAAGTTAAAGAGGGAAACATGATTTTAATAAATGTGTAATCCTAAAATATTGTGTCGTGGGAAGACCTTATCTGTAAGTGTATACTGTAGTTGAATTGTTATGTTGTGCCTTGTAAAAAAAAAAAAGTGACCTTGATGTGCATCACGTGGTTTCATGTTATCTATGTGTGTGGGTTAATTATAGGAAATTGCTATATTACAAGATTCGGTCTCATAATAATTTAGAAGTGAGAGTAATTATAAGAGATTACTATATTACAAGATTTGGTCTCTTAAATATATACTCTTGAATAATGTAATAAAACAATCAATGGATTTGAAATAATGTAATAAAAAATAAAAAAATCAATGCATTATAACTTTTGAAAGCTCTACCAAATATCATAATCAATGCCTAACATAGTCTATGAATCCGCCATGTAAAGATGTCTGTCTTATACAGTTTACCCATATTGGTAATGTTACGAAGAAAGAGAGTATTTCTATGCTTTTATGTAATATTCAAATTAAAAAATTAAATTAATTGCTCATCTTTTAATTTGTTTTTATAATAATACAAGTGTAAACTCTATTTATATATCTGCATGCCAAAGAATAAATCAAACATATATGCAGAAAATGGAAACGGTACGAGTGGACATTGTTTAGGAAAGTCGAAAAAGATACAGAGAATGGTATTAAGTTTAACGATGAAAGGGACGCGCACTTTGTGCAGCAAGAGGCTGCGCCTGTGCAGTCTTATTCAGGAATGATACGTACACAGATACAAGTAGAATAATACAGTATAACTTTCTATGCTGCGAAATGGTGCACTACTGGATCTTCACCCTGGTAATTAGGAGTGGTATTTGCATTGGGGCAGAAAACAACCTTATAATTGGTAGAATCGCTTGCACAAGTGAAGGTGCTGGTAGCATCGTCTCTGGCGTAGTTGTATGCATCGGGGCATTCCGTCTTGAAGAAACGAGAATACCCCGTGGGAGGGCAGTTATCAAAATAAGCGCCCACGCAACAGTACTCCGGCTTACTGAAAGCAGCGCAGGCGCTCCTGCATCCATCCGCCACTCTCAATTCGTTGGGACACTTGGAATTTATGTCGCTGTTACAGGCAATTCTTTTGCACTGAGAATTGGTGGGAACCATGGACATGCGCAGATTGAATCCATCGACGAGGGAGATGTCAAAGAAGTCGAGATTATTCCACTGGTTAAGAGCGTATTCGGCGAGAGTTGCAGGAACGTTACCCCATGCTTTACACTCGAGTAATCCGCCGCAGTCGCCGGTTTTGCAACTGCCGCGCCCGCTCCCGTCGAAGCTGCAACCAGTGCGTCCCCAAAATCTTCCGAGAGTAGTTCCAGAGGGCACATGAACGGACCACGATTCGCCTCTTTGGAGGCGTTTTCCTCCGCCCACCGGCGTTCCCGCCGCCCACACGGTGAAGGGGCACTCGTTTCTGATCTCGAACGTCGCCGCCCCTCCAACTCCCTCACCTGAATCAAAAACACAACGCAATATTATGCCCAGTAGCTAAAATAGAAAATTTCTTCCGCCATCTGAATCAGCAAAGGAAAAAACAATGTAAGTACTCGCCTTGAAAACAGATAACGCATAGCGCCGCCATGAGAGCGAGCGTGACACCAGTTGCTGTCGCCATTACCACTGCGGGTATGTGAATACTGCAAGATTGTGTAAATGTCTTCCCGTGGATTAGTGGAGAGATAAACTCGTAATGCCAGGTAATTTATTGGAGAGATCCAGCCGCCTTGAATTTCATATATTTATCTCTTTAGATTGATGATGCATAGTATTTTATTGGGGAGATCCAGCCGCCCTGACTTTTTGATGAGTTGGTACATTAATGCAATAAATAGGGCGGCTGGACTTTCCAACATGAGGATAAGTATGAAGTGGTCAATGATTACGACAAGCACTAACATATAATCATTTTAAAACAAGTCGACGAGTGACGACCACGTGGTTGTCCCACCCTGTTATTCCTTTAAATTTGACGCGCACCTATGCCTATCAAACAAGTTTGTGTTTGAATGCCAAAGCATTATAATTAAGTATTGATTTTTATAGAATGTAATACAAATTAAATTAATAAAATATTTTTAGCGAAGTAATTATCTGTAAGGAGTATTTACATCATCAAAGTCATTTAGGGTACCGTCTTAGTTTTAATTGTTTGAGGGCACGATCTTGACTTTAACCGCTTCACCTTCTATGTCAAGATATCGGAAGCCTTAACATTCAACACGAAATAATCTATGACACACTCTATATAAACCAAATAACTTCACCAATAAACCAAACAATTGTTGAAGTGGAAATGAATTTACAATAATATCCTTTGAAAATCTATTTATATATTAAAAATAAAATATACAAAACATTATTTTATATTTATGTATATGTACATCGATAATATTATTATTTTTCCATTACAATAACTCATAACATGAAAATGTTAAACGCCCACAAATAGAACCGCTAATTCCTCGGATTGTAAAAGTTACTGCAGCTTACAGAGGTAAAGTTCTACCTCGGTTAAGCATGGAAGAGCGTGTTGCGTATGCATAACCGGTCATTGGTCAATATAAAATGGTGGCCACCTAACCTATTAGTCCCGACTCTTGAGAATTTAATAGTTTATATATAGAGAGTGTATAATATATATCGACAGTGATGACACTTACCATGAAAAAATTACATTTATAAAGCTATGTGAATGAGGGGTAAGTAAAGTGAATGTTAGAGAAAACGTGAGGGGTAAATAAACCACCAAAGGAATAAAATCACAATCAACAAAGGAGAAAACGTGTAAATAACCATGCATTTTGAATACTATTCTACAATTATAACCTCTTTTATATTATAAACAAAATAATATAAAGTGTTACATAGTAAGGGATGACAGTAGAGAATACGGTCAAAAATCAACCGATTTAAAGGACAATACAACAAGAGCTACGAAGGCATCAAAAATAGGCCATGAAGGCAAGAGAAAACGACCACAAGGGCAACACAAAACCAACCAAAAAGAGACTAAATTACACCATATTAAGCACACTGGGCAAACACTTAGAGGTGGAAAGAATCCGAGTGTGCGATGCTCGTCAACAGGGGGTTGATTATCCACCATTCTAATATGACATCCGAACACTTAGTGGTACCATGATCCTCCAACTAGGTGGAGGCGACCCACCAAAGTGAGAAGCTCCCTGTGCGAAGACTCCTAGTTCGAAGAATTGACAATAACTTTACCTCTCGTAGGAGGGCTCCAACCACGCTGGGAAGAGGAAGGGCCAAGCCAAGTCGGCAGAGGAGAAAGTTGATAACTCCGAGAGTGGCTGTGTGAGTGGCCGCGACATCCGGTGGCGGAGCGAGACCAATCATCATGGGGAGGGACTCGACTCATGGTGCACGATGTGCTTCCCGGTAATCAAGCACTGTTGAAGGTAAGCAAGCTCCGAGATCCACTTTCGGGCTTGGGCTTGGATTTATAAACACGTAAGATATAATTGTCACCTTTTCATTAATAGAAATCTCCAACGTGCGCTCACAATGCTGAAACAAAGCATTATTCCGAGCCTTCCAGAGTGGAAGAGAATAACAACGCGAAAAAGTTCCAAATAAAAGCAATGTAAGCAAGCTAGTTAGCATAGTCCCCAAAAAAGCAATTTTCCAATAAAAACTCGGGATGATAAACATGGTTCAATTTAAGAGATCTCTAGGAAATCAAGGTGGAATATCCTTGGTGAATATCCCAAAACCACTTTTGCGAAAAAGTGATTTTTTTGGGGTTTATGTGAATTTTTTTCACTTGATAAAAGCTTTAATTTTCAAGTCACGTAACAACAAGGTCATTGTCATTTAATGCGACACGAGGGTCAGATCACACGACAACAAGGTCAAGATACATGAGGGATGACACGAGAGAGGCCTATGCCTCTACCACGGCCCGATAGTGTCGATCGGGCAGGAGGAGTAGGTAGTGGACCGGCGGATTGATAACGTCGGGGTTATAGATAGGTATAGGCAATGGTGGGCGGTCTAGCTACGAACAACACCATCGAGGCTAGGAAGCCGAGACTTGGCTACCCTTACGCTTCGAGGGATACTCTGCAGGGGCAAGTCACACCTTACAAACCCAGTTACGAGTTTACATGGGCAATTGATAGGGTCCGAGGCACAGGTGGCCACATTACGAGCACAAGTGGTGGCTTTATAGCCTAGATTGCCCATGGACGAGCACCCGTATAGGGTGGGGATGGAGATGAGGGACAATTAGCCATTCTACAGCACACATGTAGTAGGGTTGCAGGCCGATTGACCACCGCACAGCCCGATCATGGCCTTATAGGCCCAGTCGCAACATAGGCACCAACATAGCACTAACACAGAACCAACATAGCACCGACACAGCTTAGGACAAGGTTCCATGGTACAAGCTGATCCGAAAAATAATCGATTATTACTACTTGATCTCGGACCCTTGTAGGCTTTAAATATTTGCCGACAATTTACTCCTTTTAATTAATCAATTTAAAATAAAATGCAAGACATTTAAGACAATTACACAAAGATTGATTATGGAGTTTGGCAATTGCCTACGTCTCACGGTTCGTGGTCGAACCGCTCCACTAGTCAAAACTTGTAAGTTGCAATAGTACTTTCACAAGAAAACCTAATGGAATTTTACTTGCCTATCGGACACCCAGCTTCTTCAAAACTTCCGATGATCGGTCGAATTGATCTCCTTCGGCTTCGATCGGCCTTCCCGATGCTATCAATGTGATGCTAGCACTCCGGTCGACAATCCAGGATTTGCAAGTAATTGGTGTGGCTCAATGGGCCTATTGGGTAGTTTATAATTTACTCCCAATCACAAATATTTCGTCTACTATTGCCTAAAATAATAGGCCAATAAACAATATTTGTTGACACATCTCACAAATAAGCTTAAAAATAATAAGCTTCTCCGTTGCACCGGTGTGTGTCCCACAATAAGCTTAACAAATAATAAGCTTGGGTTGTGTGTCTTTCCATTACAATGCAAATGGGTTCCCTATTTATACAAATTTAGGGCCCAAAAAATATGCACTTACATATTATCCCTTAGGCTATTTTTAAACCTTTAGCCCGTAGTATTTTGATAAGGGATAAAATATTCCAAAGTGGGCGCTTAGCATTTTAAATGGGATTAAATCCCAAAAGAGGCGGCTTTTGAAGTGGGTATATCCCACATGTTGTGGAGTGATAAGGTCTTAGGCTTTATTAAGCCTTTCACACTTTGTTTGAAGTGGTCAAAGGACCATTAGAGGCATAACCGCCCCTACGTGGATTTCCACGAATAACATTAAACATGATCCCCACCACCACTTCACTCCTCCTCCACGTGGAAGTATAGTATGTTGGCATTTTATACTAATGTTTGAACATATATTATATATATATATATATATATATATATATATATATATATATATATATATATATAGACGTGGCATTTGGAATGGTGTGTAAGTGGACTTACCAAGTAAATAAAAATTCGACCCATATCATGGAGTATCGAAATTAATTAACTCGGTCATCACGTAGTCCACTTGTCGTCTCCTGATAGGCAACTCGAGTGAATTTGACGAGTGGTGGCAAGCCACGTGGCACAGTGCGATTGGTCCAATATTGACCAAATTGACCAAAGTTGAATTTCCCGATGTCCGAACTTTGACCGGACATATCTAGAGCTCCAAGACCGATGGCACTACCGTAGCAGTGGGATAGGGTCCCATGGTATAGGTACAGGGTCCAAGACGATGGCACCGCCGCAGATAGTACCGATGGCTAGGTTCAAGGATGCCCTGAATGAGGCCAGGAACTACCAGGATCATTTGACTACTTTCGGGATAGATGTCCCTTCCTATGCGGAGCACAGGGTACAACAGGCCTCGAGTGAGAGGACTAGATCTCACACACATAGTGCAGAGAGTACAAGGGGTCGATGAGCCCATGACAAGGTCAGGGAGAGGTGAATATCTCACGGAGGCCGAGACCACCAGAGGCTAGCAGAGGTGAGGGGTAGACCCATGCATGGGTGGAGAGATGGTGGCAGGGTGCCACAGGGGAGAGGAGGAGGAGACAGATGAGATTGGCATAGACATCAAGTGGGGTGACTATTAGTCACCCTATATGTTCAGGATATAGATTTTTGTATATTTTGATTTATACCGGCTTACGTGCTGAAGATAATGAGGATGTACATGAGAGTTTTTGAGATTTTGATTATTATACTGGTATGTGTGCCGAAGATGTTGAGACTGTATATGAGAGGCACGTGTATTGATTTTGCTTTTGTGCACATATGTATGGACACATGATTTTGATGATTTTTATAGAGATGGTGATATTTATGGTATGATGTTGTGCTTATGTGTGTAATTTCCAGTGTTATTATTTATGTGATGGAAACTAGGTGGATTAGGTATGATTGAGTCAAGGTCATAGGCATGATTGAGTGAGGTCACTTAGGCATGGTGGATTTAGGTCTGTTTAGGCATGATGGAGTCAGGTCACTTAGGCATGGTGGAGTCAAGTTGGTTTAGGCGATGGTGGAGTTAGGTATAGGCATGATGGAGTCAGGTCATAGGCATGGTTGAGTCATGGTTTATGGTTTTGATTTAAGTTCCAAGTTGTTGGTAACATGGGAGACAAATGGTGATGTTTATGCATGTTATGGTTTAAATTTCCAAATATTTGCTATGGTGAAAATATAAAAATGATAAATGAATGATTTGATGAAGTGGTAAAAATGTTTGTTAATTGGTGCTTGTTTGGTTTAATTTCCAATTGCTGATAAAATGGAAACTAACTAATGTAGAATATGAATATGAAAATGAAGGAGAAATTGGTTAGGGTAAAGGGTGGTCGAGATAACCTCCAAGGGCCCCATGCCCTCGAATTTTTGCCTACATAGCCCCGACGAAAAGGGGCCTTAGGTTGATGTAGTTCTCCGTAAGCTAGGGAAGAATGTGATGAGGTAGAGGAATGGGTTGGTAGGTTTTAGGTATGATTGAGTCTTAGGTGACAACATGGTTGAGTCTTAGGTGATAGGCATGGTTGAGTATTAGGTGACAGATTGCATTGTTGAGTCTTAGGTGATAGACATGGTTTAGTCTTAGGTGATAGGCATGGTTGAGTCTTAGGTGATAGTGATTTTTTTAACATGTAGGTGTCGATGGTCTAGTCCTGTATAAGATAGTCAATAAGTAATGAGGGAGGTAAATGGTAAGAAGTGGTGAAAAAGCTGCCTAATTGATAGGAACCCTAATGAGTCTACTGGACCCAAGATGGGCTTATGAATGTAAGACCCTAAAGGCATTGCATAATGGACTATTCTAAGGGTGAATAAAGTCACATGATCACAAAATGTCGCAGTTGTGGAAAGTCCCTTGAGCAGAGAGAAAATTAGGGTGAAAAGGCAATGAGGTGAAAGTGGGTGGTTTAGCATAACTTAGTGTACGATGGCATGTTTACTTGGCAAGAAACCCATGATAAAAAATAGGTAAGTCCATGATGAAAAATTTATCATTTTCTTTGTTTGTTTTTGATTTTTATAGACTGATCGATGTGGGAAGTCTATATGGGATGAGTATATTATCTCCTTGAGGTCTTCATGAAGCTGATCGATGTGGGAAGCTTTTGAACATTTTATTGTATTTTTGTAATGACTTTATATAGCTATCCTTCAAGGGAGCAATCTATTTATAGTGGTGAGATAGAGAGAAGAGATGTCCTTTTTGAGGGAGTCATCTATTTGTTGGAAGTTTAACTCAAGGAGTTGAATCCCATTTTAGTTTTAGACCTTTAAGTCATAGACAAGACTATAGAAGAATATTAGGTTCTTGTTTAGAAAAAAATAATAGTACACAGAGGCTAACCATGAAAGAGGTGGTTTCAAGTGATGAACGACCATGAGATTCCATCTTTGAAAAGACAAAATGTATCCATGAGAATCATGCCATGAGTAGAGTGTGGTACTCATATTGAAGATAAGGATAAAAGGTGACCGGTAATCACACAATTCTTGTTTAGTCATTGATCCTCAAAACAGGTAACATAGAAGGTGAACGTCGCTTAAGGGATGAGCATTCAATAGACATAATGTGATATATGACTTGATTTCAACAATAAAATGGTCTAAGATGCAAGGCATTGAGGGGCTCAAGTTCGAGTTTACCTTCAAGTGAAGACAAATGATAAGCACGTGATCCATAGGCATGAGTAATAATATATGGTCCAATACAATTAGGAGAAAATTTACCCCGTTTACTTTTCTCTTCTTTGGTTACATGTTGATTTTCCTTTAGAATGAGGTCGCCAACTTGGAAGGTTCGTTCATGGACCCGTTTGTCATTGGCATGTTTGATAGGTTTTTGGTAAACTTGGAGATGATCAAGAGCATTGAGACGACGTTCATCTAACAACTCAAGTTGTGCTAAACGGTCTTGCGAAATTCATTGTCGTTGAGCATGTCTTGTAGTGAGATGTAGAGAGATGGAATCTAGACTTCAAGAGGTAAGACAACCTCGGTACCATAGACCAGAGAAAAAGGTGTGGAAGCAATCGAAGTGTGAATACTAGTGTGATAAGCCCATAAGGGAAAAGAATGTGTGTATGCCAATCCTTCCTAGTATCATCAACTACTTTCATAAGAATTTTTTCAAGGTTTTATTGGTTGATTCTGCTTGGCCATTGGTTTGTGGGTAATAAGGTGATGAGAAACTGAGTTGAATGCCAAAAGTGTTGCACAAATTTCATAGGGTTTTGTTTTTGAATTGTTTTCATTATCAGTGATGAGGCGGTGAGGGACACCAAAGTGACAAATGATGTGATGGTTGATAAATTCACATATTTTCTTAGATTTTGTAGAAATGAGGGGAATGGATTCTACCCATTTAGTGTAGTATTTAGTAGTGGTTATAATCCATTGATGGTGTTGTGAAGAATGAGGATTGATCTCTCCAAAAAGATCCAAACCCCATTGAGAGAAAGGCCAAAGGTCTTGTGTGACCTGTAAGGAATGACTAGGTGTGTGATGAAGATTGGCATGTTGTTGGCATTTCACACAATGTTTGACATAGTCACAATAGTCGTAGTTTAGGGTTGGCCAATAATAGCCAAGGTGAAGAATGTGTTTAGTGACAACTAAACCACTAAAGTGGCCTCCAAAAATTCCATCGTGAACTTCCTTGATGGTGTAAGGAATTTCAGAACTTGTAAGGCATCATAAGAGAATACCATCAAAGCTGCGCTTATAAAGGAGACCACCCATGATGACATAGCGAGAGACACTTTTAAGAAAGGCACATTGTCCATTACGAGTGAGATCGGGAGGTAGAATGGAAAGGGAAAGGTAGTCTGCAAACTGCTTATACCAAAGGTCACGTGGGTCAGGTGCAACGGTTCCAACGGAGTGGACCTCACGAGGTAAATAAGAGGGTGATTGCAACCTTTGTATTGTGACAAAGATTTTGGAGTCGCATGTGAAGTGGGTATATGAGAATCCAGATAGGCCATGGTATCTATAAATTTATTGGTAGAACAGGGTGGTTTGAAGTTCATAACGTTCAAAGGTAGTCACAAGTATGTCTACATGATGTTTGTACTTTTGTAGTATTTCATTATGACATTGGTATATACCATCGAATTGATTTACAACCAACTGGGAATCACCAAAAATATTGATTGACTTAACATATAAGGCATAAGTAGTCTGGAGACCTAATACGAGTGCTTCGTATTTGACGTTATTATTTGTACACTCAAAATATAGTTTGAAAGATAAAGACATGGATTCACCACCAAGAGGAACGAGGATAACACTTACACCACCCCCATGTTGACATTTGGAACCATCACGAAGAAGAGAGTCATTTGGTAAGTGGTATCATCTAAGGAGAGGTTAGTAACGGATTCGTCGGGAAATCAAAGTTAGAGGGTTGAATTTCGGAAAGAGGTGTGTCTGCCAGTTGGTCAGTGATGGTTTGGCCTTTGATAGACTTTTGATGGATGAATTCGAGGTCAAGGTTGGCAAGAAGCATGAGCCAACATGCAACACGTTGATGTTGGTAGGGTTTGGTGTACATATAATGTAGAGGGTCAATGTTAGTGACGACAAAGGTTTTGTGGTTGAGTAGGTAATGACGTAGTTTAGTGGTGACAAAAACTAAGGCTAAGCAAAGTTTTTCAGCATGGGTGTACCTAGTTTCATAGTCCAAAAGGGTACGACTTATGTAATAAATCACTTTCTCTCGTGTTGCTCATTGTGATGAGCGAGCATGACACCTAAAGAATGGTTAGCGGAGGGAATGTATATGTAAAAGGGTTGGTCATCCTTAGGAGGAATGAGCACCGATGGTTGAAGAAGATATTTTTTAAGGCGTTAAAGGCTTTGCGGCATTCATCATCCCATTTGAATGAGATGTCCTTCTTGAGGAGATGATGAAATGGTTGACAAAGTGGTCGAAAGTGCGAGATAAAACGACGAATAGATTGCAACTTACCTTGCAAGCTTCAAAGTTGATGAAGATTAGTAGGTGGAGGCATTTTGAGAATAGCCTTCACTTTAGCAAGATCGACTTCTATGCCATGCAAAGAAACAATGAAACCAAGGATTTTTCCTGAAAGTACCACAAAGACACTTCTTAGGTTGAAGGTGAACGCAATACTTGATGAGGCGGTCAAAGATGACCTTAAGGACTGTTAGGTGTTCACCCGATGTTTGGATTTGGTAAGAAGGTCATCTACGTAATCTTCCAATATGTGATGCATAATGTCATAGAAGATATAATTCATGGCTCGTTGATATGTAGCACCAACATTTTTAAGGCCAAAAGGCATGACTCGATAATAGAAGGTCCCCCAAGGAGTGATGAAGGTAGTTTTGTGTTGAACTTCTGGAGTGAGCAGTGTTTTATTATAACCCGAGAAACCATCCATGAGTGATAGCATCTCATGGCTGGTGGTGAGATCAACTAGTTGGTCAATACCTGGTAGAGGAAAATCATCTTTGGGGCAAGTGAGGTTGAGGTCACAAAAATCCATGCAAATGCAGAGTCCCCTGTCACTTTCGTGACATGGATGATGTTAGAAATCCATTAGGGATAGTCAATGGGTAGGATAAAGGAAACCAAGAGAAGGCATTGAAGTTATTCTTTGACAAGAAGAGCAATGCGAGGATGCATTTTTCGCAGCTTTTGTTTTATGGGTTTGGCATCATGAATGGTTACGATATTGTGGACCATGATTTTTGGGTCAATACTAGGCATATCAGCATAAGACCAAGCAAAAGCATTGCTATGGTCCCAGAGGAAAGAGGAAAAATATTCTTGTTTAACAACATCTAAAGACTAACCTATCTTTAGAATGTGCGGGTCATCCTGAGTGTTAATGTTGATTTCGATAGTCGATTCATTCAACATGGTTTGCATCTCAGAGGGTAACGACCGGTGAATATAAGAATCTTCTGCACCCATATAGGTGAGGATAAACTCATCATCCTGACATTGAATGATGTTAATAGAAGGTGTATCATCATCGATCATGTCAGGATACAGGAAGGGAAAAGAATAAGGAACCTCACCATCACGTTGATAGGTTATAGGTACTAGGAAATCATGTTTATGAATTTTTTTAGGAGGAATAGATTCGGGATCTATGGACTCTGTGGGTGAAGGTGGTGATGTTGGTGAATGGGGTGGAGAAGGTTTGTCTTCCTCAATGAGGTCGATGTGGGCCTTCTTGGAAGGTGGTGTGGAAAATCCAATACCACTGCGATCGTTGTGTTTACGGGTGGTACATGAAATGACAATATGGCGTCCTTGTTCGTAAAAATTGAAGCCAAAGCCTTTCCATGTGCAACGGTGAAGGAAAGTGTGGGTGAAGTGGCGGTTAGTAAGGGATTGGAGGTCAAATGAAAATGGTCGTGTTTGGGATGGAGGTTTAGGTGAATAAGTGGTAGTATCAAGTCCCCCATACATTAGATTAGTGCAAAGGTGGGGAGGACCATAAGGAAAAACCTCACCTATGCGGTAGTCATAACTAGGGTGCTTTGGAAGAGGTTCCCATACTCTTAAATGGAGTAAGAAATGTGTTGATATTGTATAGGTGATACTTTCCCATAGTGAGGTGTTGAAAACACCTTCAAAGGGATCAATAGTTGATGTGTGGGTGGAGTGGATAGACGACTCACTAGATGATTGGAAAGGAGAGGTATCGGTTGGTTGGTAAGTATATGGGTCAGTTTGTAGAGGTTGCGGTTGTAATAGAAATAGAAGAATTAGATGTGGGAGAGGTGGCGGCAACATTGGTGGATGGGCTTGTGGGTGAAGGAGAAGTGGGGGTAGTGGCGGATACCTTGAATGGTATAAGTACATCGTTGGGCAATGATAAACATGTTACAAGTTTTGAATGGTGACGGGTCGGTGGGGATGGTATAGTTATGCTCTTCATGTTCGAATTTGACACAACAGTGTAAAGTTGAAGGAACACAACCCATGACACGAATCCAAGGTCACCGAGCAATAGGTTATACTAGAATTCCCCTCTAAGACATAGAATAGTTCTAGGATAGTGCGAGGGCCTATGCGAACATGAAGGATAATGATGCTAAGGGTGGAGCTAACGACATCGTTGAAGGAGCGCAACATAACGGGGTTATTATGCATATGATTAGAAGGGATACACATTTGATTGTATGTGTGGGAGGAGATGATGTTAATGTTAGCACCACCATCGATCATGACTGTTGAGAATGGAGCTTAATTGCTTCACAATAAACTTTCTTTTACATGTTACTGGTTATGATAAGAATCGGCGTCGGTCGTGAGTGACTCGCGCCGGTCGTGATGTGACCGCTGACGGCTTATTTGTGTGATGCAATTTTTGTTTTTTTGACAAAATAAGAATAAATAAATTATTTTAAAGATGATTTATTGATTTTAAAAGAAAAGTTAAGTTACCCAAAATAGATATATATGCATGTATGCATTGTATGAGGGTAAGTAAGAAGAAGAGAATATAAATAGCAATTGTTTTGCATGTAATTTTTCTTGGTGAGAAAGAAAGAGTAGCTGAGTGAGGGAAAAGCATTGAACATCCTATGAGGTGTTGAAGACAATATATATTCATTGTATTTCCTCTGTAAAGCATTGAATAATAATATTGGCCGTTTCTTGGTGGACGTAGCCCACACTGGGTGAACCATGTTAAATATGGTGTAATATTTCTCTTATTTATTTTATCTTCTGGTTATTTCCGCATTCATTTCTTGTATGATTGCTCTGATTATAGATCCATGTGCAACATCATGTTATATAGTTTAACCCCAACAACTAGTATCGTAGCTTTGTTTGAGGGTCTTGTGTGCTTGACAAATTTACTCACGAGAGGTTTTTTGATTGAGTGGGAGCTCCAACAATGGTGGAAGAAAACAAATACAAGGTAGAGAAATTTTACGGTCCTAATTATTTATTATGGAAGATGCAGATTGAGGATTATCTCGTATCAAAGAGAATTATATTTATTATTGGATGAGAAGTCTAGACCTATAAAGATGATTGATGAAGAATGGAAGATTCTTGACAGAAAGGCTTTGAGATCTATAAGATTGAGCCTAACAGCATCCATGGCTTCCAATATTACAGAAGCGGCTTCTACGGTAGAGTTAATGAAATCTCTTGCTAATTTATATGAAAAACCTAGTGCTTCAAATAAAGTTTATTTGATGAAGAAACTATTTAGTTCTAAGATGCATGAAGGTGGATCTGCATCTAGTCATTTGAATGATTTCCAATCTATTGTAAATCAGTTAAAATCAGTTTCTATACCATTTGATGATGAAATAAAATCACTTTTATTCTTATGTTCTTTTCCTGATAGTTGGGATAACTTGGTAATGACTGATTAGTAATACAACATCTGGTAATAATATTTTGAAGTTTGATGATGTAGTTAGTATAATATTGAATGAAGAAATTTGCAGGAAGAGTACAAAGGAATCATCATTGCAAATGCTTTGAATGTAGAAAACAAAGGCGAAAGTGCGAAGGAGAGATCCAAGAGTAAGAGTAATGGGAAATCAAAGTCAAGGGATAGCAGATCTAAATCCAGAAGTAAGGGAATTACTTGTTGGAAATGTGGAAAGAAAGGACATGTAAAGAAAGATTGTTGGTCAAAGGATAAAGAGAACCAACAACCAGACAAAGGTAAAGAATAAAATCTTGCTACATCGAGGTAATGCAAGATGCTCTTATTCTTTCTTTAGATAATAGAATTGAATCATGGGTTTTAGATTTAGGAGCTTCTTTCCATGCAACCCCTAATAAGGATTATTTCAGAAATTATGTTCAGGAAATTTTGGGCATGTTTATTTGGGTGATGATGAACCTTGCAGTATTATTGGTAAAGGGAAGTTCATCTAAAATTGCAGAATGGAAATACATGGGTATTGAAAGATGTGAGGCATGTGCCAAGCCTCAGGAGGAATCTTATTTCTATAGGGAAACTAGGTGAATCTGGTTACATGGTTACTTTTACAGAGACTCTTAGAAAGTCACCAAGGGTGCTTTTGTTGTGGCAAGAGGTAAGAAGGTAGGAACATTATATTTATCTACCCAGACATCGATTCCTTTTCTGCATTATCTACTTCATTCGGATGCATGCATGTGGCATAATTGGTTAGGTCATATGAGTCAAAAATGAATGTAGATCTTAAAGGCTAAGGGTAAGTTATCAGATTTGAAAGATTCAGATCTTGATTTATGTGAGCATTGTATTTTTGGAAAGTAAAAGAGAGTGAGATTTCTCAAAGTTGGGGAAACTAAGGAGTAAAAATTGGAGCTTGTACACTCAGATGTATGGGGACTAGCTCAGGTAGCTTCTCATGGAGGATCCTAGTATTATGTTATTTTCATTTATGATGCTACAAGAAAGGTATGGGTTTATTGTATGAAATGTAAATATGATGTTTTTAAGACTTTTAAAAGATGGAAAGCCCTTGTTGAATATGAATCAAATTCTAAGTTAAAGTGCCTTAGATTTGACAATGGTGGTGAATACTATAGCAAGACTTTCAATGATTATTGTTCATTGAATGGGATACGTAGAGAAAGAACGGTTCCAAGAACACCACATGAGAATGGTGTTGTAGAAAGAATGAACAGGACAATCATAGAACATGCTAGAAGTATGAGAATACATTCTGGACTTCCCTTATAGTTTTGGGCGAAAGTAGTTGATACATTGGTTTATTTGATTAACCATGGGCCTTCAAGTTCACTAGATGAAGGAATACCAGAGGAAGCTTGGACTAAAAAAGAGGTAGATCTTTATTTTCTTAAAGTTTTTGGTTCAAAAGATTTTTGTGCATGTTGATAAGGAAAATAGAAAAAGTTGGATGCAAAATCCAAGAGATGTACTTTCATTGGTTATGGATCTAGTGATTTTGGTTTCCATTTTTAGGATTTAGAGAATTCTAAAATTATTAGGAGTCGTGATATTGAATGGAATGAAAAGAGAATGTACAGGGATCAAATTTTGGTACCCAAAGATGAATCGGTTGAGAAGTTTGTGAATGAAAATGAACTCTCGGATTTAAAAGTATTACCTACGGGTTACACAATAACCGGTGTCAGTTTACCCCTGACTAACATCGGTTAAGCGAAACCAAAGATCGGTTAAAGAAGAGCCAACCGACATCGGTTAACACAACTGATGTTGGTTACTGAGTGACCGTGTCATTCATTGACATATTTGGATAAAAATGTCCAGGAGGTCCAGATTGAGCCTCTGGTACCCCAAAATCTCCGTGAGAAGGTCAAAAGGGTAAGTAAACCTCCGGGAATATTTACACCTTCTCTATTTTAGTTATTATTGACTGATAATGGTGAACTATAGATATTTGAAGAAGCAATGCATGATAAGACCCACGTTCAGTGGGAGCATGGCATGGATGAGGAGATGGACTCCTTGGAATAGAACTAGACTTGGGATTTGGTTAATTTGCCAAAGAAAAAGTGCGAGAACATTACAAAACAAGTGGGTTTATAGGATCAAGGAAGAAGAGGGTGGACATAAAAGGTACAAGGCAAATCTTGTAGTAAAGGGATTTACATAGAAAGCAGGTATTGACTTTGGTGAAATATTTTCTCCTGTTGTTAAGATGAATTCTATTTGTATTGTATTGAGCTTAGTTGCAGTAGAAGATTTGCATTTAGAGCAACTAGATGTGAAGACGACTTTCCTTCATGGTGATTTGGATGAAGAGATTTATATGCGAAACCGTTTGGTTATGAAGTCAAGGGTAAGGAGAAACTTGTGTGCAAATTGAAAAAGATCCTATATGGGCTCAAGCAAGCTCCAAGGAAATGGTATTTGAGATTTGACAGTTTTATGCATGAGCATGGTTATATGAGATGTGAATCTGACCATTGTGTTTATTTTAAAAATCTTGAAAATGGGAGCTATGTTATTTTGTTACTTGTATGTGGATGATATGTTGATTGCAGGATCTAGTATGCAGGACATTGGTAAACTTAAAGAAAGGTTAGCTCACACATTTGCAATGAAGGATTTGGGAGATGCAAAGAAAATCCTTGGCATGCAAATTCATCGAGACAGGAAAAACAAGAAGTTGTATTTGTCTCAGGAGGCTTATATCAATAAGGTGTTGGAAAGGTTTAATATGCAAAGATCAAAACCTATTGGTACACCTATGGCTGGACACTTCAAATTGAGCAAAGATTAGTGTCCTTCATCACACGAGGAGGTTGAGTACATGGCACATGTTCCCTATGCTTCAGCAGTAGGAATTCTTATGTATGCCATGGTTTGTACTAGACCAGACATTGCATAGGCAATGGGAGTTATGAGCAGGTTTATGGATAATCCAGGTAAAGAACATTGGAAAGTAGTCCAATGGATTCTCAGGTATTTGAGAGGGACATCCGGCATGGAGTTATGCTATGGAGGGTCAAATACTTCTTTACGTGGCTATGTTGATTCAGATATGGCTGGAGATTTGGATGGCAGGAGGAGCACCACTGGATATATTTTCATAGTAGGTGGAATGACAGTTAGTTGGATTTCGAGATTGCAAAAGGTTGTGGCTTTGTCTACTACAAAGGCAGAGTATGTTGCAGCTACAAAATCTAGCAAGGAGATGATATGGATGAGAAGGTTCATGGAAGAGTTGGGTAAGGAGCAAGAGGATTGTAGATTATACAATGATAGTCAAAGCGCGATTCATCTGGAAAAGAACTCAACATTTCATTCAAGAATAAAACATATTCAGTTGAGGTATCACTTCATACAATAGGTGTTGGAGGATGGACAACTAAAGTTAGAGAAAATCCATACAGATGAGAACCCTGTAGATATGCTAACAAAGCCATTGGTAAGGGAGAAGTTGGAGCTTCACTCCACTTCGTTTGTCTTCGAGTTTAAGACTTGAAGAGGAAGAAACGGGCCAAGGAAAAGGAACCAAGGATGGTGATGCACAATACAGTGTAAAAATTGATCTCCAAGTGGGAGATTGTTGAGAATGGAGCTTAATTACTTCACAAGAAACTTTATTTTACATGTTACTAGTTTTGGCGATGAATCGGCGTCGATCGAGTGTAGTGTGTAACCGTGTCGATCACCTGAGTTAGGAAGTGACCGCACTTGGTCGAGCAAGAATAAACGGTTATCTGTGGGACACATTTTTTTTTTTTGACGAAAATTAGAATAAATAAATTATTTTAAATATGATTTATTGATTGTAAAAGAAAATTTAAGTTACCCAAAATAGATATATATGCATGTATGCATTGTATGAGGGTAAGTAAGAAGAAGAGAATATAAATAGCAATTGTTTTGCATGTAAGTTTTCTTGGTGAGAAAGAAAGAGTAACTGAGTGAGGTAAAAGAATTAAACATCCCGTGAGGTATGGGAAGACAATAGATCTTCATTATATTTCATATGTAAAGCACTGAATAATAATATTGTCCATTTCTTGGTGGACGTAGCCCACACTGGGTGAACCATGTTAAATCTGGTGTAATATTTCTCTTGTTTATTTTATCTTCTAGTTATTCCCATTCATTGCTTGTATGATTTATCTGATTATAGATTTGTGCAACACTGTTATATGGTTTAACCCCAACAATGACGCATCGTACACGTATGTTATCAATATATTTAAAGCGAATAGGGTGGGATCGGGGTCATTTGACTAGAGGGGTACAATCTCCTCATCGTGAGAAGCCGAGGGCGAACTTGAGGAGTGGGAATGGGGGTAGAAGAAGGAGGTGATTTGGTTAATGAGGCCACGTGTCGAGGGGTAATAATGGAGGCCACCGGTGTGGGGTCATTGGGTAAAACTTCAATGGATTGTAAAACCTTGATAAGGGATTTTCAACGAGATTTAGAAGTTTGGACGAGATCATACAAAAACATCTTTAGAGGAGATTGATGTAATTGTTTTATCATTGTGTGCGATGGGTGATCCCATCGAGATAAAGTATGTAGGTCCTCGAATGGTGATTTTGGATGCAGTGTGGATGGTATATCGTGGCATGGGGTTGGTTGATGGATTAGTTTCTTTTTGTTTACCTTTGTCTTTCGGCGCGGTGTGACAACGTGAACCATGTTAATATGAGGGGAGGTGGATGGAGAGGGTATGCCATGAAAGGTGTAACGACATGAGGGAAAAAACCCTAACGGTGGATAAGATCCTTGTGAAATGAGTAGGGTGCACTGAAATTTGGTGGTGATTTGGCTAACTCTCTAATATAGACCATGTTGATCTCAAATTTTGGAGGTGGATAAAATGGTTACGGGGTGGAGATATTGATCGCTGAATGGGTAAAGGATGATGATTTGTGGTGATAGGTGAAGGTGGAACATGGTCCTCATCAAGAAGGTCATCATCATCAAAATTTTGTTCAAGAGGACAAAGTTGGAGAAGAACGGTCTTTAGATCCTTACAATTTTCTACATCATGTCCTGACACATGATGATAGGCACAAATCTTGGTTTCATCAAACCCTTTTGGTTTGGGTTTGAGAGGATTTTAAGGTCAAAGCGGTGGTAATGTGACGCGTAAGTTCCTAAGAGATTATTTAAAATGTTGGCATAGGACCCGCTAAAGGATCACAATGGGAAGTGAGTGTGGGTTTGGGTACATATGTAGATGATCATGAGGGACGATGCTTACGGAAGGGAATGGGTTGGTCCTCTGGTTTGGTAAGTGGAGTGGTCTTAGGTTTTGCTAGCATCTTCTTGGGTAAAGGTGGGGTAGAAGAGATAGCGATGAAAGGTTTTGTTGGTTTGAATACCTTATTGGAGGGTAGTGAGTTCTTATCTTTAGGTTGCACCTTCTTGGGTAAAGGTGACATGGTAGTATGGGATGCAAAAGGGAAAGAAGATGGTGGAAGAGAATGGGTTACCCACGGGGACAACTGAGTCATGGAGGAAGTGGTTGGTTGAGGTTGGGTGGATGGTATGGGTTGAAGTTGTATAGGTAAAGTTGAGGGGATAGTAATTGGTGGAGGTATAGGTGGTAAAAATTGGATGGGTGAGGGTGAGGGTGTTTTGTTTTCAAGTGAATGAGGTGTAACGAAGGATCGTAATGCAGTAGTAGGTTGTTTGGATTTTAACTGGCCTTGGGTAGGAGACTATTTGATCAGGGTTGATGGATGGGGACCTAGGATGGACGGAAAGGGGGAAGGTGACAAAGGTGTGGTGGGAAAGACCGGTGTACACGTCTAGAAGATTGGATTTTATTTTTAGGTGGAGGAGTAATGTTGGTGTGGGTTTGAGATGATGTTGCTAAGTCCAATTTGATAGGTGGGTGAGTAAGGCTTGATGTCGGCATGACACCCAAGGTAGTGATGGGTCTAGATATGGGTGAGGAGAGAGGTGTGGGTAGGTTTTTAGGTTTGGGAATGGATTTAGTTGTGGGTAGAGGTTTAGATGTAGGTAGGGATGATGAAGAATAATCCATTTCAATAGGCATGGTCAATGTCGATCTGGTTTCCAAAAATACCCTTGGGTAGATTGTGGAAGTATCTTCAGAAAAATTTACATTTGGGTCGAAAAGGGGAGCCAAAGACGTCTTGAGCATGGAATTATCGATGTAATCCAAGTGATCGGCTAGCCGTGAAAATGGGACTACTTGAAGAAGAAGATGGAATTGGTTTGGTGGTAATCCCTGTAAAATATGTTTATAAGACAAGGAATTGGATAGCCTCGGAATCTATAGGTAAAAGAGCCGAGATCATGTCAATGGGGTTCTGGGATGCTGGAGGGGGATTTACCCCAATAGGTAGTGGCATGTCTGACGATTCTCCCATGGGTAGGAGAGATAATAGGTGGGGTGATGTAGACTTCTCCATTGGTGGAGGAGAAGGTGATGATGATTCTCCTATGGATGGAAGAATTAAAAGCATTGGTATCGTTGGTAGGTCATGTGAGGTAGATGGTGAAATGAAATTGGTAGAAAGTGTGGGTTTCTCCATGGGAGAAGGGAGATGAAGGGGACTCCTCTGGGGGGAAAAGGAGTGGAAGAGCTATGCTCCTATGTGGGTAAAGGAGCTTGTGCCATAATTTCCTCAATAGACAAAATAGGTGGGATTTGAGGAACAGTTGGTATGATATCAAAAATTGCGTGGAATTCATGGACATTGCTATCATTGGATGAAGGTTCACTATTTTGATTAGGTGAAGGTTTATGATTAGGGAACGAATTTTTAAAGATGTGCAATTTTGATTTCTTGGCGTGTTTGGGTTGTCCACAACAAGGTCTCCATTATATATCATCTCTTGGACAATTTTCTTGAAAGTTATGCAAATACCATCACTATGGCCTTTGAAACGATGATAATTACAGTAAGTTGTGTTCTTTATACTACGCATGCATGGGATAGGCAGGATCGAAACCTATATGAGGTTTTATGGGAAGAAGTGTAATGGTCCCAACTTTAAGAAGTTTTTTTGAGATTGAAGAATAGGGCTCTCTAATTGAATTGTACTTCTACTTTGCTCTCGTAGGAGCTGAAAGGCCTGGACTGGGAAAGATTGGAAGAAGGTTAGGATTTATTAGAAGGATGAGATGGTCCTCGCCTTGAGGATCATCACTGCGTTGGCATATGTTTTGGGCTTTGAATAGTTATTTTGAGGTTTTGAAGATGAAGAAGATTCACTTGATTTGAACGGGGAATTTTTATTTTGTAATTGGATTTTCTTTTCTTAAATGGTGTGAATTTCCAGATTTCGTGCCATGGTGAACGCTTTGTTGAAGGTTCAGAAGGTTTGTACCTACTGAGTTAATGAGACGTGTCTGGCAAACGCCCTAGTGAACAACTCAATAAGTTCAGTCTGAGGTAGCTGGAACGTTAATTGGTTAATAAGACTCCACCAAAGGAAAAAAATCTGCGATAGATTCATCTTCATACTATCGGCTGGAATAGAGATCGATCATGGTGAATTTCTTGATAACATTGATTGAAAAATTGTCTAAGAAAGCTTGGGATACTTGATTAAAAGAATAAATGGAATTTTGAGGTAGTTCACTATACCAATCCAATGTTGGTCCTGTCAAGGACATTGGGAAAGTTTGTAGGAGCAAAGCTTCATCGTGGGCGATTTCAGAGCACCCATGTTTGAGCGACCGCAAGTGTTGCTTTACGGTTCTTATTTACTATTGAAGTGATTGAATTTAGGAATTTCCCAATGCATAGGGTAGGGGCGAATGGGAATAGATGGATGGATAGGCTCGTTACAGATTTCATCATAAGTTAAAGAATTATAGGAGCTAGAAACAAATGCTTCTAAGGTTTGCATCTTTTCCATCATAATTTTAGTGAGGTCATTGGTACGTTGTGATGAATGGGTGCCCCTTGTAGAAAAAGGGGTTTGATGCTGAATGTATGAGGTGCATGGTATGCTAGTGTATGGTGGTGCGGAGTATGAGAATTGCGCAAGAGGAATAGATGTACATGAAACATAGCTAGAATAAGCGATAGATAAGGTTGGGGGTTGTTGGTAGTATGTGCAAGTGGGTGGGGTATTCGTAACAACTCTAGTGGTGATTGGGGGTAAGGAATGTGAGATAGAAAGGATGAGGTTATGGAAAGGGGTGTAGGTTTTTGACACCAGACGTGGTTATGATGCAATAGGTATATGTGAGGTAGCGGGTGCAGATGGGGCTATGCTTAAGGTGGCTATCGGAGAAACTCACCGACACCGTAGGTGTGATATATGATGTAGATGGTAAAGTGGATGACAGTAGTGCCAATTTGGTGCTAGGCCGACGCAGAGGTGGGGGTGAGAGTAGGAGAGATAGATACGGGCATGTCGTATATTAACTGTCATGAGGAGTCTCGGGTGGATGAGTGGGCGAGATAGTATTATAGGGCCATGGGGTTCGATCGAGACAGTACCTTGCGAATTCCTCATTGCCGATAGCAATGGGGATAAGCTGAGTCAAATCCATAGGTGACATGATGGATGATGATGATGGAATAGGTGGGAGTGGCTGACGGATGACATGAAATATGAGGGCATTAGTTTGGTTGCAAGTCAACACCATGTGAATAAGTGTTGACTTGGTAAGACTATATTCTGTAAATGACACAGAAAATAGCAGGGGATGGAAAATAATTGATTATGAGAGGTGAATTGGTAGGTGCTTTGATTAAAAATCAAAACAAATGGACCAACGCCGGCTAGGCCAACTGATGACGGTCACAATAATCGGTGCCATCATGGGGGAAATTAACACTTTGAGCAAGTGAGACAAAAACTGGGAAAAACTAATTGGGAAGCTATATTTAGTCAATAATATCATAATGCATAGGATATGGTGACATCCAAATATTTTAAATAAAGAAGAAGATGAGATGAGTGCTCTTTAGGTAGAATGACCAAAAGCACATGGAACCAACACTGGTCAGGTATACTGATGAAGGTCAGATGTAAACCTATGCCGCTATTCCTGTGAAATCCATAGAATGAAGAAGATTTTCTTTTTGTGAAGTAAAGTTGAATGAGATACCAACCCAGAAGTATGGATATGGTAAAAAATGAGTCCTAACACACTAAAAAATAGTTGGAATACACCAATTATGATTATGGAGTGTGTGTTATCTTGTTTTAGTGATTCTAGCTAAAATTGAGATAACCATAGGAAAATTTTGGACAGATCTCTTAAAAATTCCCTTTGAATGAAATTTTCGGGTTATCAAGGTTTCATTGCATGAAAACATGTTCCTTGCATGCAACATGTCTCATGTTCCCGAAACCCAAAACCCAATTTCCTAAGTCCATTGTGTCAGGTTTTTGGAACTTCTAAGCATCGGAACATGCTTTTCCAAATACATGTTTCATGTCGTTTGTTTCAAAACCCGAAACCCGAATTGAATCAAATCCTTTGTATCGGGTTTTCGGATGCTCCAAGCATGATGACATGTCATTAATGTCCAGTTTTCTAGCAGTTGGCACATGCGTCAAGTGAGGTGTAATTAATGTTAGGTTGTTATAAATAGTTGGTTTTCCATGTCATTTGTTACTTTGTTCATTTTTGTTACGTTGGATTTCCGTTTATGCTTCTTCCACCTCCAAACCCGATCGAGCTTCCCGATCAATTTCTCCATCCATCTTTGATCATTTTTCAAGCTTGTTGAAGGTACTCTTCTCTTCTTTCTATTTTGAAGATTTTTGGGTTATTTATGAGGTGTTTGTTTGGGGTTTCCATTTCATTTCCTCCTCCATTATTGGTTTAGGGTTTTGGGTTATTTTCCTTGATTTTTGTCTTTTTCCCATATGGGTTCTTGTTTGAAATTCACCCCTAGGTTATTTACTTATTTTTCATAGGTTGTAACTTGTAGATTTCAAAAGAGTCTGAAATTCCTAAGTGATCATGAGGCGGGAATTTCTCATATCTTGACATGTCGAAAGCCCTACCAAGAGGCAGATAAAATTTAAGTTTGTCAGAAAAGGAGAAAAGCAAGGAGCCACATCATCTGCCACTCCTTCACAAATAGTTGAGGTACTGGATTCACCTCCTCCACCAGAACAAGGAAAACTTCCTTCAGAAGATGAGGTTAGTCAACCTCTCGTTTCTCCTTTTGTTGATTGCTCATCAGAGGTAAGTCTCTCTCTTACTTCTCAAGCTTTGACTTCAGAATCCTTACCTCCTCCTTCCCAATCTTCCTCACCTCATATTTCTTCACCACTTTCATCAGCCATGGCCAACATCTTCTCTAACCTCTCACCTCTCTCTGCTGGACCTAAGATGGCCATAGATATGCCTCCTCCTTCTACACCTTCATTCACTGAGTCTATCCCCACAGTCACCACACTTGTAGTCATCACTACTCCACAAGTAAACCTTCCTCCACCTACAGATGTAACCATAACACCTCCGATAGGGGAAACTTCTTCCACTATACCTCAATGGTTAGTTGATCAGACCCCAAGGAAGAGGAAGGTGGTAGTTCCTCTACCATCCTTCGACTTCAGTTCACTCAAGGTCTCTTCTACCAAATCTGCCAAGAAACCCAAAACGGTTTCAAGGGTTTCAGTGGATGCCTTAGGGCATAAGTTTGCAGATATTTCCACTCCCATGGCCAAAAAAACTAAGGAGGATATAGTGGTCACTGATTATCAGATCACAAGGGTTGATCTAGGAAAGGTAACAATAGAAGGAGCACAACAGGATGCACAGGATGCCATGAACGTGCTATGTCAGAAGCTGAAGGAAACGAAGGTGAGCAGAGATGAGCTAAAGGAGAAAGTTGAATAGTTGATGGAGGTATTGCTCAAGCTCTCAAAGCCTTCTCAGTCAACACCATCATCCCCTACCCCTACTCTTATCAGGTTCAATTTCTCATCGGTACCTAGGATTGAAAAGATTAACGAGAAGGGGAGAATGGTTGATGAATGGATTCAGAGGCTACTCATACAAGGAAGAAAGGTCGTTGATGATATAGTGGAGGTTTATAAATCCTTAGAGGAGATAAAGAAGGATGGTGACAAAATGGATGATGAATTTTCATAGGAAGTCAAGAACCTCGAGTTAAATTTTGAGGCTCTCAATGCACTAAAACAGTTCCATCCCATATCTTGATGGAAGAAGGAATCATTCCACATGGGGATAAGCATTTCTAGCTAACCAAAGCCATCAGGTTCAGGATAAATATTCTCAGTGAAGCTTGTAGCAAGTTGAGGGAATCTAGAGATCAGTTGGTTGATGCCATGAATGACATAGAAGAGGAGCTGTCCAGGATCTTTGCCAAGGTGTTGGATGAAAGCTCAAATATTCTCATTGGTGTGTATTATTTCGTACATCATTAGGTGAGTCATCGACTTAGGTGAGATCGTAGGTCCATATGTCATTTAGGGGTCATTATGAGATTCCCTTACGCGTCAATACGTCAGTGCATCATATGCATAATTGGGAGTTACACTTCTATTCTGGGAATGTAACTCCCCCTCTCTACTCGAGTTGTCATGATTGCAACATTGGGGGTTACTCAACACCTCCTATATGTACACCCCATTTGATCTATGAGATAGAGGAGAGTTTTATGGCTTAACCAGGTTCTGCCCATGTTTCAAATCTTTGCATGCACATTCGGTTGATGCTCGCTCCTCCCGAGATCTCTTCACACTGCCGTTCGCACGTCCGTTGATGTGCACGTCATCCCTCATGATCCTCACTTGCGGGTTTTAAACCCTCTTTCATGGTATTAGAGCGGATCTTGTGGATCCATGCACTCATTGGCATTTCTATGCATGTTTTTTGGCTTCTAGCATGATTTACGGTTCTCATTACATGTGTCGTAATGGATATTCGTAATGTGCTTCAGTGCATTGATTTCGGGTGTTTATACCTCCATTCGGGTTCTTCTTTTATGGTTTCAAGGTTACAGATCAGCTTTACTACCTGTATTGAAGTTCTTTAAAGGGGTCTTTGACTATTTGGGTGTTATCTTGCCTTGCTTTGTCCGGCTCATCTTGTGTTCATTTATGAACTTCTCGCATGTTCTTTTGATCATGCCATCTCGGACTCGTGGTTGCTTTGGCTTGTTTGAGGTCCGACTGTGGGTTTTTTTTTTGGGTGTTCATGGTTTCCCCATCTCATGAAAGAAAATATTTTTTTGAAGATATTAGTATCTCAGAGCGCATTTCTTTGAAGATATTTTCAGTCATTGGGACACAATGTGTGTTGCATTGTGAATTTTTGTTCAACGTTCATGCACTACCATCGTACTCGAGCTATTTGCAATTATACACGTTCCTCTTTGACTGGTGCCATATAAAACAAATCACCTATTTCTGCTCAGGCTTGGCTCATTGATATCTGATGATACGTTGGTTTATTTGCTTCATTTTCTCGTGCCTCCTTTGTTTCTGTGCTCCCTGCTCAAAGGATTTCTCCATTTCCAGCTTGGGAACTATGCAACACCATTACAACTCATGTTAGATCATGTTTTGCAATGCCATTATTATCTTCATACCTTCTCTAGCCATTTTCTACTCACCTGCGTTGGAATCTCCACTCCAGCTCCTTCCAACGGCTTCTTCCAACAGTTCCATGTGGCATTTTTCACCTTCCACCAATTAGGCACACTTCACCCACCGTTCGTGGCCTATTTCCTTTCCACCGTGTGAAACCTACGCTTTTGCAACTGTTCGACCATTTCAATAATGGGAATCCTTGAGTGGCTGGGAGGAGAGCCGTTGGAGGGCTGGCAGATGAACACAACACATGGACCCTCAAATTTGGCACGTGGTTCCTTCATTTAGCTTGGTCAATGTGACCACATGAATTAGCACAACATGGGCCCCCTCCTTTCAAACACCTTTTTAATATTTTAAGATGTAAAAACATTTAGTTTTGGCATTAAATTATTTCAAGGCTGTATTTTGGTATTGTTTTTTTGGGTCTTTTGACTTGTATTAATCCCTTCCTTCGAGTATCGAAGATGGAGGGTGAGTCCGGGGAGTTGGCGGAGGCTAATCCCCCCTCGCATTCAAAACAAACCCTAGCTAAAATTCCATGTCATTTCCAACGAGTACCCACACGACACCCTTTGCACCCATTTCGGGAACTTTTTTAATGCGTTTGCAACATTTATTGCATTTTCTCATCAATTGTGGGAATTGTTTTGTGCTATAACTTTTGACACGTTGCTCGGATCTCGAACACTTGTTTAGTCAAAGTTGCATGTTTTTTCCCATTCTACATGATAAAATTATCAATTTTATAAACACACTACTTTATAAAGTGCCACATTCTGGGGGGGTTGATTGTACTCTTGGGTTTTCGCACGCAGATGCATTATCACCGAGTCCGACGTCTTGCATTTGTGCATCTTGCATTTTTCATCATGGAGAGTGCTCTTTCTAGACTTGAGCATCATAGGATCACCTTACAGCCTCCACCACTTCTCACCAGGAGAGGGAACTATTCAGCTTGGTGTGGTTCTATGGAACGTTAATTCGCCCACGAGGTCTTTTACCCTTCTTTCTTGGGCCAGTTCCTACACTTGCGATCATCTTCAACTAGAGGAATTCCTCAACACTTTTGACCATGTCTTTGGTCACATGATGATGCATGTCTCTTGTTCTCTCTCGGTTTCACATGGTGGACTCGAGATCCACCTTCTGTGTGCCTGCATTCTTCAGTCCCTCTATGGAGACCCTTCACATACTATAGCCGTTGTTTCTACTACTGATTCAGTCATCTCCTCCATTTCTTTGTGTGATGACAGTTCCACTGACACAAGCTCACTTGGTTCTACTTCTGATGATGAGGATTGTGCACCCATTTTGATGCAGAGAGCATTACAGAGGACTTCTCTCCTCTTTCTCTCACTATTCCAGACATTGTTGTCACCCCTCCCATCTCATCAAATATCGAGCAGTCTCATACTCAATCTCATACCATCATTACACCAGCCTCCTTTCCACTTCCAGTGTGTGAGGCCCACTTCACTCCTCTACCTTCATTGGATGACTCATACCTATCTAACATTGCTCTTGTTTTTGACCCCCTTCATTGGGACGAGTATCCGCACGACCTTAGTCGTCTTTTTGTAGAGTACACTTGTGATGCACTACAGTCCCTCATCCATCTACGGTGTGTTTCATAGGAGTTCATCATCTTTGTTGTTGGGAGTTCCCCTTCCGGGAATCATATCACTTCCACATTTCAAGATACCTTCATTGATCCACCCTTAGCTGTGGATCCCTTTTTTGTTGCGGAGGATGTTTTGTTCCCTTCACATCACTTGGACATACTTTCCGTGGGTGTTCCTCTTTTTCACTCTAACAGTTCTACGAATGTGGCATTACCTTCAGTTCCTTGGCACTCACTCGCTAAACCCATGTCACACTTCCATGCACCAGACTCAGAGTTCTTCATGTTACTGCCTTTAGTTTCCTTTGTGGAGTGGGTGGACTTCTAACACGTAATTTCTGTCCTTCCTAAGGGAAGGCACACTGTTCGGTGTGGGTGTCTCTTCTTCAGTCTAGAGGTAGAGGATCTCATCATCAACATTCTTTTGGGAGACCTCCTAGAGCTGCAAAGTTCAGATCCGTCCATGGCATCTTTTGCATTCCTCTCATCTCCCTCTTCTTCTCTTTTCTTCTTCTTTTTGAGAGATTGCCTCTTTGTACATGGGTACCCTTTTAGGCTCGTCTATGGCCGGGACCCATATTTAGCATCTTTCTTAGATTAGAGAGTGTGTTGTTCTTTTGTGGTGGATGTTTTTCCCACTGGGTTTTCCTTCACCACTTGGGAATTCTTTCTTGTACATGGGTACCTCATCAGGCTTTGTGCAAGACCCATTTCTCGTTTGTTGCCACCTCATCCTAAGTTACGATGAAGGGGGGGTGTTGGTGTGTATTATTTTCCACATCATTAGGTGAGTCATCTCACTTAGGTGAGATCATAGGTCCATGTGTCATTTAGGGGTCATTATGAGATTCCCTTATGCATCAGTGCATTAGTGCATCATATGCATCATTGGGAGTTACACTTCTATTATGGGAATGTAAATCCCCACTCTACTCAAGTTGTCATGATTGCAGCATCGGGGTTACTCAAAGACCTCCTATATGTACACCCCATTTGATCTATGAGATAGAGGAGAGTTTTATGGCTTAACCAGGTTCTTCATCCGTGTTTCAAATCTTTGCATGCACATTTGGTTGATGCTCGCTCCTCCCGAGATCTCTTCACGCTACCGTTCACACGTCCGTTGATGTGCACGTAGTCCCTCGTGATACTCACTTGCGGGTTTTAAACCCTCTTTCATATTCTACCTACTAATGATTTCTATAAACAAATCCAAGAATCAATCCATTTCGAACTAGCTTCCATCTTCAATCTGAAAACCATTGATAAGTTCATAAGGATTGAGAATTTTTCGGAATCATTAAGGAAAATCAATAAGAGATTGAAGAAAATTCTTGGAAATGCAAGTGACACTCAGGAAAATTATGAGGTTCTTAGTGACCATTCCAGGTGCCGATGAAGTGAGATGTAGGGCATAAACCGGAAGTTCCAGGAATTTTGAGATTGTTCTTACGTGTAAAATCTTAAGCTATTCTTTGTTTAGTGTTCTTGATTATTTTAATCATTTCAAATATTACATCCATTATCTAAAACTCGTATAAGTATTTCTTGATCTATGTTTGCTTGAAAGAAAATATGTTCCTCTCATTCCCTTCCCATTCTTTCGTCTATAATAGTTTCCTTTCTAATCCATTCTATTTCTAAAACTGTAACATCTCCATCTCGTGTTGATGTGGATTTTGGGATTGTATCCCAACCCCAATGGTTAGAATAGCGTGAATATTGTACATATTATTTCTGTTGTGTTTTAGATTAGTAATAAACAGGTTGCCTCACCTGTCTTTGAGGAGGGATTTGATCCCGTGTACTATGGTTGAACCTCATATTTTGACTTGAAAAAATATCTAACCTACATTTTTTTGGTGACTCCATTGGGGATCAAATTGATAAGACTAAGCTTATCCTATTGGTGTCTGATGTCTCCGTATTTGCCTTATTTTCGGTGGATCTATTTTTCAGCCTTCAAGCTAGCGAAAAAGATCTTCGGTTGGTAAATCTGAGCGAGGGGTGAAAATGATCCATTCTTTGATCTGCTTCAACAACACAATTTCAGAATTTCCCCCAATAGTGTTGTATCTAGCCAAGCAAGAAGTTCTTCACCTATCTGAAGAACTCGGGTTCCTCAAGAACAAGAAGCATCTACAACCTGTCGTGCATTATTCTTGTCTGATACTCAGATTCCTATACGTACTTCATTCAGAAGGATGGCAACACAACCTATGCCTTGGGGTGCGGCTATTGGTCCTCTTTCCCTAACTCCACCATTGCATGAGCTACCACATGGATCTCATAAGAATATTCCCAAATTCAACGGTGATGGGAAGTAGCACCTTGATGAACACATCACCTCATTCTTTGTAGCATGCGACGTCCTTGGGGTAGCTCATGAAGATGTCTCTGTTTCAACTTTTTCGTTGAAACATTGCATGGTGTGGCAGCAGAATGGTTCTACCATCTTCGAATGCATGCATTACCAACTGGGCTACCATGAGATCCGTATTTGAAGCAAGGTTCAAACTAGCTGAAGATTCTCATGACTTGTTATCACAACTTACACATATGAAGAAGGAGTCTCATGAGCCCATGCAGGGACTTTGTGGCAAAATTCAACAAGCTGATTCAGAAGATTCTGGAGCTAGCCGTTCCCACTCTTGAAAATCAAAAGTGTTTCTTCATCAACACTCAGCCCCTTGATGTGAGCTTCTTATTAAGAAGGTCTCATTATCTCTGAAATAGCTACTGCTTAAGCTACAGCCATTGAAATAGAAGATGATCTCATTCTGGCAGGAAAGCTCATAAGAGAGTCATCTAAGCCTAAAAATTAGAGTTCTTCTCAAATTACTACTGATCCTATGATCCAGAAGATGGCCAACAACTTGATCACTTTG